>JAQQAF010000008.1:57273952-57708952 GCA_029747655.1 Ensete ventricosum
TACGGATCCTCCTTTTAGACAAATATGTGATGGCAAAGGCAACACCAGAATCACGCTTTAGTCGATTATATATATATATATATATATATATATATGCTTTTTAAATCCAATAGAATCCTGGGTCGCCGGAGCCATTCGTACATGAGCTACGAGGAGCAACCGTGTCTATTCCTACGGAGCGTCGCATTGCCTACTTTCCCTCTCCTGTTCGTATGCTTTCGTAGCCTGTCACATCGAGCGAGAGGTTACGTAAGTTCATTGACTACACTCTCAAGATCGTCAGTGGGATGGGATGCACCGCTGTCCTCTATTTGCAGATTAATCAAGGCAAGGAAGGAAGGAAGAAAGAAACGAAAGGAGAAACAGCTCCGTTCATTTCTATTGCACCGAGTAAATTGGGCTTGAATTTATGAGAGATAGAGAGAAAGAGTTCGTCGGCAGGTCATCGGGGCCAGAGCTGCTGAGACGTACACGTCCGAGAGCAAGTTGGCACGCGTGTGTCTCCTCTGCATCAAACATGCGTCCCGCTACCTTTTCATTTTTTATCGTTCTCAAGTAGTATGCTGCTCTTTCGCCGGCACAACGAGCTCAAATCATAGAGGGGGAAAAAAAGAGCAGCAGCTGAGATCATCGCAGAGGCCGTCGTCGCCCACCGGGTTGGTGGGTGCACCGAGTTGTAAAGCTCTGCCCATTTCCTTTATTCCTCGCCTTCAATTCTGCTTTTAGTATAATGCGGGATGGAGCCACCAAGTTTTTGAGTCATTCGAGGTCTCCAAGGATTCGATGGGGCCGTAATCGAAGGACTCCCAAGGGGAATCAGAATCCCATGACAAATCTTTCGAGAGGCGCATACTTTAGTGGTTTGGATGAGGGGAAGAGCACACGGCATGCTTATTTGTCACATGATGATCAAATCCGATTATTGTGTATCCTATATATATATATATATATATATATATATATATATATTTCGTATGACATAATTATTTATTATACTCGCTCAGTCCCAAGCGAGGGAGCGAGCGAACGTAGAGAAAGGGAAAAGTAATGGGGTAGCAGTCATCGAGACGTGGAGGTTCGAGGTGGGGGGGGGGGGGGGGGGGGGGGGGGAGCCTTTTTTGGTCTTTCACGACACTCCACATGATTGGAATCTCTGGGTTCATATGTCGTCGGAAAGGAGGGCAAGTCTCTCGAGAGAGGGCGTGTTGGGGTTGCGAGACTCTTCCTCGCTCGCTCGGTTGGTTGGTTGGTTCTACTAGCGGCAGTGAAGGCATCCATCCCAACGCCTCCTCTTTCGATGCTGCTAATCTCGTTCGGAGCGGTTCATGAGTTGGGACATTTTTACTTGTTTCGATGCTGCTAATCTCGTTCGGAGCGGTTATGTCTCTGTTGAGACATTTTTACTTGGGGTTGTGTATACATAAGCTTTTTTTCACACTATGGAGCAGTATATAAGGTAGTATTTATAGTCAAAGCAACAGCCAACAAATTATATTTTTATTGTTGGCAGGAGTATTGTCGAGTTATAGAAGATAAGATTCAGCAGTTGTTATATATATATATATATATATAACAGAGTGGGAAAAGAAGAGAGGTCGCCACACCATAGAATTATGCCAGGGAGGGTTTCATGCTTGAGACGCAAAGAGGACATGTTATTGAACAGAAATCATAAGACAGCAGCAGGATTCATCGTCCAACGTTCCCACATGGAAATTGTTGTCAATTTGAACCCTTCTTCATTCTTCTGCTGGGTACTTCTTCTACCTCTACCTCAGAGAAGTAATCGTGCCTGAAAATTTTATGTTGCATTTAGATATACAAGTTTCCACATATGGATCATCGATGTGTACTTGTGGAACGAGCATTATGCATGTGATGGTATAAAATATGCACCAGTGTCTTTGTAAAGAAGATCCACTTTAGTCATTTATATAGTTGAAAAAAAAAAAAAAAAGCTGTCAATAACTATAAAGGCAAAAAAAAAAAACGACAGTAACCGAATTCTGGCGTACCGAATTTTGCGAGCAAGTTGATAAATGCCTGTTCCGGCCATCGCAACATTCACGCTAAAGAGGTTCCAGTTTTTCTGTCATCACACAGACACCAGAGGCAAAAGGATCAGCATCACTGTGGGGTGCAACATTTGCATTTCCATTATATGAGGAAACAAAACTTGCAAACCCTAAATTGGAACTCCTATTTTTACCATTGCAAAAAATCACACTTCCATCACCTAAAGTTTAATCGGTTGTTACAGTTTCAAGTGTTACTTATATGGGTTAACCCAGGATTTTTTATCTACCAACACAAACTAGCTTTTATGTTTTAGCCAACAAATAAATTCTTTGCAAGGATACCATAAATATGCTTAACAAGGATGCCAAAGTTCATAAAAACCTAAAGAATACACCACAACTGCCGGAAACAGTGACCTCATCAAATTGCCAAGGCAGAATTTAAGCAATTTTTTTGGTTTATATACAGCTAACTAGCTAAATGGTTGGTCAAGTATGGGTTGATGAAATCTGTCACATCAGAACATCATGTGCACTCTACATATATCGCACTATTTTAATATGAGACTAAAGAGAATAGAACTCCCAGTACAAAGAATGTCTTTATTTAGCACTGCTTGGCTAACTCTCACCCTTTCTCAATCTCTTCATTTACCTCTTCCAGGTTTAATTTGCACATAACTTTGAGTTCAATGAGAGAGAGAGAGAGACGACAATTGTCTTCTATATACAACTATGAAGCATTAACATAGAGGAAATATATAAAAATGATCCAGAAATTCAACATTATCTCTTATGAAGGACTTACAGGTGTAATAACTGTGCTGTAACGTGACCAGATGAGACCAGTGCAACTAACAGCTACAGACATAAAAAACAATGATGAGTCTCATATGTCAAGTTGTCAACAAGCAATGGGCAGAAAGTTGAAACAAAAGTTATCAATAAAAATTTGACAACCGAAGGGACATACCAACTTGCTGAGGATAAGAAATTTTTTCAGGTGGCTTAGCGAAGTCTGCAACATTTGCGATACTAATTCCCCACTTAAATGTTGGGGCCCAAAAATGGACTGCAGTCAAGGAACATGTTATTCTTCATGAGAAATAAACAATCAAGTACATGAAGCAAACATGCGCGGTTCATATGAAATAGCTGGGTCAATTGGTTAGGAAACTTCACATGAATTTTTCTGTTGATTTTTCAAGAAGCTTATCTAGGAAGATCAATATACACACAATATACAAACTCAAGGCATGACAGCAAAAGAAAGGAGGAAAAAGAAAAAAACAAACTGGTTTTAGGGCCCGCTGGGTGATTCCATAGAGCTTGAATCTTTGATGCCGCCATCTTAAGCTTTTATCATATAATTTTTGACTACTAGGCTGCTTCTCCAACCTGAAAGGGTAAAAGCATAAAAGGATAAAGCTCAATGTCAACTCTACTAAGAATAAACAGCATAACTAAAATTATATATTAAGAAACTATCATGATTTGGGGCCAGTTGGGGCTCCAAGTTTGGCCAGACTGATGGGCTGAGGAGGCAGGGGACAAACACTGTAAGATTGTAACAATTACAACCAACATAAAACTTGCAGAAAATTTTTTACTTTCGATCAACAAACCTAGCACCCTTCCAAGGTTGCTAGTGGGATAAGACAAACTGAATTTCTTTCTTTAATAATAAGAAGATTAGTGAATAAAGCTTGCAGAAACACGCAGTCTCCTGTTTCTCTCTCAAATGGCACATGGCTATGCCTTTGCAATTCAGTTCATCAAAATTCCTGTTTTTCCCAGTTGATCTGTCAGCTCGGTCCTAACCTAGGTAATAGCTCCCAATATTATTTTTTGTTTTTATATCAGCAGTTAAAATTCCATGTTTGTAGTGGCAACAACTTGAATCAATTAGACAAGATGCGCAAAAGACATGGAACCCTAGCAGAAAAGTCTTCATGAACTGTTAGATCCTGGAAGCTTGCAAAATTTCAAGCAGCTAAGTTTGGGAAGATAAAAATGCATATTTGGTAATATCTCGTGCCTGCTGATACTATTCATCAGGCAGCCACGACGCTGCTAAGTCATATCAATAGTTTGGAACACTTGCTGTCAAGTTCACAATATGTTATAATCAAGGAGTACATATGCTTGTTTATGCCAATATTGCATCAGCATGAGGCCATAAGTGTTGCCAAAGGCACCAGGCGCTAAGACATTCCAAAATGCCTAAGATGCCAACAATCCAAAATGCTTAAGGCATCAGGCGCACGGAGAATAGGGTTTTAGGGGCCGGAGAAGTTCGATCACGCAAGGGGTATAATCGAATGAGGGGGACAATGAAGCATAACTGACATAGTTAATAGTTGTACTATTACTGGAAAGTGAACATTTTGGTATACATCAACAATGAAATTTAAGTCTATGCAACTAATGCAAAATATATGACATGTGCCAAAAGTGATTTTAACTCAAATAATTAATGTATACAAGTTTGTATGGAAGAATATTAACTCAAATCAAGCACCTTGTAAGAGAATATACTGCACTTGCAGATTTGTTTCTATATCACATATTAATGTATATTCATATATAGGAACATAATGATCGCATATGTGCACACACATTGTTTAGCCTTGCACAGTGGCAATTCAGAACTTGTTTATCACCCAACCAATGCCCATAACCGGTTAGGAATGGAAATGTCATAAACATGAGCAATTCAAACGTGTACAACAAGTATAGTTTGGCTAAGTGCAAAGCCCAACAGAATTAGTGATTTGATATCACATGCATATATAAACTACTAGCCATCTCAAATATGTGGAACAATTGTAATGTTGTCACGGATGCAAGCTAGCTCTCACAATCTTCTGAATTAATCATGGGTTATATAAGCTATCATGTGTTGGCTTATTCCCTACACATCGTATCTAGTAACCAAAACTTCTAATAATCAATATCTTAACCTCAAATTTTTCCTAAACAAAATAATTAAGGATTATAAGTTATAACCATTCTCCACACAGTTAATCAACACATCAGTTTGGTACACACTGACTAAATTTCCCCATGAAAAGTGATGCAACGGTAGGACTTATCAGATATTAGTAAAAGAGGAGTCTTGTGACACAATAGTTAAACCCTAGGAATAATAAGTTTAATTTATAGGACTAGATGAGTTTACTACTGTTAACTTATGCTTAAGTACTTCAGATCAACAGTTCAGGCTCATCAATTTGGGGTTGGTTTGTCCATCAGATTGGGTCTTTAAAAATTGGTATCAGAGCGGTCCTAATACCGAGCATAACGAGAGGGCTCGAGTCATAATGAGGAATACATGGGATGTAGCGCCGAGCTAAGCCTCACATATTACTTTGAGTTATGAGTTAGGCCTTAGGATTTGACGAGAATGTCAAGCCCTAAGTGTAGAGGTTATCACACACGAGTTAGTCCCGAGAGTAACGATTAAAAGTAGAGATTATACCATGTGAGTTAAAACTACGAGAATCACTAACTTGGTCTTATGGCCACGTGATTTTCGGCTCAATAAGTTAATGAAGTTAAGTTTATCATCGGGATGGAATATGACAGATAGTATTAGAGAGAACCTAGTACTAGGCATGATCAGGGGATCAAGTGAAAAAAGAATTACCCATGGATACAATTGGTGACACATTACAACATGAGGCCACTATTACGTTAAGTCTTGTATGTCGTCAACCATACATGATTTTAAACTATGGATCAGATCTTGTGCTTCAACGATGATGTCAAGTCTCAAATGAGGAAGATCATGATATCCCAGTTTCATCCACACTAGAAATGGAAGGAAAATTAGCTTGGTTCATAAAACTAGAAGATTCTACTATCAATAACTTGGGCTTAATGAGTTGATTCTCCCACTGGTTGCATTGTGATAATTAGTATCAAAGGGGATAGTAACAAGAATGTTGAGAGGGCCTAAGTAGGAAAAAAAAAAAAATCTACCAACGAAAATAGAGCACATCACAATCTGAAAACATCACATGCTGAGCCTCATGGTTCGGCCATGTGCTATGATGAAATGTCAAGCCTCAAGTGGGAGAGATTGTAATATCACAAGATAACTAACTTCGTTGATAAGGATGGATAGGACTATTACCATTAATTTGTACTGTAGAATTCTAGATCACATGGTTTCAGGCATCAAGTTAATGAATTAATTCTTTCATTGGGGGTTCAAATCATGACAAGGCTAACATCTTACCAGTTTGGGGTTCTAGAATTTCTTCCAAAGGAAACCCTAGAAGACCTTACATCTTGGTAAATATATTGAAAAAAAAACCAACCAACCGGTAGAATATATATGCATATATCAGGAACCTTGTTGGAAGTTATGTGGTCCTATTTGCAAGCTTAAGCACTAAGGGGGTTTAGCAACTTCTTTTATTCTTGACATAAAGGAGCAGGTGCAACCATAATATCCAGCTGGAGTGAGCTCTCGAACTCATGATGACAACAAAAGTTTGCTCATCAGAGACACCCACTTCAAAAGTCAAAATCACAAGATTGAAATGTCACAGAGAACATCAAACCCATGCCAAAATCACTTTTAAAAAATCCTCAGATTTACATGTAGGATTTATTGCGAAAGTCATTATTATATTTGTAGAGATGGTTTTCCCCCTCGTGAAACCACTTCCCAAAACAGCATGAAACTTGGCGTGTCTTAATTTTGGAACAACAATCAGGGACTACCGGAGACAAAAAAAATATTTACGAAGCAACACGCTGTTGTTGTTTCCTTATCTATGTGTTGCTTTCTTCTAACCTCCTTTGCGCAGTTATCAGATAGATTCATCCAAAGGCTACAGATCTCCGTGGATATAAAAGAACGGCAAGGGTGAAAGATTCCGAAACCAATCCTCAGTGAGACAAGAAAAGAGATGACGCAAAAACAAGACGACCAACATAAATCCTCAGTGAGACAGCTGAAGAACAAAAAGGGCTCATGGGTAGTATGTTTATTGCATCTAAAAACAAAACCGCTATGAAATTGGGGCATAATTACGGTCGACAGAGATCGAATTCGGCTAAAGAGAATCCGAAGCACGTTCGATTGGATTAGAAAGATGGAGGAGATGAGGGCAAAGATCTGACCTCTTCCGACTTCCTCGGGAGACGACGAGGCCGCGAGCGAAAGAAGACCAAGGCGGGTGGGTTGAATGACCGACCATCGGGGGGGGCTACTTGGAAGCCTTTGAAGCGATCGGAGTCGATGCTATGATGGAAAGCACGTGACCGTCTCGTTATATTTAATGGGAACCGATATAACGGATGTTATAATGTTGTGACCTGTAAATAGTGGGAACCGATATATGTGATCATTTGATTTTTTTGCGTTTTTAGCGCCGTTTACATCTATCTGTACTACCTCCTCGGATTTGGAATTAGTAGATGGTCGGCGCTCTCTTGGCGCCCGGAATGGCGTCAGCTTCCATTCGTTTTCCTCTCACCGCCGCTCCCATCTTCCGACTCTCTCCTCCAAAGCCGCGCCACCACCTCCTCGAATCCGTCACGGTGGTCGGGGAAGGGCCGCAGGCACCACCTCAACGCCTAATACTTTTATCCTTCTCTCTGTCTTCCATAAATAAATATAAATGAATGATAAATATCCAAGTACTTCATTTCTTTTAACTCTTCTCCTTGTTTCTATCATGGTATCAGAGTCGCTTATCTTAGAGTAAACTTTTTTCTCGCTGTCAAACGACAGTTCTCTTCTCCTCTTCAACCTCAGTCGTGGCTCTCTACTGTTGCTACATAGTCGTTGGCTCCTCCGACACTGGCTTCAACCAAGTCAAGCGAAGTAGCCCTCAGCTGGCCACAACATCGGTGACGTTGTCCAACCGCGTCGTCTCAACTCTGTTGTCGCTACTTCCCAATCACCAGCCTCTTTCTATGAAGTCGTAGCCATCGATCGTCTTTTCAAGCCGCGACCTCTGTTTCATAATAAAACAAAGCATTGCTATCGCCGTTTGAGGATTCTGAAGATTCGGGCCCCGCCCTCCACCAATCACTGTCGCAACCCTCGTCGACCCCAGTCGTAGCCCTCATTGGCCGTGATTTCTTGTATAAATAGAACAATGCTCTCCTTTCTTTAATGTCAAACGATAACACATCTGATGACGCCACCAACTTCTCTGCCGAGAGAACTCTTAAGGGCCATCGCCCATCACTTTGCTGCCCACAATCAGCACCTCCTCTCCAACCGCGACCCTCGGTGCTCCCTCACAATCGAGTGCCCCATTCAGCCACTAAAGCATAGCAGAGCAACCATTGGCGCCCATCACCTTTGATTCACCTGCTGCTCCTCTGCTATTGCCTTCTTTACCCGTCGTTATCCCCTGTTACTGTCGCTGGATCTGATCTTTGGCTTTGCTCCTTTCAGTCGATAGTCTGAACGCTACCTCTTCTTCCTCCCATGCCACTGCATCCTGTGACTTTTTCCTCCATCAGCAACAGCTCCCAGCCAGCGCTGCCGCTGCCACTGCCTCTTCATCTCTCAACGAAAGTACACTTAGGACTTATTAGTGAAGACAAACATAAAGGATGCAAATGCTATTTTAACTTCTCTCTCCATTAGTGAATCGCTTCGGTTAAATGATGGCGGTCCTGCTACAGATCCTACACAATATCGATAATTAATTGGTTCCTTATAATATTTAGCTCTCACCCACCTAGATATATCATTTGCAATTAACAAGCTGTCATAATTCATGCATAGACCCTCTATCACATATTGGTCAGCAGTTAAACGAGTATTACGATATCTTAAAGATATTTTTGACTACGACATATTTCTTTACAAAAACTTTTCACTTCAACTGCATGCTTATGATGATGTTGATTGGGGTGAGAAATGTGATGATAGAATATCAACATCTTGGTATATTATTTTTCTAGGAGCAAATCCAATAAGTTGGAGTTCTAAGAAATAAAAAACAGTTGCTCGGTCAACCACTAAAGCTGAGTATCGCTCTATTGCAACTACAGTTGCTGAACTTAATTGAGTAATGAATATGCTCAAAGAACTTGACATTCGCTCCTCTATTACTCCTACAATATAATATAATGTGATAATATCGGGGCTATCTACATATGTGTGTCAATCCGATGTTTCACTCTCGTATGAAATATATAGTAATTGATTTTTACTTTATATAAAATTAAGTAATGAATCATCAATTATGTATTTCTCATATCTATACGGTAGATCTGTTACAATAGTAACAAAATGATTAGAATGTTAAGAAAAATTCTCTATACCTAAATAGATATGAGTTAACGATGAATCTGTAATTAATTCATTTATTTTTGTAACTCTTCAACTCATTTGTATCGGATAACAACTTCTGCGGGAACGTGCTGTAAGTACGTACCTACACGCTCCGCCGCATCCTGATTCCCAGCATCTCTGCTCAAACTGAGGACGCCATTCCCGTCTCCCCTTAGCAGCCTTCCATCTCGACTGAGGACGCCAAAAAGCCGCCCAGAAGGGTCGTACTAGCATTATCCCCACAAATTGCCTTCAGTAGGTGGTTTGGTTGGAGTCTAGTTTATGGCAACGGAGGAAGAAGAATCGAGTGCCTGTGGAAATTTAGAGACTGTGGGTGGAGTAGAGCTTATCACTATGATTTATTGCGATGTAGATGCTGCGGACCATTTTCCAAAACTTCATTTGGAACAACCCAATCGAGTTAGGGCAGAGCTGTGGACCGCATCGACAGATGGGTTTAAAGAAATGATTCTGTGCATAATTCGTCCCTTTTCCTTGTTAAATACAACTTGCAGGTTTTCTTAAAGGTACGTAACCGGCTGCCATTGTTTGGTGATGTTTTGCTCTTCGGCATCTAATAACCCTGATGGAATTATTTCTGCAACAGGTTAGGTCTTGGCATACATTTGTATACCGATCCATTACATCTTTTCACTAGCGAGAAACCCTATTCATATGCTTTCCGGTAGTGTTTTGGAAATACTCGTCTCCTTGCTTACTACCTGGATTATTTAATGAACAGCATGCACCCTATGTCATTGTTGACATTTATATTTTTAGCAACATGGTTCTTGAGCAACAGCTGAAATATCAATGCTTCTGATGTCATTATTTTAGAAATCTGTAGAGAGAATTTCTAGATTTCAGGTCGTGATGTACCTGCTATGGTTGCCACATCTCATGAAATTTTCTTATTTTTATTGTACTTGAATAAGTCCTACTGTAGCAGCTATTGCAGTTTTGCTGCTATCATTAAATTAGGAACTGCCATCTTGATCCTTGGTAAATATCTGGGCTGCTAGTCAATTCAACTATGACTAATTGATGGATGCATATCAAGATCTGGTAGTAGGAATTACTGTTAAACAATGTCCACCCAAGGAGCTTATTTTAAAATAAGGCCTCTGGACAACAGACTTGGAAGTTTTCTGATGCGAAAGGAGTTCACTTAAAACAGATTTGGTGCAAAGAAAATGTAATCATTTTTAAAAATTACGAATTAAATCTTATATTTCTAACGGATTGGCCCATTCCATGACAACATCACTTGAATTCTAGGCTTTCTTTTGTTGTTTTTGAACTTGAACATCAAGAGAATTGGTTTCAGAAAATGCCTTTTCGTGTTTTAATATACTGAGATATTTATTCATCACCTTTTGCACTTGGAGACTTCAAAGATATGTATGAGACATCTTTGTTGGCATTTAGAGACTTCTTAGTATTATTATTATTTTTTTCGTTTCTGTGTAAAGTCAATATGATTCCTGACACCTCTGGGATAAATATTCATAGATAGCTAATCTGTAGATTTTACATGACGTGATGTTTAATTCTGGGGTATTTATTGGGACTAACTCTATTGCATATTAAGCAGTATACAGATCACTTGTGATAAAACTGAAAACTTGACTGATACTTGTACTGACTAATAAATATGGCTTTACATATTAGGTGTCATATTTAGTCTCTTTTTTTTGTTGTAATGCCATACACATATTCTGGGTCTAACATGAATTTTCTGATTTCTTATGTCGATTGTGTGTAGAGGGTTTATATTGATTTTAAATTCGTTTTAGATGTTTCTAATAACTGATCACATGATGACATAGACGAGTAATGCACTTGTTGATAATTCACCGACTCCTGCTTTTTGTTGTTTTAGCAGAGTGCTGAGGAGGTTTTCTAAATATTTTGTTTACAAAGTTAGATTCCTTCAATTTGTAATCAGTTTGCTGAAAGAATTTGTACTTTTAGAGTGCGCACTTTAGTGGGATAAGGACTGATCTTATTACCACTAGAATTTTTGCTCGAGGTTATCAATCACTCAGGGTGTCTGTGCATGTTCAACATTATTTTTTCCAGTATCTCTGCATGTAAGATCACAAATTTTTAACTCACCCAAGCTTGGATTTATGATGTTTACAATCTTCAAGCTACGAATTTTGTGATGCATCGGCTGAGTTAAGCGTTGGTATCCCTTTCTGTCACAACTTGTCCTGTATCAGGTCTGTCATGTTTTATTAATGACATATGGTTATCAACTTGGGCAGGTAGCAACCAAATAACTTTTTGGATGAACCTCAATTTGATGCTTCTTTTGGAAGGGATTTTTCTGGATTCTCTTCCTCTAGATGTTCATCTTTTTTCACTGATATGATGCTTCAGCTTACCTTACTGCAACCTTGGTATATATAAGTTTGTTGGAGGATGGGCCTTGGTATCAGGATCAGATTGTGCCTGGGCTATCTCGCCGATCAGGATTTGAGTCTTGGAAATGACATCTCTTTTAAAGGAATAATTCTGTTATATTAACTCTTCCTAGATCATGCATTAGTGGATGCCTTGTGCACCGAACCAATTTTTATACTTCCTTGCTTTTTAGGAAGAATGGATGATATATCCTTGCATTTGTGAAAAACAGAGGAACAAGCGTCTCTTAGATTTTTTGTTTTGTTTTGTTTTTTTTTTTTTGTAGAATCTGGACTCACCTATGAATAAATATATTGAACCGTTTACTTTTTTGTTTTCTTTAAGTTCCTTAAAATACATTAACTCTGTTTAGCTTCCGTGAAAATGACTTGTGATGGTCATATTTCATTTTGGAAACATCATTTTATCCATCACCAGGTTAGTTATTGCTTACAGTTCCATGCATCATTTCTACTTGTGGCAGATGTAGGACTTACCTTCTACTTGGAGAAGGAAAAGAAAAGGATTGTTGAACTTAGCAAGTGACCAGACCATTGAAGGTGCAGATGTTTCGCCAAATGTATGTATATATTTTTGGACAATTTGATTACAACATACCTTTTTTGCTTTGATGTAGCTACAACAACCCATCATTAGATCTCTGAAAATTGAAAAGCATTAATGATTGCACCGATATTTTGAACCGGAGTACAGTGTTTTCATTCATTTATTTGTCCTTAGAGTAAGTATGATGGATGGATCAGAAAAGCATCTCTCACCATTTTTGTTTGATTAGTATTCACCTGGTTTCTCTTGAAATACTTAATGCATTCACTCTATGCCAGTACTTTTTTTTTTTTTAATAATAAAAACAAGAGTGCATATGTGTCATTAGATAACAAAAACAGTGTACTATCTCTGAGATCATTATGACTTGGCCAATCTATCAATTAACTTTGCCAGATTCACTGCTCTGTAAATTCTTTGAAGCCCACCAGGTTTGGTCTCTTGTCCTCAGAAGCAGTTTACTCCTCTAAAGGAAACATCAATTTCTATCTGCTGTTAGAAATCTCACATCATGGGTTATTTCTCACATGTACTCTCCCATGTACTGCTGCTAAGTCCACCATAGCATGTTGGTCATCTTTTCCCATGCTTCACTGTGAGCCACATGAACTCCATCGTCACAAGGAGAGCAGCAGCAGCAGCATCACACATCCCACAATTGTTTGCTCCCCCCCATTTCATGGTTTCTAGTATTACTTTGGTACTCCTCCATTATGGTCCTCTCAAGTGGGTCTACTCCAGCCAGCACTCAATTCAGTAGACATCATTTGTCCCTCCCCCCCAGAAAGTAATAATGGTAAAGAACTAACAAGAATGACTGTCATGTGTTTACAAATTAGAATCCAGCGGAGTTGATGCCATTTTTGACCTTAAAAATATTTTGTTAGTAGTCATGATTATTACTTAATTGCAGGACTTTATTCTTTTACTGGTCTCAGGGATACCGCTGCTGTTGGATGCTCTTCGATGGTTGAGGTGATGGCATTTACTTGGAAGCACTAAAGCATGCTGAACCCCAGCAATGAAAGCAGCTGTGGGTCCAAAGTGATTCACAATCTCCTGTCCATCATGTAAAAGGCTCTCGGGAAACCCATGATTTTTTTTTCTGTGCTGTCATTTCTGATATCAAGTTTTTGTTAAACACTCAGCAGATGTCGTCATGTTTGTTGTTATCTATTCCTAATTATCTATTCCTAAAAGATGTTAATTGCCAAGCCAAGCTGACCAGCTTGCTCTTTTTTCAGAACAACCTTTGTTTTTTGCTGATGAATAATCATGTAACTTTATATATATAAAAAATTAGAAAAAAAATATTTTATACAAAGAAATTAATATAAAAAAAAAAGTCATCCAGGAATAAGAGCATAATCTACTTCGTTCAGACAGGTAATGGCTGTGGGTTGTAGCATGGAAAGGTTGGGTACAAAGTCAATGAAGTAGCAACCTGCCGCGGACTAACTCATTTGGATCATCAGATCAATGGAGCCTTCTTTGGTCCCCCCCCCCCCCCCCCCCCCCCTGCAAAAAATAATAATAATAACGCATCAAGTAGCAATGGATCTAAACCCCCCCCCCCCCTTTGACAACTCCATTTCAATCAATACAACCCACCTTCCCCGTGACTCCGCAAGCACGCACCTCTGCTGAGCCCTCGACATTATTTATTGTCACCACTTACATCACACCGGCATTGCATCGACATCGATCGACCACACCTATTGTCATCGTCATTGCCATCATCAACAACCCCAAATGTTTGGTGGTGCACGGCACTAATCTATTATTCTCCTCCCCCGACATCACACCACGAGATTGGTAGCCATACCCTCCTCCACATTTGAATTCAGATCGAGCATATATATATATATATATATATATATATATATATATATATATATATATATATATATATATGTGTGTGTGTGGTGTGATCGAGCATATATTTACGAGAATGCCACACCATCCTTGCATTTGAAAGATTGATGACACACATCGGAACTCGAATCTTCCATGACAATGAAAATAATTAATTCCCCATGCGCACAAAAATAAAATAAAATTAAATTAAATTAAATTAAATAATAAGAGTAAAGGGAGATCGAAAGTTTTTCTTCTTTTTCGGGTGGATGATTCTAGATTTTATGTTTATTGATTATATTATTAAAAGTTCATTTTCGAGTTTGCACCACGGTCGGTGAGGAAAGAGCCGAGGGGAGGCGGTGACGGGAGTTAAGGCCGTTCCTACGAGAAGCACACTTGGATGCTTCCCGTTCTGACGCCGCGGCAAACCGGGCACGACTCGGCGGCAGTCGCGGCGTCACAGGCGTCGCAGAGGCATAGGTGGCGGCACGGGAGGAGCACCACCGAGGCTGCCCGACGCCGGCACGCGCGGCACGACCGCTCCGGCTCGACTCGGTCCGGATCGACGTAGGCCGACCCGGCTTCCTCGGCGGGTGGGGTCTCGTTGCGCCCGCCCCCCATCATCGGGGGGGCAGCCGCGGCAGCAGCAGACGCGGCGTGTTGGAGTTGGGCGTGGAGGGATAAGGCCGTCGCCTGGTCCGCCATGGCTTTGGCTTGCCAGGCCATCGACTCGGTTCGGAGGCAGGCGAGTCGGTCCTCGAGCTCGGTGCTCCGCCGCTGCGCTCGCTGCACCTCCAGCTCCTTCTCCCGCAACCTCCGGGCGGCCGACTCCTCCGCCGCGCATAATAAGACCCGATAGTGCTTTTGATGCTTCTCCGCCAACGTCCGCCGCAGTTGCTCTCCCTTCCACAGGAGAAGAACAATCCCAACTTTTTTTTTACTCTTTTTTTTTCTTTTTTGTCGTCGAGAACCAAAAGAAAGAAGAGAGGAGTTGGAGGGTTACCTGGGTGTGGAGGTACTGTTCGATTTCGTCCTTGTGTCGGTTGATTCGGGCAGCGAATTCTTCGGCCGGAAGGGCGGAGAGGAGAGACGAGGAAACGGAAGAAGACGAAGAGAGAAGCGGATCGGATTGTTTCTGGCTCTGGTACCGATTTTGGCCTTCCAAGGCGAGGCGGAGGCCGCTGGGGGTGAAGGGACGGGGGAGGCTTTGAAGCTCGGCGAGGCTCATAAGAGTGGGAGGTGGAAGCGGAGCCGAAGCGGGCTGGGGTTCCAGGACGAAGAGGCTGACGGGGTGACCCTGCGGCGGCGGCGACGGCGACGGCGACTGCGACGCCACCGAGATGCCCGTGACTTCCCTTGCCCGCTTCATCGGGTTCCCGTTCGCTGTTCACGGAAACTCATCTTTTATCTCAGACGACGAACAGAGCAAAGAATCAGCAACGAGAGGGGGAAGAAGAAGAAGAAGAAGAAGAAGAAAAAAAAAGAGGAGCAGAGCCACCTTTATCTCACCTCCATTGGCATTGGCGAAGTAAACCAGAGACTGATCGAGAAGCCCAGGGGCGGTTCCAGGGAATTCCATTTCCTTCTTCTCCGGCTCGCGTCTGCGTCGATTCCACGGCCACAAATCACCAAAACCATCCATCAAGATGTCAACTTTGACAAAAGAAGCCAACAAGGGAATTGGCATCAAAATGTGAGCTTAACCCAAAGCGTACCTATCTAGTAGCAGAACGTTGGAGGGGTGTTGGGCTTGAACTGCCATGGCGATACCAGAGGATAAAATAGGATAACATACATACATATATATATATATATATATATATATATATATATATATATATATATATAGATATATATAGGGAAAGGTAGAAGAGGGCGCTAGAGTTGCGGAAGGAACGAAGGAAGCAAGCAAAGGAAGGAGGCGGATTCGCCGAAGAGCAGCGCGGCGGAGGGAGGGAGGGAGGAATAAAGCAGCAGAAAGAAGCGGTGGAATCGAAGGCAAAAGGCAAGGGGGGTAAAGGAGAACTCGGTCCTCAGCCTCTCCTCTTCTTCGCCTCTCTCTCTCTCTCTCTCTCTCTCTCTCTCTCTCTCTCTCTCTCTCTTGTTGGTCTGTCTCGCCCGCTCGTTCCAAACGCCACGCTTTCGATGCAGTTTAGGCCAAAGCAAAGGGGCGAAGAAAGAGATAGAGAGAGAGAGAGAGAGAGACGAATGAATCAGTCCAAAGAAGGCCTTCGCTTCTTGCGCTCTCCCTCGCACACTCCTCCCCACGCACAAATTAAAGAGAGAGAGAGAGATGGGGGCTGCTGTTTTCACCGGTCGCTTGCTGCCCACCATCATCCTTTTTTTTTTTTTTTTTTAATTTATTATTTTGGTGGAAAAAGCCTTAGACATTTTGTGATTTAGATTCTAAATCCAGATGATACGTGCATACGTACAAAGTTCCAAAATATTCTTTAAATAATGGATATGAATGTTTATAAATATATAAATAAATATAATGAAAATTGAAATAATTTTGTAAGTTGGGATTTAGGGGGGGGGGGGGGGGGGTGTTTAGACAACGACAAAATAGGATAAGTATCACAGGAATGCGTGAACGGGGGCTGTTGATTCCCCTATCACCAACGAAAGGAAAGGAAAGGAAAGGAAAGGAACTGCCGGGACGCCATTATTTGCAGTGCAGGCACGGCGGTTGTCGTCGTGGGGTGGGGTGGGGTGGGATGAGCACGTCCCTCCTCCCATCTTTCATTAACGAGCCACAGGGGGTTTCGGCAATTATTAGTGCCCCGTGAACGAACAAAGATAGCATTTCATACTAATTGCCACTGATGTCCAGTTTGATGTGTATCCATCTTATAGTTCTTTTTATGGAGCTTGCCTGGTGGGTGTGTTCTACCTTTAAATATGCTGAGCAAGTCTTTGTTGGTCCAGGCCCGTGTGCGCTAGGCCGCCCGCTCCACAATTTCTTCGGCACAGAGTGGAGCTGGTCTGGATGAGCGGTGACTCGGGGACGGCTCGGGAGCCTTGATGCTGGAGTGGCGAAGCCCGGGTGAAGAAGGGGTCGTCCTATTGGGGTCGGCCGCTGGTTCCTGCAAGGAGGTCGGGTCGGGTAGGTTCCCGACGTGACCCCTCCGACGATCAAGTCAGTCTAATGGTCTTTTTGCGATCCCCTTGCCCTGTGGAGGTGCAGGAGCTTTTATAGTGGGTGCTGTGGGTTGTTCGTACCTGACGACCTTACCGCATTCATGACTCACCATGCTGCCGCGCCTCACGCCATGCCTCCGTACTGGTGGTGAGGCGTGCGCCTGCAGGTAGGGGTTGCCGACCTTACCTGTGCCAGGTCGGCTGTACGGCACCTGGTATCCTTCGTACATCCAGTCGACCAGTTACGTTGGTTTGGCCATGTCAGCGGCTTAGCTGTCCGAGGGTGTGATGACTTGGCAGCCAGGTCGGCATTTGCCCTATCATTCTTCCCCCCCCCCCAGGCAGACCCTCTCGAGGCGCCTGATGGGGGTGCCGAAGATGAGGTCTTGCGCTTGATCGCTGTTTGGGGTTGCCTTAAACTAGTCCTGAGCGCGGACCTCTAAGGACTTCGAATGATGTGGAACGTGGGGAAGCCCGAATTGATCCGACCGAGCATGAGCTCGGGAATGTAGCGCCGCGTGAGTAGATCCGACCGAGCGTGAGCTCGGGAATATGGCGCGGGAGGCTAGATCCGACCGAGCGCGAACTCGGGAATGTAGCGCTGCGTGAGTAGATCCGACCGAGCGTGAGCTCGGGGAATATGGCGCGGGAGGCTAGATCCGACCCAGCGCGAACTCGGGAGTGTAGCGCCGCGTGAGTAGATCCGACCGAGCGTGAGCTCGGGAATATGGCGCGGGAGGCTAGATCCGACCGAGCGCGAACTCGGGAATGTAGCGCCGCGTGAGTAGCTCCGACCGAGCGTGAGCTCGGGAATATGGCGCGGGAGGCTAGATCCGACCGAGCGCGAACTCGGGAATGTAGCGCCGCGAGAGAGAATTTGGGCGCAAATCCGGAGATTTGGCCGAGAGGGCGAACTCGGGCGCAAATCCGGAGATTTGGCCGAGAAGGTGAATTCGGGCGCAAATCCGGAGATTTGGCAGAGAGGGTGAGTTCAGGCACAAATCCGGAGATTTGGCCGAGAAGGCGAACTCGGGCGCAAATCCGGAGATTTGGCCGAGAGGGTGAACTCGGGCGCAAATCCAGAGATTTGGCCGAGAAAGTGAGTTCGGGCGCAAATCCGGAGATTTGGCCGAGAGGGCGAATTCGGGCGCAAATCCGGAGATTTGGCCGAGAGGGCGAACTCGGGCGCAAATCCGGAGATTTGGCCGAGAGGGTGAACTCGGGTGCAAATCCGGAGATTTGGCCGAGAAGGTGAATTCGGGCGCAAATCCGGAGATTTGGCCGAGAGGGTGAGTTCGGGCGCAAATCCGGAGATTTGGCCGAGAAGGCGAACTCGGGGCGCAAATCCAGAGATTCGGCCGAGAGGGTGAACTCGGGCGCAAATCCGGAGATTTGGCCGAGAAAGTGAGTTCGGGCGCAAATCCGGAGATTTGGCCGAGAGGGCGAATTCGGGCGCAAATCCGGAGATTTGGCCGAGAGGGCGAACTCGGGCGCAAATCCAGAGATTTGATTGAGAAAGTGAACTTGGGCGCAAATGCAGAGATTTGCGCCGCCGCGAAAATGTTTTTTATGCACGCATAAAAATATATATATATATGTATATTTCCTAGGGTTTCGGTCTCCTGCCTAGGGTTTCGGTCGCAATCATGGCGCATTCAATGCGCTGAGTGTTTCTTCGGTGCGGCGGCGTCTTCTCTCACCTCGGGAAGCTGAAACGGCACGCTTGGGCGCTATAAATTGGTTGGGGGGGGTTGCGCAGAGACCTCACTTGCTCATTTCGCTTTCTTGCTGCCTCTGCCTCGGACCACCCTAGTACCCTTCGCCTTTTCAGCTCGGCAGCCCCCCTTTTAACAGGTCGCGATGACCTCGTCGGACTCCTCGACTAGTGTCAGGGTCGCTTCTCTCTCGGAGTCGGGGGAGTCGAGTCATAGCGGTCCCGGGGTTAGTTCCTCGGGAGCGTCTTCCGGACCCCCGTCGCCTGTCGACGCGCGGGTTCAGAGAGACCTCGAGGTCATGATGTCACATCATGACCTCGACTCGGCGGTGATCGAGGGGTCACTTGCCGCAATTAGGGCCCGGTACAACATCCCGACTGAATACGGGTTGTATATTCTGGAGCCGGGGCAACGTCCTTATAGCTTGGACGTCCCTGGCATGTGCATCTCGGTAGATGCCCTGGAAGCCGGCCTTCGGTTTCCTTTGCACCCTCTGATCGAGGAGTGCCTGAAGCGGTGGAGAATTTCTCCGAGCCAGGTAGCGCCCAACTCGTGGCGTTACTTAGTGGTTTTTTTAGGTGAGTGCCGAGGAGCGAAAATTATCCCGACTCGAGACTTGTTCATGGTGTGCTTCCGCCTGTGCAAGAGTCGGGGCGGTTATTACCTCACCGCCCGAGTCGGTTTTAGGGTGAGCGGGGCTCCTTCCAGCAATAAGGGTTGGAAGTCCCGCTACCTTTATGTCAGTGGTCTAGGTTGGGGATTTGGGTTTAGTTGGTCGGCTCATCCGATTGGCAACGCCCCCCCGTATCTGTCCGAGGAGGAGGCCGTCCTGGTCGGTCGACTGAAGGGGATCCTCTCCTCTTCTTGTGCGATCAAGGAAATGACCGAGCTTTGGCTCGTTGAGGCGGGTTTGAGTCCGGCCTCCAAGGGTACTAGCATTTTATTTTGCTCAAACTTTACTAATCTTTTACTGACCTGTGAGTTGTGATGCAGACCGGATGGACCTCGGGGACCTTCGTGGGATGCCGAGAGTAGCTGGGGGACGGGCCCCGCCGAGCCGCCCCTCCGCCCGTGAGGCCATCACATCCCCAGCTCGAGAAGCTCCGAGGGCGTTGACGAAGAGACCGGCTCCCCCACCGACTGAACATGCCGGCGCGACGGGGAAACCCGTCAAGAGGGTAAAGGTGATGTCTGATAGAAGATAAGATGAAGTTAGGATTTAGATATGATTTCCTTAACTGAATGAGGAAATCACGTAGGTTAGTTGAGGGAAATCCTCCTATCTTCACCTGTATAAATTAACGATGGATCAATGAATCAATTGGGCATTTTCATTACTTTTTCCTATTTCCAACATGGTATCAGAGCCCCTCTCTCTATAAGAGAGATTACTTTTTTTTTTTTCTTCACTGTCAAACGACAAGTTTTATTACCGTTTGTCCGTCGACAACCCCGCTGCGAAACTGCAGATACTCAGGGGTCATCTATCGCCACTCTCCCGGACATCCACTGCTCCGAAGATCTCTCCTACCCCATCTGCAGTAGACGACGGCTTCTACACCCGCTCGTTGGCATCGTCCCTCCTGCAGCCTTTGTTCTCTCTGCCAAGAGCACCTGTAAGGGCCACTGCCCATCGTCTCTCGGTGCTTTATAGAGAGGACACAACAAGTTCCTTCTTGCTATTAAACGACAGCAAATCCCCACCCCGTCGACTGCCTTTTTGCGAAGCCGCAATTGTCGGTCGACTCCTCATCTGCAAAGCCGCGATCTTTGTTTCCCGACAAAAAAAAAAAAAAAATAGAGCATCGCCAGCGCCGTTTTCATTCGAGGATCTGAAGATTCGGGTTCCGCTCTATAATTGATGTCCACGTCGCTGGTCTGGCAGCCCTCTCGCTCAACCTCGATGGCACTTGCCGTTGCCATCGCTAGCATCGACGACACTATCAGCCTCATTGTTGCCTACCATCGGCTCACCGTTCGCTCGCTGTTGCTGCCGTCACAACAATAACTCGGTCGCTTCTCTTCGGTGCAGATCCCTCTCTGCATCGTCTCTACACCTCCAAAGAAGGGACCGCAACACTGTGGTCCTGAAGTTAGGGAAGAAAAGGAAGCACACATTCACTACAATTGCAGTCGCAACTGCAGCCCTCGCCGGCCACAACTGTTGCCCTCTCCTTAGATCTATCGCTTCTTGTTGTCAAACGACAGTCTCTCGTCGACATCGAAGCTGGAGACTTCTAGTGCGTCGACTTTCTCAATTCCTCTACCGAGGCGTTCTTCTGCACGAGGCCATCTTCCACCACTGTCGCATCAGCACCAACAAGCAGCGGCACCTTCCCCACCCTATCAGCAGTAAGTTCATTCTCGCTGTCAAACGATAGTAAATCTACGACCACACGCTTCTCCCGCTGCCCTTCAGATCTACCGATCGCCCCAGCCGTAGCAGCATCTCCTCCGCTGAAGTCAACCGTTGTCAGACCTTCACCGCGGTTGACAACACAGCGGTCTCCTTGATATCGGGTAAAGATCTGTGTCTTTCATAGGAGCTTGATCTTGCGGGGGCATGATAGTTCGATCTAATCGGATTGTCGAATTTGGCTCTAGCAGAATCGTCTGCTCCTTTCTTCGGATTCATTGTCATCGGTTCAAGATCAACGTCCTCAGTTCAAGATCGACGTCCTTACAGGAGCTCGATCTTGCGGGGGCATGATAGAAGATAAGATGAAGTTAGGATTTAGATATGATTTCCTTAACTGAATGAGGAAATCACGTAGGTTAGTTGAGGGAAATCCTCCTATCTTCACCTGTATAAATTAACGATGGATCAATGAATCAATTGGGCATTTTCATTACTTTTTCCTATTTCCAACACTGTCGAGGAAGCACAAGTCCCCGGTCGGCGAGGGTGGCTCCCGACCCCGCTCCAATGGTAAAGAGCCAGCCGCGTCGCCCGCGAGGCCGGAAGCGCCCGCCGAATCTGAGGAGGGGGCCGCCTCTCCTGTTCAAGAGCGTCCGAGGTCCATGAAGGACCTCTTCAGGACGAAAGTTTACAAAGGAGACCAGGGTTACTATGCCCTGATGATGTCTGATCTGGGGCACCAAGACCCCGAGAAGGAGCTGCAGGCTCGGTGGGCGGGCCTAAAGAACTCGACGAAGGTATGGCATACTTCGTCGGCCGCCGAGGAGTATGAAAGGGGGATCCTCCACCCTCAATTGGCGCGGGAGCTGTATACGCTCCCATCGGAGGTTTTGATAGCCCGAGCCACCAAGGAGCTCGTCCTGGTAAGTCTGCCGACCTGCGAGTTCATCTTTTTCCCTCTCTTTTTCTTTTTCTTTCTAACGGAGTCCTTCCGTGCAGAGCCAACACCTTCAGATGGCGTTGGTCGACCGGGTCCATGATGCTGGTCGGTTGATCACATTCATGGACCACCGAGTAAAGCAGCAGCAGGAAGAGCTCGACGTCCTGAAATCGAAAGGCGGGCCCGAGGCAATTGCTGAGGCCGAGGAGCGGGCGTCGAGGCTGAAGGAGGAGCTCGAGAAAGTTAAATCTGAAAGAGCGGATGAGCTCCTCAGGCATGAGGCCTCGGAGAGGGAGCTGAGGGGCCATCTCAGTGATGCCCAGCACCTACTGAAAGAGGCCCGAGGAAGGGCCAGGAGGATGGACGACGAGCTGCTTCAATCCGTGAAGGACTTGGAGCATGCCCGAGCTGAGCTGCCCAGAACTGCCGTCGCGGAATATAAGGAGTCCCTCGGCTTCAAAGAGGGTTTAAAGCAGATGGGACGGGTCACCTACGAGTACGGGTATCGGGTAGCGCGAGCTCGCTTTCGCGCCCGCCACCCTGACGCCGAGGTCGAAGAGGACCCGTTCACCATTTATCCCGAGGACGACTCAGTACCAATGGAGCGTCGGCAGGATTTTGACGACTCGGTGCCTCCCGAGTCTTAGTTTTGTTAGTTTTTTATTCCTTTTGGGAACTTGTAACTCGGGTCAGGTAGCCCTTGGATCGGCCCTGACCTGTTTTGTTCTTTTCCTTTTTGAAGCTTGTAATTCGAGTCAGGTAGCCCTCAGGTCGGCCCTGACTCGCTTTGTATTTTCCACAAGTCAATATAAGTCCCGACGTTTTGGCGCCATTGTTGCATCTTGATTTGGTACGAGTCGCAATACATGATCACACGTAAAACTTTCGCAAGTTCGTGATGTGCCAGGTTCTCGGTAATACCCGACCTTCCATGGTTGCCAGAGTATAAGTCCCCTCTCGGATGGTATCTATGACCCGGTAAGGACCCTCCCAATTCGGGGCCAGCTTGCCACGGGACCGAGTCGGATCGCTGACCTCGGTTTTCCGGAGGACCAGGTCGCTCGTCCCGACGTGCTGTGGGCGTACGCGTCGGTTGTAGATTCTTGCGATAGCCCTCCTGTAGGCCAGCGCTCTGAGATGAGCATCAGCCCGTCTTTCTTCTAATAGGTCGAGGTTCCTGCGGAGGTTCTGCTCGGACCCCTCCTGACTTTGGGTCTGGATTCGGAGAGTCGGGAAAACCACCTCGAGGGGCAGTACGGCTTCCGTGCCGAACGCCAAGCTGTAAGGTGACTCACCCGTCGGGGTTTTAGGGGTTGTTCTCAACGCCCATAGGACACTCGGGAGCTCCTCTACCCAAGAAGTTGTGGCATTGGAGACCCTCTTTTTCAATCCTTCAAGGATGGCCCAGTTTGTTACCTCGGCCAGGCCGTTAGCTTGGGGATGGGCAACCGAGCTAAACTTTAGTTGGATGCGATAGCTCTGGCAGAACGCTTTGAACTTTGCGTTGTTGAACTGCGTGCCATTGTCGGTGATGATCGCCCTTGGGAGGCCGAACCTGGTTATGATGTTCTTCCATACGAATCCTTCAACTTGCTTTTCGGTGATGGAAGCCAGCGGTTCGGCTTCGAGCCACTTGGTGAAATAGTCGACGCCTACTATCAAAAACCTTCTCTGTCCTGAAGCTGGGAGGAAGGGGCCGAGGAGGTCCATTCCCCATTGGGCGAAGGGCCATGCGCAGTCGGCAGTCGAGAGTGGTACCATCGGCCTATGTTGGAGTCGGGCGTGCTTTTGGCATGGCTCACAGCCCCGAACATAAGCTTGGGCATCCTTTCGTAGTGTGGGCCAATAATAACCTTGCCTGAGGACCATGTGAGCCAAGGTGCGCGTGCCGACATGGTCTCCGCATATTCCCTCGTGGATCTCGGCTAACGTGGTCTGTGCCTCGGTCGGATTCAAACAGCGAAGCAGGGGTCGACTGAAGCCTCGGCGGTAGAGGCGGCCATCGACGATGCAGTACCATGACTCCGCCCTTCTGACTCTTCGGGCGGCCGCCTTATCCTCAGGGAGGACTCCCGCTTGTTTGAAGCGGAGGATCTCGTTGGTCCAGCCTCCGTCTTCTTGACCGATGGTCATGAGGGTCGGGCCAATGGATGGCCCGACAGTCCTTACTATTGCTCCAGTTGGTGTGTCGGTTGCGCGGGAGGAAGCCAATTTTGCCAAGGCGTCTGCCTACGTGTTCTCATTGCGGGGTACCTTAGTGATGGTACACCTCTGAAACCACGCCGCCGCCAATCGCACCTCGGCAAGGTATTTGATCATTGCTGCCACCCGCGTCTCGAACGTGCCACCGACTTGGCCGGCGACGAGTTGGGAGTCGGTGAATACCTCTATGTCTTCTGCTCCCATATCGGCTGCGACCTTGAGGCCGAACAGGAGCGCTTCATATTCGGCTTCGTTGTTTGTAGCTCTGAACCCCAGCCGCAAGGCATGTTCGTAGACGTGGCCGGAGGGGTCCTCGAGCACCAAGCCGACTCCTCCTCTTTTCGAGTTGGCTGACCCATCGATATGTAAGGTCCATCCGGGGGTCGGATTTTGAATAACCGGTGGCGGCATGAGCTCCGATAGGAAATCTGCGAGCACTTGGCCTTTGATTGCCTTTCTCGGCTCGTATTCAATATCGAATTCCCCCAACTCTACCGACCACTTCAGCATCCGACCTGCAACATCAAACTTGGAGAGGATCTGGCGCAGAGGTTGGTCGGTTATTACTTTAATGGGATGTGTCTGGAAATATGGCCTTAGTTTTCTGGAGGCCAGAATAAGCGCCAAGGCTATCCTTTCTATAGGGGCATATCGAAGCTCAGGCCCTGCCAAGACGTGGCTGGTGTAGTAGATCGGCCTTTCCCCGGCTTTGTCAAGTGTTACCAGAACCGAGCTAACTGCCAGATCGGTCGCAGCGAGATATAGGCCGAGAGGCTCGCCATCTTTCACCGAGGCCAGCTGCGGCAGGTTCTCGAGGTGACTTTTGAGTTGGTGGAAGGCCTCCTCACATTCGGGGGTCCATTTGAAGTCTTTTGCCGACTTTAATGCGTGAAAAAAGGCTGAACTCTTGTCACCGGCCCGGGAAATGAAGCGGCTCAGGGCCGCTATCCTCCTCGCAAGTCGTTGTACCTCCTTTGCGGTCTTAGGGGACTGCATCTCCTGTATGGCTCTTATTTTGTCGGGGTTGGCATCGATTCCTCGTTGATGCACTATGAAGCCGAGAAACTTCCCGGCCGTGATGCCGAAAGTGCACTTCGTTGGGTTGAGGCGCATCCTGTATTTCTTCAACGTGCGAAATGTTTCCTCCAGGTCGGCGAGATGGGTCTCGGCATGTCGGCTCTTGACTATCATGTCGTCGACATATATTTCCATGTTCCTTCCGACCTGGTCCTTGAACATTCGATTGACGAGGCGCTGGTAGGTCGCACCGGCATTCTTCAATCCGAACGGCATCACCTTTTAGCAGTATGTCCCGTTGTGCGTGATAAATGCCGTGTTTCTTTTGTCTCTCGGGGCCATTTGGATCTGGTTGTATCCCGAGAATGCATCCATAAAAGAGAGCAGCTGATGCCCATACGTGGTGTCCACAAGCTGGTCGATGCGGGGAAGCGGGTAGCAGTCCTTCGGGCAAGCCCGATTGAGATCAGTATAATCAACACACATCCGCCAATTTCCATTTGCCTTTTTAACGAGTACAACATTGGACAACCAGGTCGGGTACTTTACTTCTTCGACGAGCTGTGCGTCCAACAGGCGTGTGACCTCGTCTTCTATGGCTTTCTGGCGATCCGGAGCAAATTTCCGCGGGCGCTGCTTCACCGGCCGGGCGTCGGGGGAAATGTTTAAGTAGTGTTGGACAATCTCCGGGTCGACTCCTGGCATGTCGTTCGGAGTCCACGCGAAAACATCGTCGTTCCTCCTCAGGAAGTCTATCAGCTGAACTTGTTGACTCTTCGTAAGCTCCGACCCGACCTTTACCAGCTTGCTCATGCGGCTCGGGTCCAACGGTAGCTCGAGAACTTTCTCTGCGGAGTGGGAGTCCGGGGCAACATCCACTGGGTCGGGATGCGTGGCATTGATCGATTCGGCTCTTGGCTTCTTGCATAGCGCTGTCGCCGTCAAGTAGCATTGTCTGGACTCCTTCGGGTCACTCCTGACCTCGCCGACCCCGGCTCGAGTTGGAAACTTCAAGATCCGGTGGTACGTTGAGACGACCGCCCTAAGCCGGTTTAGGGTCGGGCGCCCGATGATGGCGTTGTATGCGGATGGGAGCCTGACCACCATGAATGATACCATTAGTGTTTTTGACCTTGGCTCTCCCCCGAACGTGACATGGATCGTAGTCGTCCCCATGGGAGAAATGGAATCCCCCGTGAACCCTGTTAAGGTAGATGTTAGGGGGGTGAGGTCTAGGTCGGTCAGTCCCAATCGTTGGAATGCATCGAAATATAAAATGTCGGCCGAACTTCCCGTGTCGATCATAACCCGCTTGACGTAGGCGTTTGCCATGCGGATCGAGATTACTAGCGCGTCATCGTGAGATGCATGCTCTTCGTCTTGCGACCTGAATGTGACATCGAGCACTTCGTGATGTAGCGGCCTCTTCCCGACCTCAGATCGCGCATATGCTTTGCGTGCCGACGAGCTGTTGCCGCCTGAGGCTGGGCCGCCGAAGATGACGTCGATCTGTTTTTCGACCGGGCCCTGTGGTCGGGGGGACAGGTCTTGGGGAGGTCGACCGTCCGCGAGAGGGGGCTGCTCTCGAACGTATCGCCGTAGGTGACCGCGCCAAATGAGGTCCTCAATCTGGTACTGGAGGTCGTGACATTCCTCGGTGTCGTGACCATACTCTCGATGGAATCGGCAGTACCTCCTCTTGTCACGCCGCTCAGGATGCGACTTCATCGGGCTTGGTGCCTTCAAGAGTCCCTTCTCCCGTATTTGGAAGAAGATCTTCATTCGGGTTGAGTTGAGGGGAATTGGAGGAGGTCTGACTGGCAGCGGACCCGACCTGTCCTCCCTTTTCTTGGGAGGCGGGGTTGGATGCCCCCGAGACTGTTCGCCCCGAGGGCGTTTCGCCTCGTCCCGCTTGCCGACTATTAGTGTCTCGGCAGCCACATACTGATGTGCCCGTTGCAACATCTCGGGCAGAGTCGTTGGTGGCCGCTCGATTAGCGACCAAAAGAACCTTGACGGCTTCAGCTCCGTCAGAAATACTTGGATGGCCAGGGTCGGATGGAGGTCCGGAATGCCCTGTACTTGTGAGGTGAACCTTCTTACGAACTGGGAGAGGGGTTCGTCGCTTCCTTGAGCCATCCCGAGGAGCGAGGCCGTGGTGGGCCTCGGGCAGGAGCTTGCCAGGAAACTCGACTCGAATTCCTTCGCCAATACATCGAATGACGGTATGGAAGCGGGTTTTAGCCGAGCATACCAGTTTTTGGCCGATCCTCTGAGGGTGGTCGGGAAGGCTCGACACATCAGTGCCTCCGAAGTGTCGTAAAGGGTCATCTGGGCACGGAATGTAGCGACATGCTCTACCGGGTCTCCGCTGCCGTCATAGGGCTCGAGGGCTGGTAGCCTGAAGGCTGTCGGCAGGGGCTTTGAGTGTATCTCAGGGGTGAATGGGGAGCCTCCTTTAGAGCTTTCCCCGACCTCGTCTTTCGACTTGAAGACTTCTTTCTGAACCTCGTCAAGTCGCTGATGGACTCGGCAGACCTACTTCCTCAGAGAGTCGGTGGAGTCGGTTGACAGAATATCTGGATCAGGTTCAATCGGTGCTGGGTTGTGAGATCGGCTTTGGGATCGGGTTGGTGTCGATGTCGGCGAAACTGGGGCTCGAGGTGGTGGGGCCTCGGTCACCCGGGGTGGCGGCACCTCGGTGACTGGCGGGATTCCCCGACCTGGGGCCGTTGGCGACTCCGCTCGCGGAGGCGCTGATTGATGCGCCGCTGTATGCATCAGCTGTGGCAGGTACGGGATTATAGTCTGCACCATGCCTGCAAGTGCTTGGACTTGGCTGGTGAGGCCGAGGAAGGCCTCGGCAGTGACCATGGGGGGCGCAGGATTCGACGCGGGCGATGGGAACCCGGGGTCGGTCATCATTATCCAAAAACGGTTGGGAGTCGGCATGGCAGCCGGGGCTTCCTCGGCTGATCGGGGGTGATCGGGCTCCGTCCGGTGCTCAGTGCCCGAGTCAGCGAGTGGGCATTCTGGTGACATGGGCCCTCCTTCTAGCGCCAAAAATGATAGTTCTTTTTATGGAGCTTGCCTGGTGGGTGTGTTCCGCCTTTAAATATGCTGAGCAAGCCTTTGCTGGTCCAGGCCCGTGTGCGCTAGGCCGCCCGCTCCACAATTTCTTCGGCACAGAGTGGAGCTGGTCTGGATGAGCGGTGACTCGGGGGACGGCTCGGGAGCCTTGATGCTGGAGTGGCGAAGCCCGGGTGAAGAAGGGGTCGTCCTATTGGGGTCGGCCGCTGGTTCCTACAAGGAGGTCGGGTCGGGTAGGTTCCCGATGTGACCCCTCCGACGATCAAGTCAGTCTAATGGTCTTTTTGCGATCCCCTTGCCCTGTGGAGGTGCAAGAGCTTTTATAGTGGGTGTTGTGGGTTGTTCGTACCTGACAACCTTACCGCATTCATGACTCACTATGCTGCCGCACCTCACGTCATGCCTCCGTACTGGTGGTGAGGCGTGTGCCTGCAGGTAGGGGTTGCCGACCTTACCTGTGCCAGGTCGGCTGTACGGCACCTGGTATCCTTCGTACATCCAGTCGACCAGTTACGTTGGTTTGGCCACGTCAGCGGCTTAGCTATCCGAGGGTGTGATGACTTGACAGCCAGGTCGGCATTTGCCCTATCACCATCCATCCATCCATCCGTCGGTCGTTTGCAGGAAGAGCGACTCACATTCATTCCCATAGACAGTAGTGGTGGAGGAATTCAACCATATTTATAAATAAGCATATATAATAATACTTGGATAATAGTGTGTCTCATTCATCGGATGTTTTAATGTGATAAAGAAATCACAGTGAAACTCTCCTCCTCGACGAAATCAAATCGTTGCAGCTACAGCCGTTTGAGGCACCTCATTCTGACGGACGATTGATATCACGGAGAGAAGAAAAGGGAGAGTGACACAAAGAGAGAGAGAGAGAAAGAAGAAACTTAAATGTGATGGATTTCAAAAAGGTTGACATTTTGCAGTTGGGAAATCACAATATTTAGTCATTTATGCTGTCGAATTCAAGTGATGATGTCACATTGGTTGGGTGTATACTTTGCCCTCTCCTGCAAGTAATTATCGGGTAACGTGCAACTTCAAATTAGATTCATCTCTCTCTCTCTCTCTCTCTCTCTCTCTCTCTGTGTTACGCACGCCTGCACTTGTTGCGTGAATGATTCGAGAATGACGTGCTAATTAATAAAAGCACGGAAGCTTTTGTTGAAGCTAAGATGAAGAGTTATGCTCCAATCGACACTATTAGACTTCCTTAAATACCAAGAGAATTGATGAAACAAGAGAACGGATATAAATAAATATTTTACATATATATGGACAACGTGGAAGCAATGACAGACAAACGAAAAAAGTGGAAGAAGAACATGGGTGTTAGTGGATTGTGTTGGATGAACCAAACCCCCTAATCAAGTAGACTCTTTCCTCATCCTCCATTCCACCTCACCAAATGCCACACCACCATCTTTTGTCCTTCTCGGAAGAAAGAACATTTAGTAATGAGGTGTCAGTGTCTTCTGTATGCTCCATAGTACAGGGATCTCTCTCTCTCTCTCTCTCTCTCGGCACTCACTGCATCAGCTTTCTGGTGCTGGCGTCCCCCATCTCAATGCTATCACCGCCTTCCTTGCCCCCAACCCACCTATCTCGCACACATCCATTCGGTGACATATGAGTTAGGCTTGGGAGGCTACTCGCGTGACCAGATTTTGATTCACAACGTTTCATTCTAGTGCTAGAAAATGACACTAGAATACACCCAATTTTATGGAGATGATCGAAAATGTTGCAGAAACAAAAAAGGTTAGAAAAAGTTCAAACCCGCAAATGATTTCCAAGATGTTTCACAGTGATGGAACAAGTCATGCACCACTAATGAAACATAAAAATTCCACACCAGTAAACATCAGATTCGGGGGAGAAAAGGACAAAAAAAAAAAAAAAGTGATATTGATGTTATCGGTACAAGGATACTCCAAACCTGAGAGTTTAGCAGGCAGGTTTGGTTTTCTCTTGATTTCTTTAAAAAGTTGAGATGGTAGACCGATAACTGGCGCTGATTATACAGACACATATATGGAGATTTGAACACCTAAAACTAATACTGAAACTAATCCTCAGCAGCACACCATATTTCCATCCAGTTTCAAGTAAGATAATGGATCGAGTCTTAGCCTGGGAAGATCCGCTTTAATCACAATTCTGCAATGCTGCTAAGAGATGAGAACTGTGTGTTGATGTTCCTAAGAGTATCTTGATCAACATGGGCAGTCATCCACATCTTAGGCGGAAAACGAAATGACAAAGCTGTCACGTCTGTTGATTCTTGCTTGGGCGTCGAGTGATCTTCACTTGTCAGATTATCGGATGTGTACTGCAGCTTCAAGTCCATGCAAGCTCTTAGATCTTCTTCACTATGAGCCTTGTTCAGTTTATTGATTACATCATCCATGGTTGAGTTTCTGTCGTGGCGCCATTTCATAATCTGTTTCGATCTTTTGAACTCTCTATGATCATCTAGGTCATCATCATTTGTTGAACAATCATCAGCAACGAATTCTCCTTTCCGCAACTCACATAATTTCTGGTCAATGAGGTTTCGTGTTCTCTCCTGAAAACTCTCTGCTCTTTCAGAGTTCGATTTCAGCTTCATCTTTATCTCAGAGACCAATTTTTCAGAAGCACCAGCAACCAATGCAGCCTGATCACCCGGTTCTGTTCCTTGCATGATTGAGAATGTTTCCTCCAGTAAATTCACATTTTGCATGTATCTATCAAATGCCTCATTTTCAGCTTCAATATCTCGTTCAAAATGCTCTCTTAACTTCATAAACCTCCACCTGTTTATATTCACAGCATCCTGAGACATTATCAAGATCATGGAAGTCCTGAGCAAAAATAACAGGCAATTTCGGCAATTCAGAACAACAGATTGTATATGATGCCCATACCTTTCTGTTGAGAGGTTTCCTAGCTCGTAAGATGTTGGCAACATTAGTGGAGATCTGCCTGAGTGAGTTTAGTCTCCCAGAAGCCCTGATATGATTATATATTAGACAATCACAAGGAAAAAAAATCCAGGTGTAGATCTTTTTAGATCTGATTTGCTACAGCATACCCTGATGAAAACACATCATTGGATGGTTGTTCTATTGTCGTGGAGCTAGAAGGCGGTGGTTTGTCCGGCAAAGTACCATTGTGTTTAAGAACTGTTATTTTTGCCCTCAGAGCAAGATTAATGAAAATGTATATTAGAAACATGTATGGTTTAACTCACTATGGGACTCATATTGAAACATCATAACAGGGAATAAGTTTTCTATATGATCAGTTGGTAAAATGAGTGCATCAAAGAATTTAAATGGAAACAATGAAATCATGATCAGCTTAAATAAACAGATGATCTCAAAGAGGTTTGATTTCTTGATGATTACCGATCTCCATAGTAGCTTATCCACTTACCATGAATATGACATGGATTTTCAGCTTTGGCGCAGCAACTCTTGCACGACTGAAAAGGGCACCTGAAATAGCAATGACAAAAAAATTCCTAAAGGTCTGTGCAACAAGCACTCAGAGAACACAATCATTCTAGACAAGAAATACCAATAGCACAATGCAATTTTACATTTTTAGCTTAACGTATGACTAGAACTCAGTGCACCTTTTTCAAGGACTAGTTTAAATTATGTTCATGGCTTACTTATGCATCTGTTGCTTCCTAAAGCAAGGATTTTCTTGTACCTTCTTCAAGACTTGAGTTAACGGAACATCAGAGTTTCTCTTCTAATCTCATGAGATTAAATTGCAACCATTTGGAGAAGAAAAAGTATAGAAGGAAAAAAAGAACCAAGAGGAGAGGAGGAGAGAAAGAAAAGCAGAAAAGGAAAAAGAACATAAGAAAGAAGAAATAACAAAAAAAATGAAGGAAGCCACAGTGCGTGGTCCTTGCAGGATAGTCTGCCACACGCAGGGTATGGATGCTTAAAGCTGGAATCATCAAGCTATAGCATAGCATACAGATTCTAAATTACTACCTGACAATAATTGTACTAATTCAATATTTGTCCAACACACAACCAGAGTATATTAATCATTGGATCAGTATCCACATTTGAATCTCCTGATTCCTTAATAGAATCAGATCTAGTTGGACCCAATTCATGCTCATTGCAAATACCCTCTGTTGCCCTCTATGGTTTACAAATGGAAAGATAACAGGAAAAAAAAGAAAGTTCCACCCGTCTCTTCTTTCCTCTTTCATGTGTTTATAAGATCTCTTGTTACACAAACAATCACTGGGCCAGAACTGCCTCTGGATGGTCAACTGCAAATTAAACACTCTTGCACATGTTGGCCTGTACATGCTGGCCTAAAAGGGTAGAAGCAGTGTACCAAGCATACCGAAAAATACAAACATTTAGACAGCTTTTAACTTTTCATCAGCAGTTTTCTTAGGTTTACTGTTCCATACCAATCAGTAAATATTGGCCCAACAAGATCGCAGTATGGGTACTAATATTTGATTGTGTGTGATAAAAAATGAGTCTCATTCAATCCTTTTGTTGAAGCCTAGTAGCAAACTTTTCAAGCACCAACCATTCTTCTCAGATACTGGAAGCAAGAGCAACCTTGCTTAAATTAACCCAACTTTTGACAATTGCCATCGGGCCACTAGATGGCCCTAAAATCTTATTGCTTTAAGTTGAGTACTTTTAATCTTGACTTGTGAACCCAAACCAAAGAAGTCTTGTACGATAATAATGATGAACCAAGATATGAAAAATCAGTTAATCCTGATCCCTGTCAAATTCGACTAAAAGCCAGGCAAACAACAGCGACAAAATGGCTGAGGTGATCCTTACTTTAGCATAAAATTATGGAGCTAAGACAGTAAACAAGCGTCCATAGATACTAAGCAGACCCAAAACTTGCTTGAACGAACATAAACCAGTTGTTAAAGAGATTTACACACTACTTATCAAATGGATACTTAAACAACGGCCTAGTTTAAAAGCAAGTGATCTTTTCCACAAGGTGGTTGTACTATGAATTCATACTTAATAAGCTTTCCATAATCCTGAAGAGTTCTTGTTCATTCAAACATATGACTTGGGATCAATATCAATTTAATTCCAAATAACTGTCAAGTCAATATCTCAAAAAAGACCCACATATTGTTCTAAGCTTCGAATTTAGAGTCAACCTGGCATGTTGTGAAGCAAACATCATAACTTAATAGGTTCTCCAAAGAGGACACAAGTTTAAGAGATAGTATTAGCTCATCCAATAATTACATCCTGATGCAAGAATAATGCCAAATGAGGGGAAAAAAAATCCACTAGTAAAAAATGCAGAGTTAAAAAATGACAGGGACTAGATGGTCTCCAACCAAGAAGCTGTCTTTGATCTAATCATGGAAATTCCTTGTCTTAAACAAGTGGACAATGCATATATTTTCCTAAAGTTCATTGTTTACTGGCTTCAAAATTATACAAGGCTTAAACTTTTTGTTGCTGCACTAAAAAAATAAAGATGCTATAGTAGACTAAATTTTGCAACTCGAAAAAACTAAATAAATAAATGTTTCTACCTAGAGCGAGCAACATTGCCACATTTGATGCACTTGGGCTTGTTAAGGCCACGGAGGCTTGGTTTTGGCATTTCAAAAGCACCAGGCCGTTGTGATGTTATGTTGCCATCTATGGCCGCGATGGCCGTAATAGAGTCACCAATCTTGCCACTAGAGCCAGGAGATGAAGAAGCCATGAGCTAGATCTCTTCCAAAAGATGAAGCTAAAAACAGCGACTGCACAATTTACAAAAAGTAGAGACTAATAGTCAAATTATATTCAAGCTAATTCATAGAGACAGTGCGCGTCTCTGTTAAGAAAGCATGAACTGATCACTAAAGGACAGATACCACATAAATATCATTGTCACGCACATGCATGCAAAAGTCAAATATAGTATCTATAACCCTTCAAGTCTCAGACTTAAGCCATTTTCTTGCACTACATAGCTCCAGACCAACAAATTACATTGAACTTGTGCAGAAAAGCTTTCATCGAAGTCATAAGAAAGCTACACTAATAGCCCGAATAGCAATGAAAACTTAGCTGCGATCAAATTTAAAAAGATGGAAAAAGGTCCAAGGGAGGAAGACAATGCTTCGGAAACCTGTCAAAGTGGGTTAGGCAGGGCATAAGCCAACAGCAGGTACAGATCGATCATTCAACTCATGCATCCCAGGTCAATCAAAATCTGAAGGACCAAGAGAAAATGATCCTTAATGGATTCCGATATCCAATTTGATCCATTGATAATCAAAGGAAGAGGAGGAAAGGATTGTGATGCTTGAAGTTCATTACTGCCATAAAGAAGAAGAAGAGGAAGAAGAAGAAGAAGAAGAAGAAGAAGAAGAAGAAGAAGAAGAAGAAGAAGAAGAAGAAGAAGAAGAAGAAGAAGAAGAAGAAGAAAACCCAGAGCGAAAGAGACGCACCAGAAGAGGGAATTTGGTACAATTTCGCCTTCGGAAGAAACCCTAACAAAGAAACAGAGGGAGAGAGCGGAGGAGGAGCTTGGCCGAAGAGGAGTCCGCCGCCACAACAAAGAATCCAACGGCGCCGGCCCTCCACCGCCACCGGATGAAAGACGAGAGCTGTCGTAGCGGGCGGGCGGGCGGGCGAACGGTTCGGCGTCGTAGAAGAAGGGGGGTGGGGGGCGAAAGAAAGGCGACTCGACCGGTCCAAGGTTAAAAGGTGTATGATGATTCAGTTATCCCCGAACCAGGAAGACGACAGTCACCAACAGGGTCTTTAAAGTTGCGGATTGCCAGCGTGGCGGCATTCTGAGGCGTCGGATGAGGAGGGGTGGGGATCCTTCGCCAGTGGAAGGAAAACGAAGGCCCATCGTAATCACCAATGGGCCTTCCATCTCGAGCCCAAGCAAATCCACAAGCCCAACCAAATCCAGTCACGATCAGACTGGACCGGTCAATTCTTTTCTGACCAATTGTTTAATTATCTACTTGATCATATTCGTATTTCCATGACGGGCTTGTATTAGTATTATATCTGTATGGTTAAGGGCTTTCCAATTCAACCCCCATTCTTCAGTGTCATCAGGACACAATTGATAGGGGCTACTAAGGTCTTGCGGTAAGGAAAGATTCGAATCAAATTAAAGGATCGATAGTTTCGGAAAGAATAATGGAATATAATAGCTAATACATATTGGCAAATCTGACAAACTCCCATGTCGTCGCTCCTATCTTTACATACGTATAATTTTGGTAGGAAAAAGAATAGAATTAAATCGAGATATATGAGGCAATTACTACAGCTACTGACCCGTCTTGTTCCCCATTATAAACCCCATATCTTGGCAGCGACGATGTCTCAGAGGAGGCCGCGCCGCACCAGAGCAGACCGAGATGAAGGCGTCGGCGTTTCTCTCGCTCCTCCTCCTCTGCTTCTCCTTCCAAACCATCTCGTCGGCTGTATTGGATGAGATTTGTAGCGAGATCGAAGATTCCTACATCGACAAGGACTTCTGCATCAAGACTCTCTCGTCCGACCCCAAGAGCAAGACGGCCGACGCCGACGGCCTGGCCGTCATCTCAGTGGAAATCGCCGTCGCCAAGGCCGCGGAAGTCAAAACACGCATCGAGGCGCAGCTGAAGGGGGCGGCCGATGCTTACGAGAAGGACCGAGCCCAAGCCGCTCTTCAGATCTTCTCCAACGTCGTCTCCACCTTCGAGTGGTCGGTGAAGTCGTTGAAGTCCAAGTTCCGCTCCGGTCCCCTGTCGTTGCTGACCGTCGGGCGGGACGTCGCGGTCACTATTAATGTATTGGTCGATATGGGTAAACTGGGCGACGAGTTCAACCTGCTTGGATCTCTTGCCGCCGCCATCGTCGGTCATCTGCATTAAGCTGCTGCTCTCTCGTCCGCTCTACTTGTTCCCGCTGTGCGACGAATAAAAACTGCTCGTCGTGGTGTCGTAGTAATTTCTCAGAGTCGGTGTTATGGTTACAGTAGTGGTCTTGACGTACGTGGTATGATCTCGGATCCTCGTAGCAATAATATATATATATATATATATATATATATATATATATATATATATATATATATATATATGATAATTCCCTTTGATCATGTAGACGACCATACGTTGTTGCTCATATTAATCGAATAACCCCAACCTATTTTAACACGTCTAAAGATCAATTCTATTTAGAATTTTCCTCCCTCGAATTCCGGTAAGAAAGTAAAAAAAGTTCATGATGATCAACACATATTGGGTCGTACTTGTGTTATTTAGGATTTTTTTCATGACTAAATATTTCGATAACAAGTAACAAGCTGATGATGATAACCCATCCATCTTGGTCGAGGCAAAACTGTTTGATGCCTTCAATATGATCTGTTTTTTCTATACCACAAAGCTTGAATGACACTTGGGTGTCACCAAAATGGAGATGACCATAATACCCTCCATGGTTCTTCACTCTTTTTAACTCTTCGAGTGTCTCAGCTGTTGAGGGAAAAACATAAGAAAAAGCTTTATAGGGTTGCTTATAAACCTGTTTGTTGACTATATCTTTTATCACTGCATAACCCCGATTGAATGCTTATAGTGCAAAGTATCAAAATACACTAGTCAGGTTTAGCATCAAAACATGTTAATGTATTATTATTAAAATATGCTCGATGTGCTCTTCATGGCCGAAGCATCAATATTGTTATAGAACTTTATGTCGTGGTAGAGGAGTCAGTACGGCTTGGTTTCACTCGTGTACGCAAACTCGTCCACATTGGTCGGGAAGAGACTGAAAATCTTAAAAAAAAAATATCGATTGGGCATGCTCGAGAACACACCTTGACTGAGGTCTGCTCAAGAGAGCACCTCAGGCACCTTCTTCTAAGGGTCTGTCAAGGAATCATACACAAAAGCCTTGTCAGGGTGGGGTGCCTGATGTAGTCCCTCCGATGACCAAATCAGTGCACTGATCGAGGTAGAATCTGAATATTGTATATTGAGAGTATTAGTTTTTTCTCCCCCCTTGACTTGTGCCCAGAGGTGGCTTTTATACATGCAGGCGGGGGGTTGATCGTACCTCGACCTTTAATGTCTTTTGGGGAGCTGGCGTACGGTCTTGCATGGTTCCGAGATCTTCGAGCGTCAAGTCTGCATCAGACGTTGTTGTGCTCCATACTATATGGTCGTCTTTGTCCAGATCGAACTTTCCTGTGCCAAGTCGGCTTTCATTATGCTAAGTCAGATTTTGCTTTACTAGGGCAGGTGCTACTATGCTAGGTCGATTGTTGACATGGTACTTTGTCTCTTACATGTGATGGATGACTGGGCTGGCCTATTATCAACTCTATCAAATACATACATGATGTATCCTATTCGGGCTAAGCAGCGAAGCACGCTTGATGCACCTTGCTCGAGTAAAGTATTGGAGGTTGCCTAATGCATCCTTTTTGGACAAAGCACTAGAAGTTTCTCAATACACCCTCCTTAGGTAAAGTATCGAAGGTCATTCGATGCATCCCCTTTGTCGGTTACCTAATATACTAGCTACTCACATGTCGAACCAACACATGATTGCACATTTGAGTCTCTCCAAGAAAACTCCCAAAGTGCATCATCATAGGGATAAATGATAGGGGAAAAAATTCATCCCAATTAGAGCTTGACATGTGGTAGCCCAATCAGAGATGGTTGAGGATCCCGATACACGGACCCAACCCAATATAAGATGAGGCAGAAATATTATACCTATTATTTTACAGAAATCGACTATAAAATCCTATTATTTTACAGAAATCGAAGCGTTAAGTCAATCTTGTTTTAATTTCTGTTTCGTGATTGATCAAAGCGTTAAGTCAATCTTGATATATGTTGTAAGTCGACATTGCTCGAGCATCCGAGTCTTCCTTAACTTCGCTCCACACTTGTGGATTCAAACCAAGTCAGATTGATTTAGTCATCATCGATATCTCTTATATTAATAGGTATATGCTGATTTTATTATATTCCTGGCTGATTTTATTCTAATCTTAATTTTTTTTTTTTTTGCAAAACTGTCTTCATCAATCTCTTCTAACTAAGCCAACCCAATTAGCGTGCACACTCAAGGATCAATCTCAAGAGAGTAGAAGAAATTTTTTTTGATTTGGGTGATAAAATCATAATGTTGTTGACTAAGAAGCTGACTAATATAAAAAATATCTGGAGAACCTGCATCGACCACGGCCGGCGTATCCCTACTATTTAGTTATCGTCATACGCTTCGGGATATTTATTTCCGTGATGCAGCCTGCTACAAACCGAGAACCACGGGACGCACAGCAGAGGTGGAGCCGCCCATCCCTGCGGCTGTCACAAAGAGACTGCGAGGAGCCACTTCTCTCTCTCTCTCTGGATTGGGCTCGTTCATTCGTCTCGCGCCTCGTCACAACGCGCGCGGGAGATACGGGCGTCACCCGATCGCCTACCAGCCGTTTCCTCGCCGCCAAACCCTCTCCTATAATCCATAAATATCTTCCGCAGGAAGCACTCCGTTTGGCTTCTTTCTTTTGTACGTTGTGGGTTTTTCTCTTCGAAGTCCCTAATGGCGATCGTGGCGGAGATCGGCAGTCTTGCGGTACGGATCCCACCGGACCCTGCCGGTCTCGCCACGCCGCGGCATGTCGGCCGGGATTTTCATCGACGGGGGTGGGTTCCAAGGCAAGCACGGCGACGGAGCCTTGCGGTGAAATCGATGAGGATCGCGGAAAGAGGCGGGCAGGCCCCGGAGTCTGGATCCTCCAATGGTCATCTCTACCCGGTGAGTCTTTCATCTTGTTATGCTTGCACGCTCAGTTGAACTCCCCCTTCTTCTTCTTGATCGGACCGAAAGTACTTCGTCTTGTGCCTGAACATGATCTCTTCAGAGAGGGTCTTTTATCGTTATGGTATTCTGATGTTAGGAGATTCCAGAAAGTTTTAGAAGCATCTTTGTTTTTTTATGTTCTCTTTCAATATGTCTGCGATCGTTGGTTGTGTCCTTTCTTATAAGGAAAGACTTGGTTATGAATGAATGCTGTGATGAACACACAACATTAGATTATTCATCGTCGTTTAACTTGATTTGCACATGTGAAAATGTCTCTCTGCAAGAAAATTTGTTCGAAAATGTCATCGCCCATTTTTGATAAGAATATGAAGCTGGAAAGCTTTCTGAGAAGCTGTTGAGTGCCACAGTTTTGTCTCTGTAACTGGTGAATATTACTATCATTAAAATTTTGTTGGTGTTTGATATACTCTGCAAATTTTGATGTTCCCAATATATTTTTATAAACAGAATCTGAACTTTAAGTTGAATGCTTATGAGCTTCAGTCAGGCACATTCAATGAGAGGGAGACGGCGGTAGCATCAGGTTCACAAAGGAAAACTAAGATAGTCTGCACAATTGGACCCTCATGTAACACGCGTGATATGGTATGGAAACTGGCAGAAGCAGGAATGGATGTTGCAAGGCTTAATATGTCTCATGGAGATCATGAATCACATCAGAAGATCGTTGATTTGGTCAAGGAATATAATGCTCAGTCCAAGGACCATGTTATTGCTATAATGCTGGACACGAAGGTGCACATTCACTACTTGCAAACTTCACCTACATCTTTAATATAGGTTTCCAGATGTGTGTTTTTAAAATAATTGCAATATGATTTAGCTCTACTAACAAATATGCAAAACATGAAATATATTTGGTTTTGCATGCTTTTGTTGAAATTAACATTTTAAATCTTGACCTGTTCCTTGGTTGGATCAGTCCATACCAGTACTGACCGATATTGTATTTTGGTATAAGTTGGTACTAACTGGAATAGTAAATCACTTTTTTAATTTTTTTTGGTAGGGGCTAACATGTTTGAGAAATTGAAATGTCTACTCTTGATATATTAATTGTCTAACCCATCTGCATGATGAAAAAAAGATATCCTATTAGACTAGTTAAAACTTGTGATATACTTCTCCATCAACACATAATAATCAATGATTATTTTCAATTGATGAAAATTTTGCTTTTGCTCTCTCTTTAAAAATGATGTTCAGAAAAGTAACTTTACACATGATCTACTATTCTCTTCATGTAGGGTCCTGAGGTAAGAAGTGGAGATGTGACCCATCCTATCTTGCTCAAGGAAGGACAGGAGTTTAATTTTACTATCAAAAGAGGAATCAGTTCTGAAAACACTGTCAGTGTAAATTATGATGACTTTGTAAATGATGTGGAAGTTGATGACATTCTTTTGGTTGATGGTGAGTTCACATAATTTTCAAGTGACTCTTGGTTTATACGTGTGATATATCCATTGGAAACTGTATGCATTAATTTTGTGAACGATCTGCCAAGCACTTGAGTGCTATTACTTTGTCACATGCCTGGAGGGACTTAGCTATCTTCCAAGAATTATTCTGACCCTTTTATCCACCTTATAGAATCTATGTTGAATGTATAACCCTGATCGTGTATGTGGTGAGTTAAATTACTTATGGACCCTTGGATTTCTGAAGTCATCGGTTTTCCACAACAAACAAGCACTTCCACTTTTTATCAATAAATTAAAATGAAGGTTCTCTTTAGCTAATGCACAATATATGATTCATAAATGCAACATTTACTTCTTGCTGATAGTCTAGGTGGCATAGTCTGACTCTCTTGTCTTGTTTCTATGGAGTACTAATAGTTTTATGGACCATTTTATATAACATGTTCATGTGACAATGAGACTCAACAAGAAGTAAGCATGTTACCGATTCAAGCATTACAAACTTATGTGACATTGATGTTGTTTTAGGTGGGATGATGTCACTAGCTGTAATATCAAAAACTGCTGATACAGTCAAATGCAAAGTAATAGATGGTGGGGAATTAAAATCAAGGCGTCATTTGAATGTGAGGGGCAAGAGTGCTACTCTCCCATCAATTACAGGTTCTTTTTTCTTACCTTTTTGAAGCATTTTGACAAGCATTTTTCCAGCTAAAAAATTCTATTATTAGGATCTAATCTTTAATTTTCCCTTACATTGTCTGGTCTTCCTGTAGAAAAGGATTGGGAAGATATCAAGTTTGGCGTGGACAACCAAGTTGACTTTTATGCAGTTTCATTCGTTAAAGATGCCAAAGTGATACACGAACTAAAAGACTACCTTAAAAGTAAATGCTGAAACTATGCTTCGAGCCAGTTATTTTTCTTGATTTCATTCATCCTAAAGCAATCACATAGTCTCATTTATTTTTTTGTCTTTAAGGATGCAATGCAGATATACATGTTATCCCTAAAATAGAAAGTGCGGATTCAGTTCCAAATCTTCAGTCAATTATTTCTGCTTCAGACGGGGTAAGCCATTTTATTTTATTTTTTGCTTACGAGACTTATTAAAAGAATTGTTGGATTACATTAGTGCATAGCTTGACTTCCACACTGCTCAATCAACTGTTGGTCAATGTGTTGTTTGCATGGTTATCAACCATCATCCAAGGCCGATAAATGCATAATATACTTTGGTGTAGTTGTTCTAGAAATCAAGTTGTTACATTAATATTAAGTTGGTCTGGAGCAAATCATGGTGCCTTCTCTTCTGTTACATGCTTTATGATGTGCTTTCACATCTTGTTAGGATGTTGTCACGGACTTAGCGGAATTTGCCTAAACCGTGTGGCACCCTTGCGATAAATTTGTAGACTTAGCTAGAATTGCCTAAGTTAGCTAGAATTGCCTAAGTCGTGAAGCAATCTTTGTCCAATGTTTCGGACTTAACTGGGATTGCCTAAGTCATGAAACGTCGAAGCGTATTTGCCTGCAAAGGGTCAGCCCAATTGCAACCTCGTGCGGGTCCCGAAGGACCTGCAAAAAGAGAAGTTGATTAGTTTTGAAAACGAGCGATGGACAAGTCCCGACGTCTAGCCAAGAGGGCAGCTCTTACAAGCAATTCGTCGAACACCTTGTGTGCAGCAGAAAAAGAGAGAAAGAGAGGGAAACAAGACTTTAGAGGGCTGTAAGAACGGTCACAAGTCCACAAACGACGGTTCCCAAGGGTGTCGGACGCAAAAACACTTTAATTTCTTTGAGTGCTCATGCCCGACTACTATCCCGAAGCCCCATCCAGCCCTGTGCCACCCGGGGGGTTCCAGAGGGCTGAGATGGCTGACGTTTTGCTCCGCTCAGTTCGGTCGTTGCAGCACGCGAAAACGACCCAAAACTGGGCTGTTTTGGTCTGTTTTGGCTCCGCGCAACGAGCGATCGTTCTGCAGCCTGACAGACTGTTTCTGCTCATAATTCCTAGGCAAAATCACCCAAAACCAAGGCAATACAGACTGCCCAACATTTGTACAAGCAACAAAAAATGACAAACGGTTCACAGAACAAAGAGTTGCGGTTGAGCGACGACCGTTCGTGACATTCTCCCCCACTTAATTTGTCGACGCCCTCGTCGACGCAGGCTTTAACGCAGGCTTCTTCATGTCGTAGGGCGTCTTCTGGCTCCCAACTGGCTTCAGTCTGGGGAAGTTTTTGCCACTTCACTAAGTACTCAGTCTTGCTCTGCTCCGTTAGGTAGCTCAGTCTTGCAATCCGTAAGAATTGTCTCAACTCGTTTTTCGTAGGAGGCTCTGATTGGGGGTAGTCGAGTTGAAATATTTCGTGAGGCGTCTTGCGGATCTGAATGGTAGGCTTTCAAGTTGCTTGTATGGAAGACGCTGTGAATTTTGAACCATGCTGGCAGCTGCAACTTGTAGGAGACGTTGCCTACTCGACTGATGATTGGGAAAGACCCTTCATACTTGTGTACCAATCTTTTGTGCACTTTGTGCCTAAAGAACTGGAGTTATGCTGGTTGGAGCTTCACAAACACCAAGTCACCAACTTTAAATTCCTGGGGTCGCCTTCCCAAGTCTGTCCATTTCTTCATCTTTTTAGCCGCCTTCTCCAAGTAGGCCAGTGCAATATCTGCATTTCGATGCCATTATTTTGCAAAGTGATATACTGACGGACTACTCCCCGTATATCCAATGGCCAATGTGTGAGGAGTCGACGGCTGTTGTCCTGTGATAATCTCGAAGGGGCCCTTGTTGAACGCAGAGCTCCGTTGCAAGTTATAGGAGAATTGAGCTATGTCCAACAACTTCACCTAATCTCGTTGATTAGCACTCACATAGTGTCGGAGATACTGTTCTAACAGTGAGTTAATTCTTTCTGTTTGACCATCAGTCTGGGGGTGGAGGCTTGTGGAGAAGTATAACGTTGATCCCAACAGCTTGAATAGCTCGGTCCAGAATCGTCCCAAGAATCGAGAATCTCGATCACTAATGATATTGTGTGGAACTCCCCAATACTTCACCACATTCATCATCATCATCAACTTGGCCGCCTCTTCTGCTGAACAATATAGGGGTGCAGCAATAAACGTTACATACTTTGAAAATCGATCGACAACTACAAGTATCGATCCCAGTCCCCCTACTGCGGCAAGCTTGATATGAAGTCCAAGGAAATGCTCTCCCATGGCCTTTCCGGCACCGGCAACGGTTCCAAAAGTCCCACTGGCTTTCGTTGCTCTACCTTATCTTGTTGGCACGTAAGACATGTACGAACATAATCCTCCACATCTGTCCCCATCTTTGGCCAATAAAATGCCCTCTCCACGAGAGCCATTGTCTGATGAATGCCCGGATGTCCGGCCCAAAGGGAATCGTGACACGCTCTCAAGAGTTCACGCCTCAAGTTGTCCACTCGTGGAACATAAACTATATTCCCTTTAGTGTAGAGGAGTCCCTCCTGGACCCAAAATCATCGCGCCTTGCCCTCCTTGATGAGTTGCATCAGGGTTACAGCTTGAGGATCACTGTACAGTCCATCCCTGATCCTGGAAAGAAAGTTGGAGTGCAACTGACTTGCTTGGCCTCCACCTTCCAATTGTATAGCATTCACCAGTTCCACTTTCCGGCTCAATGCATCGGCCATGACATTTGTCTCTCCGGGCTTGTACTCTATTACCATGTCGAATTCGGCCAAGAAGTCCTGCCATCTTGCCTGTTTCCGGGAGAGTTTCTTTTGTCTGGAAGTAACTCAATGTGACATTGTTCGTCCTTAGCACGAAAGGTGCTCCCAAAAGGTAGTGTCGCCAGACTCGTAAACAGTGGACCACCGCTGTCATCTCTTTCTCATGCACTGGATATTGCCGCTCGGCTTCATTGAGCTTGCGACTCTCATAGGCCACTGGATGACCCTCTTGTATAAGTACTCCCCCAATAGCGAAGTCAGAAGCATCTGTATGGACTTCAAAAGGCTTCCCGTAGTTTGGTAATCTAAGTACTGGTTCCTCCAACACAGTAGTCTTTAGATCTTGGAAAGCCGCTTCACACTTGTCCGACCATCTCCAAGCTGCTCCTTCTTTAGTAACTCCGTCAGTGGAGCTGCGCGCTTTGAATATCCAGAAATGAAGCGTCGATAATAGTTGACGAAACCAAGGAAGGATCTCAACTCAGGTACCTTCTTTGGTGTTTGCCATTCTGCCACAGCTTGCACCTTTGACTCGTCCATTCGAATAGAACCAACATCGACTCGATGCCTCAAGAACAGAATTTCTGTCTGCGCAAAGTAGCACTTCTCCCTCTTCACAAACAAGGTGTTCTCCTTGAGAACTCTGAAGATTGTCCGAAGGTGCTCAACGTGCTCCTCGAGCGTGTGGCTGTAGATGACGATATCGTCTAGGTAGACGACCACAAACTTGTCCAAATACTCCTTGAAAAGTTGGTTCATCAGAGTACAGAATGTGGCTAGAGCGTTGGTTAAACCGAAAGGCATCACCAGAAACTCGAACGCTCCATACCTGGTTACATAGGTAGTCTTCGCCTCATCACCTTCTGCAATACGCAGTTGGCAGAACAAATCCGCGATGAGCGGAATAGGATATTTGTTCTTCACCGTCACTTTGTTTAGGGCTCGATAGTCGACACATAATCGGAGGCTCCTATCTTGTTTCTTTTGAAAGAGAACTGGAGCTCTGAATGGTGCCTTTGAACTGCGGATAAGACCACTGCTTAACAATTCATCTAACTGCTTCCTCAGTTCTGCTAGCTCTGGAGGGGTCATGCGGTAGGGTGGTCTCGCTAGAGGCTTAACTCCTAGCTCCAACTCAATGTTATGATCCACGCCTCTGCGTGGTGGTAGAGTTTTCGGTAACTCGGGTGGCATGACGTCTATGAACTTCTTTAGAACGTTTGCCACCACAGTAGGTTCGTGAATGGCCTCCCCGTCAAGTGGCTCTAGTTTCACAGCAGCCACGAAAGTTAATTCGCCTTTTCGCACCCCTTTCTTCAATTATAGTGTCGATATTTGTTGTGGGTCCTTGGTTCTCCCTCGGAAAACTGGGACTACGCAGGGGTCGTCGCCTCCCATTAGGCATAAATAGTTTAGGAACGACATCGGCATTAACTTCGCCGCGTGCATGAACTCCATTCCAAGAATCACTTGGAAGTCGTCCAATGGCATCGCAATCATATTTTTGCACCCGCTCCATGTTCCAATCTTGATAGGGACCCCTTTTGCTAATCTGGAGATCTGCTTGACCTCCGAGTTCACAGCCTTCATGCGACTTGGGTTCTTCTCCAAGACAAGTCCAGGTCGCTTTGCTTCACGATCGGCAATAAAGTTGTGGGTAGCTCCGGTGTCCACCATTGCAAGGGTTGTTCGGCCATTAAGCTTAATGTCCACATCAAGGTTTGACTTACCGGTCCGTACCGGGCGGTATATACAGTATGTACCTCTCGGTATTAAAATATAATATAATATTTTTTATAATAGAATATTATATAATATATTATTAGAAATATTAAAATATTAAAAAAAGGAAAAGGGGGTGATGTCGTCGAGGCGACGTCGCCTCGATCTGTCTCCATGCGCGGGGAGACGCTCCGTCTCCTCGCGCGGGAAAAAAAGCGGTCGCGGCCGCATGCGACCCGGGGGCGGCGACGACAGGCGGGTGAGGACGGCGCGCGGGCGAGGTATTCTTTCTTCCCCTCTTTTTTTTTCCTTTTCCTCTTCTTCTTCCCTTTTTCTTCCTCAATCGACCGTCGACGGTCAATTTCTCTCTCAATTGACCGCTGACGGTCGATTTCTTCTTCAATCGGCCACCGACGGCCGAAATCGATCGCCGACGGTCGATTTATGACGGAACCGCCCAGTAGCGGGCGGTCTGCGTACCGGTAACCTGACAGACCGGTATGTACCGCCCGTACCGGGTGGTATAGGTCAAAATTGCAAACCTTGGTCCACAAACATCAGCTTGCTACTTGTTGCCTTCTGCGCCTTTGTCTTTGTTCTCTCCCCCACTTGACCCCGTAATGCATTCAACAAATGCATCGCTCCCATTCAGGGTCCTTGCGACTCCTCGTCGTCGCTGCTAGATTCCGAACTACTCGAACTTGTGGGGGTGTATTGATGCTGTTAAGGCGTTGAGTGCCTGCTTCTGCAGGCACTCCCTCACGATGTGTGGTCCTCCGCATAAGAAGCATCTGTCATATTTCGGGGCTTTGCCTTTTGAGCTTAGTCCCTTGTGGAATCTCTTTTTCTTCTGTTCGCCCCCAGACTCCTTTGCACGAGAGTATTTTGCTGGGTGATTCCTCGAGGATTGTTTCTTCTTTCCCAAGTCCTCTGAAGAAACGAAATCAGTTAGCCTTTCTGCAGCTGCAATTGCCCCGACCACGTCGGTGACATTCCTCTGATTTAGTTCTTGTTGTGCCCATGACTTTAAGCCATCGAGGAAGCTGAATAGTTTATCCTTTTCGGACATGTCTTGTATATCCAGCATCAGTGCCGAAAATTGTTTCACATAGTCTCGGATGGAAGTACTTTGGCGGAGTTGTCTTAGTTTCCTTCTTGCGACGAACTCTGTGTTCTCGGGCAAAAACTGTGTTCTCAACTCGTGCTTCAAGTCTTCCCATGTGTCCACTCGGCATCGGCCTTGTTGGATCTTCTCCCAACGGGTTCACCACCAAAGTTTTGCATCTCCATTCAGATACATGGTTGCTATAGAAACTTTGGTTTCCTCCGAATCTGGCCTCGTAGCTTGAAAATACTGTTCCATGTCGAACAGGAAATTCTCGAGCTCTTTGGCATCTCTAGCGCCCCCGTAGCAATGCGGCTTTGGTGCCCTGAAGCTTTGTGGCGGTGCAGCGGGGGTATTGTTGCCTCCCGCATTAAGAGTTCTAGTGAGCAACGTCACTTTGTCCGTGAGTTCCGCCACAACTTCATGTAGATGTCGTATGAAAGCTTTAGTATCCTCCGTCAGTCGGTCGACCAAGGACTCAACCCTGTCGATCCGAGATTCAGCTTCTTCTTGCGAGCTATCTACCCCAAGGAGCCTTCCTTGGCCTTGATAGAGTTCCTCCAAGCTCGCTTCAAGAACATCGAGGCGGGTTTCACCGTTGAGAGTCTCTCCTTGTGGCTCCTTTTCCCAGTTGGTGCACGAGATTGTGCCTTCTCCGCTCGCGGAGAGTACCCAACTTCATGCTCGTCATGTTCACTGCCGCGCTCCTTATGAGCGGCTCCAGCAGTTTGCGAGCGAATTTGCACTTGCAGCCCACTTGCGGCTGCTTGGGGCAAAGGTCCGGCTTGCCCCATCTTGCTCGATTCACCACGGTGCTTTGCCATGGTGAGATTGCGAATCCTCTTCACTTGCTTGTTCGAATTGCTTGCCGGCTCTGATACCACAATGTCACAGACTTAGCGGAATTTGCCTAAGCCGTGTGTCACACTTGCCGGCTTTGATACCACAATGTCACAGACTTAGCGGACTTTAGTGGGCTGCAAGAACGGTCGCAAGTTCACAAACGACGGTTCCCAAGGGTGTCGAACGCAAAAACACTTCAATTTCTTTGAGTGCTCACGCCCGACTACTATCCCGAAGCCCCATCCAGCCCTGTGCCACCCGGGGGGTTCCAAAAGGCTGAGATGGCTGACGTTTTGCTCCGCTCAGTTCGGTCGTCACAGCACGCGAAAACGACCCAAAATTGGGCAGTTTTGGCCTGTTCTGGCTTCGCGCATCGAACAATCGTTCTGCAGCCTGACAGACTGTTTCTGCTCACAATTCCTAGGCAAAATCACCCAAAACCAAGGCAAAACAGGCTGCCCAACATTTTTACAAGCAACAAAAAACGACGAACGGTTCACGGAACAAAGAGTTGCGGTTCAACGACGACAGTTCGTGATAATGTAGCCATGTAACTTATATAAGAAAATAATAATCTTAATATAAACAATCAACGAATGACAATATGACACACAATGGTCAAATTCTTTATAAAGTAACTAGTTATTTCAACCTTGTGAATATCATAGAGTAGGAACTAGAACAGTGTTTTTCTGGCAGTCTTGCAGGGTACTAGACTAAAAGAAATCCGAAAAAACAGTTAAAAACTTACTAGTTTCATCTGGTTGTCTTTTTATGGTTTTTCATTACAAGTGGCAACCACATGTTCAGTATAAGCTCTTGTTATAAGCTGCCACCGATGTTTTCCTTAATCTGAACGGAAGTTATTTGGCACATATGCTTGCGTGTAAGTAATTTTTTCCATCAAACCATTTGCAGCATGATTATATTAATAATATTATTATTTGTTTCACAATTGAGTTATTTGATTCTTTCTCAATGTCATAATTTAATTATATTCCTTGAAAATTGAAATATTTATAGGCAATGGTGGCTCGTGGAGACCTTGGTGCTGAACTCCCTATCGAGGATGTCCCTTTACTGCAGGTGAATGTTTGGTTGCAATGAATCCGTTCTTTTGATCTCTTCTGCAATAATCTTAGTATCCAAACCAAGGTTTGACTTACCAGTCCGTACCGGTGTACCAACATATTGTTGGTACCGGTATGGTACTTGTACCAAACAGTATGCACAATGCATACCGCCCAGTATTAAAATATAATATAATTTTTTATAATATAATATTATAAACTTAAAATATTAAAAATATTAAAAAATGAAAGAAAATGGGCAACGTCGCCTCGATCTTTCTCCCCACGATGTCACGAACGGACGTTGCTCAATCGCAACATCTTCGTTCCGTGAACCGTTCGTTGCTTTTTCTTGGTTGTACATATGTTTGACAGCTTGTTTTGCCTTGAGTTTGTGTTTTTACCTAAGAAATGTGAGCGAAAGTAGTGTAGAAGGCTGTAGAACGATCGTTCGCTGCACAGAACCAAAACAACCCAAAATTGCCCTATTTTTTGGGTCTTTTTCGTGTGCCACGACAACCTTTCTGAGCGGTGCGAAATGTCAGCCATTTCAGCACCTTGGAACCCCCCGGGTGGCACCGGGCTGGATGGGGCTCCGGGTATATGTCAGGCGTAAGCGTTCATCAGCAATTGAACTTGTCTTGCGTCCGATACCTTGGGAACCGTCGTTTGCGGACTTGCGATCGTTCCTACAATCCTCCAAAGTCCTATTTCGCTCTCTTTCTCTCTTTTCTCAGCTGCACTCAAGGTGTTCGACAAATTGCTTGTTTAGCTTTTCGCTTTGCGAGACGCCGGGACGTGTTCGTCGCTCGCTTCTAAGCTAATCAACTTCTTCTTTGCAGGTCCTACGGGACCTTAAGAGGTTGTAAGAGGGCTGACCCTTTGCGGACAGATAACGCTTTGGGCGTTTCATGACTTAGGCAATCCCAGCTAAGTCCGGAACAATGGGCAAGGTTGCTTCACGACTTAGGCAATTTCAGCTAAGTCTTCGGGAGTGCCGCAAGGGTGCCGCACGACTTAGGCAAATTCAGCTAAGTCCGTGAAAGCGCGGGGAGACGCTCCATCTCCTCGCGCGGGAGAAAAAGCGGCTGCGGGCGAAGACGGCGTGCTGGTGAGGTATTCTTTCTTCTCTTCTTTTTCTTCTCTTCTTTTCCTCTTCTTCTTCCCTTTTTCTTCCTCAATTGACCGTCGACGGTCGATTTCTCTCTCAATCGATCTCCGACGGTCGATTTCTTCTTCAATCGGTCGCCGATGGCGGAAATCGATCGCCGACGACCGAACGACGGTCGATTTTTGGCGGAACCGCTAAGTAGCGGGCGGTACGCATACCGATAACCTGATGGACCGGTATGTACCGCCCGTACTGAGCGGTACAGGTCGAAATTGTAAACCTTGATCCAAACAATGGTTTCCTAGGAAGCTTTCCACAATTTCTTCTAATGGAGTAATGATCCTTGGGTTGTAACATTGGCTTAGAGATGGTCTCTGGGATACCTTCTGTTTCTGGCTTTATTTTCAGAAAGAGATTTGTGAAATAGTTCATATGCCTATAAAGATGATGTTACTTTAGTATGATGATGAAGATTCTGTTAACCATTTCTTGATCATGAATTTTATTTTTTTCTTTTATCAATTTTATTTTTTTTCTGACATTTTGAAAGATATACGTCATTTCTAGTACTAAAGTCAGGACCATTATGATGAAATATGGTTCGTATTTGTTTGCAAAACTTGGAAAATCAGCTCAGTGACTTTTGGTTGTGCTGAATTTCTTACAAATAATAAATCCATTGTGAAACTCACAAACTCTCTCCCTCTCTCTCACACTATATATATATATATATATATATATATCTGTTGCATCACGGCTTTATACCACTTCAGTGTTTTGCATTCGATTGTTTTGTTTGTTTACCATTTATTTATCATTCCCATTACCACAGTTATAACACTTCCATGAAATAACAAAACTCGAAATGTTGATTTTTGACTGTTGTAAAAATTGGTATAATTATCACAGATCCATTATTCATCATTATAAATTGGCTGTGATAAAAAATGAGAAGCTTAATTTAAGTTTGCAGGAAGAGATAATTAGAAGGTGTAGAAGTATGCAGAAACCAGTGATTGTAGCCACAAATATGCTAGAGAGCATGATAAATCATCCAACTCCAACCAGAGCAGAAGTTTCTGACATAGCAATTGCAGTTCGAGAAGGTGCAGATGCCATCATGCTATCGGGTGAAACTGCTCATGGAAAGTGAGTTATTGCAATTGCAACTTGTCTGTTTTTGGCAATTACACTACATGCAAAGTTAATTTATAAGCTCGTCTTATTTCTCTACAAATTTTACTTTAATTTTGTTTAGAAATAGGGTCGTACTGTCTCGATTATACTACAAGCAAAGTTACTCTAGTTCTGCTGTCTCTTACGTAAGACTTCTGTCTGCGATACTTGATTTTGTCCAGAAATAAAGTTGTACTGTCTCAGTAACATAGATCTTCTGTTTGCCATACAGTAAAGTTCTAAGGAGCTTTTCCTAGGGTAAACATGAAATTATAATTTTGTTGAAATTTCACAAAGCTGATTAACTATTAATTAATCACTTGATCGTTTAGTCCTTTGATTAGCATGTTTATTTTATTTTATTTTTTGGTCCTAGGTATCCATTGAAAGCTGTTAAAGTAATGCACTCTGTAGCAACAAAGACTGAATCAACCATATCATCAAGCACCGTTAAGCACTCGATTCCTGCTATGGTAGTCCAGGTATCAGTGTTTTTAAGGGAAATTTTGAGTTTTTTTTCCCCCTTAGCTTTTGATGTTCGTCCAGGTACATTGGTACAATTGAAACCCAGAATTTTGAAACGCAAGAAGACCGAATCTTCTTGGCAATGCTTGTATTTTATTTTTACTCCGTTTCTGCAGGCTGTAAGTGGCGAGGACTTCTCTCAAAGCCGGATGAGCGCGATGTTTGCTTCACATGCAACAGCAATGGCCAATACTGTTGGCACACCTATTATTGTTTTCACACAAACCGGTTCCATGGCCATACTTCTGAGTCACTATCAGCCTTCATCAACTATATTTGCATTCACGAATGAGTAAGTGTAATCAGTTGCGATTAGCAATCTCTTGTATTTACATCTATAAACCTTCCCGTGGCCTTTGTGCCTTATATAAAAACTAAATCCATGTTTGGCAGGGAAAGAGTGAAGCAGAGGCTGTCTCTTTACCATGGGGTGCTGCCCATATACATGCAGTTCTCTGGTGATGCAGAGGAGACCTTCTCTAGGGCGATCAAGTTCCTGCTGGTATTGCAGATTCTCCTGCCATCTTGCTTCTTCACTGTATACTATTTCTTCATCGAAGTGTTTGTTTGTTTACTTGGATGGAGTAGGGTCATGGTCATCTGAAGGCCGGAGAATATGTCACTCTGGTTCAGAGCGGAATACACTCGATCTGGAGACGGCAATCTACGCATCACCTTCAAGTTCGCAAAGTTGGAGGCTGATGCGCTCATCGTATACCCATTTCTTTTACCACGTAGCTACTTGATCTTTAATTCCATATGCCGTTGCCAAATGCACTTATTTGGATCTACACTAGCTCAGTTAATTTTAGACTAATTTTTTTATATTGTTTTGATTCATAACGATTTTATTATTATTTTTTATTGGACTGAGGATTTTACAAGCAACCGCCCAATGGTGATGCGGCCACGTGGGGAAGTCGTTACCGTCGAACTCTGACCAATGAGGGGGCGCCACGTTTTCTACCTGTTCGTCTAGCATCCGGTAACTCTGCGGTCTGTTTCCCGTTTAAAGCAAACATTGTATTCCAAATGCGACTTCTCGACGTGTTTACCCCGTCGTGTCCACCCGCTTCGTGACTGAAGCAAGATGTGGGTCCCTTTGCAGAATGGTCTTGTTGGCGAGACGTTTCCGAATGGGTGGGTAGAACCGACACGCCCAATTATTATCTGTCCAATTTGAGGACAGAACGAATAAAGAGAGGCAAAGGTCGTTAGCCAACCTGAGCGAGAACTTCCCGTTCCCCCACCCTTCTCCTTCCTTTCGCCTCTTCTGGGTCGCTGGCAATGGGGCATCATCATCGTCGTCATCGTCCAAACGACGAGAAGGTACGCCCACCCGATCCATCGTTCTCTCGGTTAAAACTTTCCGCTTCGATCTTTCGTTTCTTCCTCTTATTTTGATTTCCCTTTTCTTTGCTTTTTTCGGGGTTGTTCTTCTGGTAATGTGTCTTCCCCTGCTCAATCTTCTTGGAGAGGAACTAGTTATGTGTTTCTTGCCCGTGATTTTTTTTTGCACCACCATGTCGTTTATGTAGTTCTTGATGATATATCGATCATCGGTTTGTTTTTACGTTCTTGGTGATTCTCTGTCTTTTATGCATTGATTGATCTCACATAGGTATGTCACGTTCTCGAAACTTATCTTGGTCAATATATCTGTGGGATTTAGTGATTCCTAGGCTAATGGGATCGAACAATGTGGTGGAGGATTTCTACTTGGTGTGGATTTCTACTTGGTGTGGATTACTTAGTGATTCCTAGGCTAATGGAAACTTATCTTGGTCAATATATCGTGGAAAATAGGGATTCCACAGATGTTTTAGATTCTGCAGGTTCTTCCTCTTTAAATTGTTTGGCCCCCGCGGTGCAACTTGCACAATTTGCTCAAGACCCGGAGATGGTTGTGAGGTGCATCAATATCAAAATATGGAATCGCGAGACTTCAAGAGTAAGCCAAACAAACCAAAGCGTAAAAAACTACCTCGATTAGTCTAAATCTTGCCGCGCCTGGGTTTCGAATAAGATTACCGAGACCAATTTGTTTGTTCATGCGTTAGATCACCGGGAACAATTTGTTTGTTCTTCAAGATGTTGAATGCCAGTGAGACGCATGAATTACTGGTGTAGTTCTCAGGAACACATTTTTTTTCAAAGAAATTGACAGGGTTACATCAAACAAACTTAGGACATGGCTTGGGATCAGGATTTGGGTCCAAGAAACATTAGGAGTTTCTTAAGTGCAGTCTTCTATTTCTACTTTTCCTTCTCTCCTTGCTTCTCCTGCCAGGCAAGAGGAAAGGGATCTCAAATACTAAAGGAGGGGCCGATCCACTTTTCTGACATATTCAGTTGCCTCAGACGGATTTTTTTAGTGGAACCCTCCCGGGTTTTCATAACTTTGATACGCCGCCTACATCTGTCAGATAGTTTAATTTAGCTGGATTTCATGAGGATATCTCAATTATTCGTGTGCCTGATTACAAAGCTTTCATGTGAAAATAATATATGTAACAAAGAAGAAGCTGAGTTCGACGTAAATTATTATTTTTTCAGACTGATTGGCTCTCTACTGACGCCATGGCTGCACCCAAGACGGACGTTTCACAGGAACTTGCTCGAGAGTCTCTTATAGCAATCTCCCAATCCGTTCCTGAAGAGGAACCCACCTCGCATTTGTTGCCGGTTAACCCAGCTGGTGTTAGCATCGCCAGTGCAAAGGAAACTGAAGAGACCGACAAGTACAGATCTGAGCTGATCTCCATTGCCTCTATCCAGTCTCCCTATGTTTGACCACAAAATTGCGGCAGTTGAAAAAAGACTCAGTTTGATCTGACCTGTGGTCAATTTTTTATTTGGGACGCATCTTTCACAACTTGGACGCATGCCTCACAGGAAGTTTCAGGTCCTCCCAGCATGCATCGTCAACTTGAGAAAAATACCGATCCACCACCTTCCCATCAACTAAATCCAGACTACAAGGATCCCACTGCAAGTAATTAACATTGTATTATGCGACTGACAGTTGCAAACTGTGACAGCAAATAAAATGTAATTAACGTAGGAAAAAATCACCACCTTTGGGTTCCTGTCTTTATCCACCAATATGGCCCTGCAACCCTGCACGAGGGAGTCCCCAAGTTTCAGATAAGAACATAAAATGTAATTACATTTTATTTATACCTCAAAGAAATCATTGCTGGCTTCTTTGCGCAAAATGTGGCAGCACAATCGGTAATCTTTCATCAAGCACTGACCAACTCCCTGCACTCGCCCTTCTCTTATCTGAGGATCCCACAAACTCACATTTATTAAAAAAAAGTTGCCTTCCCAATAACCCCAACCCCCCCTTTTATTAAAATATATATGTTACCTACTCTGCCAGCCCAACAGGGGTGAAGACTGATTGATGATGTACGAATATGGAAACCAAGAATTATAAAAGAGTACAAATAAAAACAATAATTCTTTAAACAACATTAAAAGCAATTAGCAAACAGTATATAGATTTATACCGCTCTGAGAGTAATTTTCAGACTGATTGGTGATGCCTTTTTCAGTGACCGGATAGCAACCACAGTCCACTCATCAGCTGTGTTTACAGTTTCTAATTCCTGCATCAATTAATGTGAACATTGAGGCACTGAAAAAACAAAAAAAAAGGACTAAAGTGATTCTGAAATTGTATCCAACTTACAAGAGCAGACAATATTTCTTCAACTGTTTCTTTCGAGAAGCATTTGTTAATCACATCCAAGCTACAATCAATCATCCATGATAGTTACAGAAAAATGAGTCGGCAAAGGATTCATCAAGTAATAAAAATTTCTATAATTATTGATAAATTTTTCTATTCTCATTTCCAAGGAAATTATATCTAAAAGAACAATCAAGCAGCAACTTTTGTATTGGTATTTACAACTCACAAAAGCAATCAAGCAGCAGCTGATAGCCTAAGATGTTGGTATTTACAACTCCAACATGAAGAGGAAAATTCAGATTACTATTTTAAAACGCATGTAAAGAACTAGAGGGAGATTACCCATTAAAAGCACTGCCTTCTTTTCGAGGCATGTGTCTTGAGAATTGATCAATAATTGCACAGATAGCAAAATGATCGGAAGTTTCCACCTTTGCAAGCGTCTCTTCCAACAATGGTAATTTCTGTTAAGCAACAAACATAATTCAGATGTATCCCTCATCTGCATTCAAGCTTCTGGGAACCCTCCAAACATTAGCAGCAAGACAATAAAATTCATACCACATGTGCATCAGTAAATATAGATGGGCATTTAAGACTTACTGCCTAAGGCCCTGAAAAGCAAGAATCTAAAAGGAGCAAAAAAGGGACCTCTCGGACGGGCAACTATACCATAGAAGGGACAAAGTGAGTTGCAAGGCCACATGCAAGCATTTCAGCTCCATCTAACCTTGCACCAGTCAACCCAACATATTCTCCTACAAAGGAAGAAAACCATTAATATACAAAGAAACTAGCATATTAGAAACCAAATTTGGCCAGAAACATTGTATTTTGTTTCCATGACCTTGAACAATAAAAAAATGTATTTGACCTACAATGAGGAAAACTTCATCCATTTTTTTCCCCAATTATTCAACAGGCAAAAAAGGGCAGAAAAGTCACATTTTAGCAAGGATTTTTTATATTATTTTAACAAAAAGATTTGCTATTTTCAGTAATTGAAGTCAAATTAAGAAATAGGGATCTTTAGAATACTAAGAGAAAGCAAAATAACTTAAAATAGTCATTAAAATTTCCTGAATAGGCGAAGTCCCCAAATAAGTGCCAAACTAATACTTTAACAATCTTGAAAAGCAGATTAAAAAAAAAAACTGATCCAAAATTGTTGTCCATCATATATTACAGTTTAAGAGAGTAAACTAACGAGACTAGGTCCAAAGAATATATATACATATACATATTGTAACCAAAGCAACATACATAAGTGAGACTTGTTCATATTTATAGCAAAATAACATTAAACTAAGTCATTCTAGATATTTTTTATGGTCCAAGACTATAAAAAATGCAACTTATCCACCTCTACAGCAAAACAACAAATGCAAGATTTCGCTGGAATTACAGATAAACAGAAGGTTAAGTTAGCAAAAGTACTACCAAAGAACCCAGGGAGCCTTGATAGAAAGTACGAAGCACCTATATCTGGAAACAACCCCAGTGATGTTTCTGGCATTGCAAAAACCTGCAGCAGAAATGTGAGGTTGAAGCTACAGATGAAAGTTTAACTCAATAATGTAGATTGATATATTCTCTCTGCACATACACACACACATACACGCATATCGTACTTTCTTACATATTTCCATATAGATGAAAATCCCACAATGACAGCTTTCCTTTGTCTTTATCAACTATCATTCCAATGATACAAGATTGCTCATAATAAACATGAGCAATCTTGCATCATTGAGCAACAAGAAATTCAGTAAGAAAAGTATGGATTACATTTGATTATTCTCAAAAACATGGAAATGAGAGGTTCCAAACATATGCAGCACAACTTTGTCACTGGTAACTAAATAAAAAGCAATCCTCCACAAATTCAAGTGACAATAAAATTTATTGTGAACGAACACAGATTTAAAAGCCACAAATTCAAGTGACAATGCAACTTATTTTGAATGAACACACATTTAAAAGGTCACTTCATGTGCTTTCATTTAATGCCACTAACTTGTACCAAGAACTTCCTAATCATGCGGCAATACATAGCATTCTGAGATGCTATCAACTTGGTGAGAAAATAGCAAGGGGATTAGATACCTATGATGTTCTGCTACCATCACTACCTTGTATTAGAAATGACAATTAGGTAGGGTCCCAAACCCGAACTTGGAACCGAGAATCTAGGTTACTAAACCAAAACAAACCCAGCTCGGAAACCTACTTTTCTACCCAAACTCATCTCAAACCTTAAAGGGTACCAGTACTTGGATTGAGTGGGTTGGATAGTCGGAATTAGTCTCAATTACCTGAAGAAACCAAACAGCTGCCATATCCATCCACTTAAGATAGAATGTACACGACTTCATCATGACTGAGTTTGGAAAGAATAAGCAGTAGAAACTTAAATGTAGCATGACTTATCACGATACTTCATCATGACTGAGTTTGGAAAAGAATAAGCACTAAAAATAATGGCAAGCTAAGTTTATTCAGATTTGTAAAAAACATTCAGAAACAAAGATAAAGAGGTTGTACCGTTTTCTCTGTGGCAACTCGAAATCTCCCATGTATAGAAAGACCAGCTCCACCTCCCATGACAATTCCATTGAGAATAGAAACCTTTCTCCAAGTTCCATTTTGACTAATATAATGAGTTTCAAACGCTTATGATAAAGTGTCACAGGTATTTAAGAAGTTCCATCCAAGTCACCTGTGGTTTGCTGTAGGTTGCAATTATGTAATTCAAGATAAACTCATTCCAGAAAATTTGTGCACCCAAAGTCCAATGACCTGAAGCATAGCATCAAATAATGTACTTAAATAGCATGAAATAACAAAACATAGTATTAGTTCTACAACTTGAAACCAAGAAGCACGTAGCAAAAGGTTCAAGCAAGTACAAAACTTGAATGCATAACTGGGAATGTGATCGTTGAAAAGGGTGGCACAATATAAAAGGCTCTTGCCAATGCAACGTCTGGGGAGGATCAATGTATAAAGCCGTGTCTTTGTGAACAAGGATGTTAATTTCGCAAATCAAACTCTGGTCATCTAGGTCAGAAACAAATAATGTTACTGGGGCACCAAGGCTCGGCCTGTTACTTGTGATCTTAGATTTACTAAAATTTAGACACCAGTAATAAAGACAAAAAGTCATTTAGTTGTTAATAGTGCCAAGAGAAAATTTTACTATCAATATCTTAGTAAAAAGTGATTGTTAAATAAATCTTTAACTACTAGTATCCCATTTAAGATCAACTAAACTTCCACCACCTAGCTTATACAAAATATCTTTCACTTTTAGATTGAGATCAAGTACAAAAGAACAGTTACTAATTAGTTGAGATGGTACAAAGAGGGAGCCCATAGGTATAAACAATATAAAAGAAATTTCTAGCAGTGTCCCGAGCATGGCTGACAGAAAAGCAGAAGGCAGTCAAGATTTTCCCTGGTAATCCTTTTGGTGGCCAAAAGAGAGAAATATAGGCCCCATTGTCAACATTTTGATCAATTGAATTGGAATAGTTGCAAAGTGAAAAGGTAAATTAGATAATCAAATGTACCTTCTGTAACAGAACGGCTGATTGCAGCAACATCTCCTCCAGCACAAAATGCCCTTCCTCTTCCCTAAAATCATTAAGTGATCATCTCTATATATGTACATGGGGAAAGCATTACAAGCATGGATGCACACCCGAACACATAGGCACATAGACGAGCATACGCACATGCATACAGGTATATACAAAATGAAATATATAAATCGACTGAGTAAGTAGCAACAATCTATTTAAGAGTGACAGTAAGTCACAAGAACATGTAATATTATAATGAAATAAATGACAGCTAAAAGAAATTAGCTATTCATTATATCTTGAAAGTGTGATAACATTTGACAAAAAACAAGCAGTAAGCTGACATATCATCTAATGAGAACTGTTGTACAACAGGGAAGTTCAAAAGAGCACTGAAATTGATACTTTAGTCATGAAAGTGAGCTTTAGCAGTCATCCTCGGATGTTTCCACTGAAATTGGTATGCATGTTAACAAGTTATTACCATCAAATATACTATATGAAGCAGATGGAATGAAAGAAACACGGATAGCAGTCAAAAAAATGCTGGTGCAACAAAATCAATATTCCTTGATGGATTTAGGGTTTTATGAATTGATAGTTACCTTCAATATCAATAGTTTGACTTCAGGATCCTTCTCATAAGCAATTAAGTTGTTTAGGAGTTGCATAATCTGGAAAATCATCAGTTAATTTCAACACAAGTAATGTACAAACTTTGAGAAGTTACTGATTGCAGCTTTTAAACTTTCTGAATTCAGCAATGAATAATAACCAAAAGACAAATAGTCAATATCCTATTTGATGGAAATAGATACATATGCAAAAAGTTAACACTGCCTGAGATGACGAGTTCTAAGGAACAATATACACTCACACTGTAAGGTATGCAAAGGTATATAACTGAATAGTCATAACCAGTAACAAAGAAAGAAATGTATCCGGTGACTATGCTATTGTTTCCTAATCAAATACCTGATACAGTGATGACACAAACAAAAAGATTACATATACATACATATAAACAGTGATGATGTCGTCGAGGCTTCGCGAGGAGACGTTTCTTCTCCCCGCACGAGGTTCGTGGAGAGTGCAACGTTCTCACCGAGCAATGATTTAAAAATCGCTAGGTGCCAAAAGGCGCCAAGGTCCCAAAACGGGCAAAGCGCTAGGAGCTCACCCGAGCGAAGCAAGGCGCTAAAATATAAAAAATATATAATACAATTAATAATATAATTATTTAAATAGAAAAATGATATTAAATTAAGAAAATCTAGAAACATGATATTAAATAAATAAATATTAGTATTATTAAAATTTAAATCAAAGTAATATATTATTAATCTAATAAATAAAAATATTATTATTAGGATACTGTTAATAATAAGTTAACAATATACTGATACAATAGATAGGCGAGGTGGCCGACTTCGAGAAAGCTGCTTACTGAGAGCAGAGAAAGCGACAGCAGCGAGCAGCGACGGCGGTAGCGGCAAGAAGCGACAGCAGCAGCGACAAGCAACGATAGTGACGACGACAGAGAGCAATGGCAGTGGCGACAGCAATGACGACAGAGAACAGCGGCAACGGAGAGTGGCGAGCAACAATAGCGGCGAGTGGCGACAACAGAATCGACAGCATAATCACGATTCGCGAGTGGGATTAGGGTTGAGGAAGCAATTATCGATGTGTTAGTTGGTTCGATTGAACCAACTAAGCGAATTCAACCGAACCAGGCTAAAAGCCTGGTTCGCTTCGCTTGGGCTCGGGCAAGTGCCCATGCGGCGCCTCTTTGAAGTGCACCGCCTGGAGATCGAGCGAGGCGCTCGGGCCTCGCCTTGCCTCACCCGAGCACTTAGGCGAGCGCCCGAGCGCCTTTTGCAATCGCTGTCGTCGAGGCTTCACAGGGACGTTTCTTCTCCCCGTGCGGGGAGAAGAATGTTTCCCCGTGTTGTCATGAACAACTTAAGGCAAAACTAGCTAAGTTCGTGACAGCATGGGGAGAAGGAACGAAACGACATCACCCAATTTTAAATTTAATTAATTAATTATTATTATTATATTATTATTATATATGCATGCATGTATAGATACATGCATGCATGCATTCATGCATACATATATGCATGTAACATGCATACACACACACACACACACACACACATATATATGGGCTATAGTTTCCCATCTATCTCATCAAATAACGAGCGGCTTAAACTATGAATGACACTTCAATGTAACATTCAAGCATTCTGCATACTTGTGTTTCAAAGAATATGATATATGATAGGGGAGAATTTAGACTGTTTTCTTGTGCTGTATCTTCTAAACCATCTCTCTCCTTTTATCACCCCTTCTTCCTCTTAACAGCATGGCATGGTGAATTATAATGATGGATACAGCATTTTTGGCATTTCTCATTTATTTATCTTTTAACATGATATCTAAGAATTGCCGGCTGGAACAAAACACACCACCAATTGATATCAAGATTCTAATCCAACAAACTCACCATTGTCATAGAGATTTGGGCTTTTGTTAATTGGACAGAACTTCTTAGTAGGGCAACAAATTGTCTAATATGAATAATGTCCTAAACTCCAACTTAATACCAACCTTCCCTCGCAGCACTATGTCCCTAAATAGCTAAAGTGCTCCTGACCAATATCACCTTGTATCACTCAATTCCCCTTGCAAACTCTTCCATGCCTTCTTCTCCCAACCTTTCATGAAAGATCCTGTCAACTAATTAAGTATTTACATATCAAAAGCACCAATTTTAATAATTACCACACGCAAGTTTTCTCATAGCATACTCCACGTTCACGTTCTGCTAACCAAAATATTTGACTTTCAAATCGTAGTCAAAATATTGTACGCAAGTTTTAATCTTAGTGAAAACAAGAGATGAGATATGCTTATTGAAGAAGTAATTACATCCAGCAGAGTGATCCGAACTCCAACATTGCATTATATATTGACCTCTAGTTCCTCTTCCAAACAATTGCAAATAGTATTTACAAACTCCAATGCATGACACTTTCGCACATACCACTAGCAATGTATTTTTGTCTTCAGATATTACCAGTTGGCAAGGATTGGCTTGAGATGGATTCATTATAGAATGACCAAGAATGGCACTCATCCAACGAAAAAATATATATATGCCAACAAAAATTAATATCTTCCAAAAGGAGAATATGTTACTAGTTCTTGAAACCAAAGATTTCACAGTTTCTTCCATCTATATACATTTTTTTCATTGTATTTTGATTATTTGTACATTTACTTTTAAGAAGACTACTTTAAACAGGTTATTGAATAGTAACTTTTTGGGGAACATAAGCTAAAAAACAATGCAGAATTAACTCAGAAAATTGATATAAACTTGTTATTGTGATGACTAGTAACAAACAAATGTTACGATACGCCATTTTATTAGCAAAACAATGAAGAATCACAAAATAAGTGAATTATGGAACAGAAACCTGTAAAGTTATAAGTTATTCTATTTTGCGAAAACCTAATAGGCTTATGAAACATACACAAAGTATGCTTCATTCTGTAGATAGTCATTATACAATTAGAAAATTACATAGATGGCCAATCATCATGACATACCATCGGAAAAGAGAGAGCATTCAATTGTCGAGGCCTATTAAGTGTCAATAATCTTGTGTACCCACGTTCTTCTGTCAAAACCTAGAAAACAGCAAGAGATATAGTGACAAAAAGGTTGCACTCACAAAACAACCAGTTAATAGGAAACAATAGTAAAACAAGGTAAATGAAAACACAAAAGGCAGTTAAAGTTGATCACCAACAAAAAATAATGGAAGCAGCACAAAGCAACTATCAATTTACAAAAACAATTCATAAACATATAGTATATTACCATCAATATTTCTTACAAAAAATAGTATATTTTTTTTATCCTCTAACTAAATTGTTAGCAAACACAATTATCATGAAGTATACAAGAACAATAACAACAAGTTTTGTATTGCTAAGTAGCATGGACATTTGAGGAAGACTTGGCATACATAAAAGAAAATTCAAATTTGAGTTTTCACTATATGTAATCCTAAACTCAACGTAGCTGCAAAATGAACATAAACAGTTTAATACAATGATCGACCTCTAGGTGTTACCATCAACACAAAGAAGAGAGATCACTTAGAATCATATAAATCCCTGAAGTTTAGCCAAGGAAAGAAAGGCAAGATTTGTTTTTCTATGACCGTATAATTGACGCATGACATGGATATTTTGGAAAGCAACAACAACAATAAAGCCATAAGTCTCAACTATTTGGGTTCGGTTATATGGATCCTTTGCCGCCATTGAAATATGTAAAAAGTCATATGCTTAGTTAAGTTCAGAGTACTTAAATCTTTATCTATAGTTGTTATTAAAATCATTTTAGGTCTTCCTCTACCTCTCCTCGTACCACTAATATTAATCATTTCACCTCTTCTGACTACCGCATCCGAAGGCCTCCTACGCACATCCATCTCAACATTCTCATCTCAGTAACACAAACTTTTTGTATTTGTTGTCTTTTCACTGCACAACACTTAGATCTATAAAACATTGTTGGTCTCACAATTGTCCTATAAAACTTTTCTTTTAATCCGAAAGGCATCCGATGACCACACATGGATATCTTATAAAGCAAATGATAAGAAAACCATCCAATTTACTTTTTGAATTCATTAGTGTAAAGCTCTAGAAGCCTGATGAAGATGATACGACAAATGCAACACTAATGATTATTCCAATGACCAACCTGCATGGCTACAATGAGAGTATTTGCAAGCATAAAGCAACTACATAATTGGCTATTTGCAAGCATAAATGCAACTACACTAATGATACCTAGTACAGATCTCTTAATTGGTACCGGTGCACTTCATAGAACAAGGATCAATCACCACATAACCACCCATATTTTCAAAGAACAAGAAATCGTATGTCATTCCAAAATCTGCTATACATCTCTGGACCGGTCACCATATTCCCACAGATCAAGGATACTTGGATGAATGACAGACCAATCGTACGGAAGGACCGCAGATACTTGACAAATTTCAAGAAAGCGGAACCAGATCGAAGATAAGACGTCGTACTAGCAATCCACTTAGACTCTTTCACTACCAAATAAGAGTTTCACCTTCTTGGATCGGCAAAGTACAAACATGGCATCCTTATCATAAATTAGTAACAGAGAAACACAAGAATCCGACAAAGGGGGTTCCATCCAAACCCTCTCAGATAACCCTCGCAAGTTCAAGAAAAGAACGGAGTCGATCAACTACAAAGAGAGGTACAAGAATCGGACATGGGGGTTTCCCCGTAACCCCTTTCGTGTGATTCTTTGCGGCTTCAGAAAGATAATACAGTCAAACAGCAACACACAGAGAACGAGCAAACAAGAACCCAACAAAAGGGTTCCACGTTTGCCTCTCTTAGACAATTCTTGGGATCTCAAGATGAGACAACAAAAGAGATTAACAACGACTCGCGAAGAGTTCGTAGGAGTCACCTGATCGGCCCCGTCGTTGGTCGAGTTGCCGGAGGACGCCATGACGATCTCCGAGACCCTTCTTGATCAAGTAAAAGAGATCAGATGATCGGTCACCATCACGAGGCAAAGGAATACAGATACAGAGAGAGGAGGAGGAGGAGGAGGAGGAGGAGGAGAAATGACCCGATACCTGCACCACCAGACCGCAATCGGAACGCGAGAGAGAGAGAGAGGAGCGGGATCACACTCCCCCGACTGCAATGTATGGTCTTCGTTTATAGCAGCAGGTTGTTGCGGGTTCTTGTTTTCTTCCTAAAAGAAACAATAATAAAATGAAGAGGGGTCGGTTCGTTCGTTTCGATTTTTTTTTCTTCTTCCGTTTCATCGCAATCGTCGGATTGCCGCCGCGAGAGGCGATGGATGATCAGATCAGATCAGATCAAATCAAATCAAAATATCACGAGGTCTTGGGACACCCACGTGTCAGTGTCCGAAGTCGGATGCATGGATACCACCCGTGGGCAGTATGACAAGTTGACTGTTATGGATTTTGGATGAAAAATATTATTACAAGGATAGAAAACAGTGCGCGTTTTGGAACAAACAAATGCACCAACCATGCTTCTCGACATCTATTGGATATTTAATATTTGCTACGTCTCGTGCACAAGAGAAATAAATATTTAGCAACCATTTCCTTGTTCTTTACCAGGCATTCATTCCATTCCCCTTTTCTTAAGGTAAGAAGGAAAAAAAAAAAAGGCATATGTTCCAAGGAACAAGTGATCCTTTCTTCAGTAGCAGGGACAAGTTATGAGCCGCTCTACCAGAAGCAATATTTAACTCTTTTTAGATCGACATGAAGGCTACACTGCATGCTGTAACGATTGGCTTTCATCTAGTTTGTTTGTATATTTGTGTCGAAACATATCATGTAGAGATAAAAGGTTTCAACATTTGGAATCGCCCGATCGTGATACGGCTGCACCATTTGACGACGAGACATAGGAAGTCATCTCTGGAGACCGACGACACGCGGGAGAAAGAAAACCCAGTAACGAGGTTTTTACAGGATGTCTCTTTTAGAAACTCGAAAGAAGAAGGAGAAGAAGAAGAAGAACAGGTAAGGGCAATCGAGTTGAATCCGTGACCAACGCGGACGGACTTCCTTGCAAAGATGCATCTTTCCAGGTTAGCAAAACAAGAGCATGAGATGATGGAAGCGGTTCAACCTAGTGGATGATTAGAAGAGCTCGAGACATAGAAAGCAAGCAGTGACGAACCCTGAAACCTGCATCACCAGCTATCTTAGAACTTGGAACTCCCATCGTAGAAGAAAAAAAAAAAAAAAAAAAAACCATGTCATCGGACGTCGACAAATGCCGAAAAGGGGACAGGGAAGTGCGATATAGAATAAATATATCACATTATACAACTAACTGCACCACAAATTTTTTTTTTTTTTGATTGATTGATTGATTGATTTAATGGAATTAAGCAGCGATGGAGGACAAACACTGAGTTCAACACCCCCAATCAGATTACATGCTAGTGAAAGTGTAGCCTTGTTTGATGTCAATCCTCATTGTATCGGGTTGGAGATGTGCTTGGTGCTTTTTTTCTTGAGGAGGGTTGGTAGTTGATATGATATGGAATCACTGCTTCATACGAACCATGGATATCTCTAACATAACGACATCTCTCTCATTGCAGATTCATACGACGTCGGATCATATTAAGATTGTAAAAAACTTGTAGAGGTACAGCAAGAAAAAGCTCAGAGCAAAGAACGAACCGTATCAGGACAGGTAGGTACAATCTCCTCTCTAAGAATTTATCGGATATAAGAGTTTTAGCAACCAGCAGTTGGTGAAAGAAAACTTGGTATGCTTTCTGATTTCTTAATTCAGTGCAGGAAGACAAAGGAATCGATCGTAAAATGTGAAGCCAAACTTGGCGTGAACTCGATCGACGGACTCTGAATATGCAAAGATTTTATCGGGACCAACCTTGTAGAGATTCTGATCGAAGAAGGTGGATCGGAGCTTCTACTTTCTTCATGTCTACTTCCTCGTTGTCATGGTACTCGATCAGTTCTTCGGCTTCTATTATGCTCTCTCTCTCTCTCTCTCTTTGTGTGTCTCCTACTTTTTTTTTTTTAACAAGTACATGTTTCAACGGCTACTACATATGTAAAGAAATGAAGCGATGGAGTTGGTGATGATAGAACAAAGAGAAAAAGGCCATGGTCTCAAACCCAAGCCCGCTTATGAAAAGAGAGTTTCCATGAACAACAACAACATCTGAAGGAAATGAGGCAAAGAAAATGAGAAAGAGATAAGAAGACATGGAAAATCTAAGAAAGCGAGACACGAAAAAAATAAAAAAAGAAAGTAATTGTACACTGAAATTTTTGGATTTGCATGCTGCTGCTGCTGCATGGACTCATCCATGATTCGGCCCATCCATCCATCTCCCCGTGGAATTATAAATCTCGTTTGGCAGTCGTTTCGATTTGCAAATTGCAGGATTCGTATCAGAACAGGGACCGACCAGGAGCGCCCGCCGGCCACCCGTGCGCGTCCACCGGAAGCTGGCTATTGGCCATGTTAAGCGGCAAGCTAAAGAAGGGGAGTCCGGACGGGTCCGAGAACGTGTTGCCGCCTGCACCGCTGGTCCCGCTCCCGCCGTCTCCTCCCGACCCTTGCGGGTCTGGCGGCTGCATCTGCATCTGCGGTGGTTCCTCCTCCTCGAGCGGCAGCCGTTCGTAGGCGACGTTGGTGAATGAGGCAGCGATCACGATCACCGGCCCTGCTGCGAAGAGCGTACCGACGACGTTCCCACCGACGACCTGGCCCTGGCCTCCTGCGAGAAAGATGGTGAGGCTAGTAGCTCCAGGGGGAGCGGGCGGCGGGAGGAAGGACCCCGACAGCGACAAGATCTCGAAGTGGCCATGGAGAGTGACGACGGCGCCGGCCGTGGAGGGCTGTCGGATGGTGACGTTGGAGACGGTGCCGCTGCCACTGAGGACGCAGATGCCGCGCTGCCGGCGGCGAGCGTACGTGGCGATGCATTCGAAGAGATCGCACCCAACCCCGACCTCAAGGATGTGTGCCCGGAGGGTGTTGGCGCTCTCCTGGGTGATGATCACCGGTGGCTTGGGTCTGTTCTTGGAGCCCGGTGGCCTTCCCCGGGGTCGCCGGGCCACGACGTCCCCGGGCCCTGAGCCTGCCGCAACCGGCTCGAGTCCCTGTTGGTCCGTCGCCGAGCCCTCGCGGTCAGAGCTGCGGAATTGGCTGTGCCCGTTGTTACTGTTGTCACCGCCATCATTCTGGTCGTCTGACTCGGGGTCGTGGTGGTGCTGAAGGCGAAGGCCGGGACGGTGGTGGAGATGGTGGGCGTACCTTGAAGCGGTGCCTAGATCCAGACCAGCCATAACCTCATCCGATAAAAACAATAAGATGAGAGGAGGAGGAGGAAAAAAAAATAAGCAGCACTGTTTTGTTAGCTTAAAAAAGAGAGAGAGAGAGAGAGAGAGAGAGAGAGAGAGAGAGAGAGAGAGAGAGAGAGAGAGAGAGAGAGAGAGAGAGAGAGAAAGTGGGGAAAGCCTTTGAAAATAATATATATATATATATATATATATATTAAAAGGGGAGGTTTTTTTTTTTTTCTTTAATGTTGAAGCAGAAATGATGGAGGGAGAAGAGAAGAAAGCAAAGACAAGGGGAAGAACCAAGAGGGCTGACTGCAGGAGGTAACCACGTAGATATAGAAAGAACGAGGAGCGATGGTTTGCAGAGAAAGAAAGGGAGGGGCTGTTGAGGTAGGGGAGACGACGGTTGGCGAGAGAGGAGTTGAAGAAGCTGGTGCATAAAATAAAGGAAAGAGGGAGAGAGAGAGAGAGAGAGAGATGCTCCGGGGTGGTGATATCGGATGTAACACAGCGTTGGGTGGTGATGCCATTTCAGGGTTTGTTTAATGACAGAACCCAGGGTTTAGGCGTTGTTAGTTAATTAACCTTGAGTTATGGGTCTGTCGATGCGGAGTGGGACCCCTCTCTCTATCTCTCTCTCTCTCTCTAAAGCTGATGGTTCCGCATGGATCATCATCATTAGTAGGTTGGCTTCCGTCCATCATCCCACATTATCTAATCGAACCACTTTTATCAAATCACAGTGAGTACTGCAAGTGTTCACCAAAGAATATGCCGCTGCGACCTACGGAGCTCTCCCCACTCCCCCCCAGCTTTTGAGAACATGGATGGATGGAGCACTCAGAGTTGAGTTCCTCCTTCGCGGAGAGGGAGAAATTAAAAAAAAGTAAAACCCCATACGTGCGTGGGTTGATAAAAAAAAAAGAAGAAGCAAAGGTGGAGGAAAAATGGGGTTTGGAATCGGAAAAGCCACAGGGCAGAGTGGATGGAATATGTAGTACGTAGCGTCTTCAGCACCCTATTTATATTTATATTAATATTTATATACTCTATAATGTCCCGTTGCTCTTTCAAAGCTACACCTGACGAGGCTGTCGTCTTCGTATGTGGGGGAGGGGAGCAAGCCATCGAGCGAGGAAGCTTTTTACCACAAGTTGGCGGCGCTCGAGCAGCTGCAGCTAATGCTCAAGGCGGGTAACCCACCCGAGTCTGCTGCCTCCGTCCACTACCATAACTAAGCCTTCAAAAAAGTCAAATCGTCTAAACCAATGGGTTTCAGGTTTATTGATGTGGGAATGACTTGAGAAACGTGTGGTAGATAGATGAAGCATGCAAACACAAAAGGGAGATTAGAAAGAGTGAGTGAGGCCACACTCCGGCCAGCACAGCGTCGGACGGCCGGAACGCAGTCACGTACAGGTCAATATATGCAGACGGAAACCATTTGATCCGATGGCTCGGCTGGGCCACCGCATTCATGGCTGTCGGCCAGGGGGCAATCAGTCGCTTTCTGCCTCCTCCTGCTGCTCCGCCTTCGCCTCCGCCTCTTCCTCCTCGGGACTATTCCACCCCACCCCCCCTTATACCCGGGCGGCCTCCCAACCACAGGAAATTGACCACCCCTCCCGATTCACTGCCCTCCAACGAAAACCCTAACCCTAATCCCGAGAGAAGAGAGAGAGAGAGAGAGAGAGAACACCATCGATTCTCCTCCACCACCCCCCGCCCTGCAGCTTCTCTCTGGATTCCAATATCCGACGAAAACGGTGGCCCCTGGTCGAGCGAATCAAAACATCATCCACTACGGACAAGTCACAGATTCATATAATATGCGCCCCTTAGTGTGATCGACCTGTCGTCGGATGCCTCCAAACCCAAATGTATAGTTTAAGGAGGAAGGACGATACCAAGCAAAGTGGCTCTGCAATGAAACTACATGTGCCTGTGCTCTACATTAGAGGATCGGTGGCGAAAAGTGCTCACAGTCTTCCTTCTTTGCCACGACTTTTACGAGTTTTAAATATCTTCTTTTTTTTTTTCTTTTTTTTGGCTTTTCTGGAAGAAAGATTCGATTTCTTTGGTAAACATTTTACGTAGTATCCATAGCCTTCGTGTGTATATATATATATATATATATATATACTCTCGTCACCTCTGTGCATTCGCTGGTTTTCTCTTTTTCTTCTCGATCGTCTTTTATTTGGTGACTGAGAGCAACTAATCTATAGTGATATCTCTCTCTCTCTCTCTTTTTCTCCAGCGTCATCAGATGGTTAGCTGTTCATATATAGAAGATTGCACCTGGTTGATCATTCAAGAAATGAGAGAGAGAGAGAGAGAGATGAGGACGAGGGAAATAAAATTAGTGGATTCTGGTCATAGACGGTGGCTATCTATGGCCTCGGGGAGAGGAATAAGCAAGGGGTGGTGGTGGTGGTGGTGGTGGTGGTGGCGGCGAGAGAATGGTAAGCGTGCTTTGCTGTCTATTGTTGACTGACTGTAGGAAGTTGCTGTTGCGCTCATCTCTCCACGGTGGTCCCGCGCGCCGCCGGTGGCATGCGCCCAATTCCCGCCTTTAGCTTTACCAAAGTAATTAAAGCGAGCATTATCGGTAATGATGGCCATCGACGTCGCCATCGGCCAATGTCGTTCGACTGTTTGTGTCTAAGAGACGGATTAATCCAATCTTAATAGCGGGCTTAGGTCCGGACTATCTTTTATCTTTGATCTAATCCCTCGCTCATCGCCTCTCTCTATCTGTCTGACATATATGTATGATCAGGAAGATTTAGCAACGGAAGAATTCTGTGGGCTGTTTATATATTAATATTAAGAAGACAGCAGGTCAACTATCAGAATACTTAGGACCTACAGGAAAAAAAAACCAAGTGAATACTCTGAGCTTTAGCTTAGACATCAATTCACAACTCCCAGCTAGCTTAATCAATCTTTAATTTATATATATATATATATATATATATATATATATATATATATATATATATATATATATATATATATATTAATTAGTTTTGAGTTGACAATCTTTAATCATATTTCATTTCAGAACCAATTTGCATACATACATATATATATATATATATATATATAAATAGAGTATGTGATGAAAGATTAAAAAAAAGCACGGCGGCGGCAACATGTGGCCCTAGGATGACCAATATATGATTCGTCACAAGCATCATAGAAAGTATTATTGAGTAGACTTAATCAAAAAGTTATACAAACCCAGCATTTTACTTGCGATTGATAATGATTGCTTTGGCCACTCCATTTTTCTATTTTGAATTATGGAGATCGTATCTTACAAGCAACAGAAGAAGAAGAAGAAGAAGAAGATAGAGACTATCAAAACTATTGCAGAAGACGATAGAAACGGAAACGCGAAAAAGCAACAGCTGCTCGATGACAAGACTGTGTCGCACGTGACAGGCAGGCGTGCCCCTCATCCAAATGGTCGACCGACGCGGGCATCGAGATATTCCGTGAGCTGGCGCACGTGCTTTGCCTCCACCCCACCTTCACGTACGTACTTGCGAGTATTTCAACTTTTTGTTTTTGTTTTTGTTTTTGTTATTGCGAGTATGTCACCAGTCCTTTTGTCGTCCAACTCAGCCCAGCCCAGCCCAGCCCAGCCCAGACATGGAGAAGCGAGACCACGTTAACCTCCGTCGCGGATGCCGTCGATACCAACCAACCCAAGTTTCGGCAGTGGTAGTCTTGATGGGGTGTGGGTACACTCGATCCCCACTTCCGACCCACACGTGTTTGAGCCCAAAATGCGTGTATATTATTAGGTCTCTAAATGTATTAGGTTTCACATCCGCCATCCATCGTGTATATTTATTTAGGTCTCAAAATGCGTGCGTCCTTTCTAGACGATGGAGGGCCTGATCTAGAGTGCCTCTACGGTGGGGATTGATGGCCCAAGATTTGAGATATCTCAGAGAGGTGAAATTGGACCACGAAGCGGTTTGGGCCATCTGATGCGGTGAGAGAGAGAGAGTGTGTGTGAGAGTGAGAGAGAGTCAACGTGGCTGTGCACCACCTGAAACTGGTTGCCGTACCACCAAAGCGCCCTGCTTCGCATTGCCAAGGATGATGGCGTCCAGGGTCGTGGTGGTGCGCAGCCAACCAACCAACCAACCACGTGTGACGATGCCTTCGATCACTCGCGTCTCGAGTTCCACTGAAAAGCCTCACTCACGTGACAGTGACGGAAGGGCGAAGCTTAGAATAAGCGAACGCTGTGCTGTCCATGGGCTATAGCTACCGCGTAGGTAGGTATCCTCCGCAGTTGGTAATCCCGATGTTTCTTTATTGCTTTTGGTGTGTGTGTGGCGCGGGGCGGGGGGGGGGGGGGGGGGGGGGGCCCACCGCCAAGTCCCAGGGTGTGTTGCAACCGTGGTTTCTTTATTGCTTTTGATCACTCGCCTCTCGAGATTCTTCTACTGGACAGCCAAAGCAAAGAAATAATAATAATAAAGAAAGAAAAAAAAAAAAAAAAGCAGCGCTGCGATTTTTTAAAGACACCCACGAGTTTCATGAGACAACGATCGGAACGATAAGCATGACCGGGTGAGCACCCACGCGCGCGCGCACACACACACACACGCTTCACGAGCAGCGAAGCAACTCCTCCACCACTCACTTGCCTACGACAAAACCAAAACCACACCTGGGCCCACCACCGTGACATAATTGCTTCTTTTTCCTCGGTTGCACGTCAGTGGGGGCCTATCCGAAAGGACGACCAACCCAACAGGAAACCGATGGCCGGCAAAACTACCAAAACAACCCTGTCATGGAGGACGGCTAACCACTTTTCACCCTTCGCTCCGCCCTCGGCCTCGCTTCCCATCATTCCGTGTGAGGTGGCGCGGTTTCGGTAACTTTTTCCCTGGCTCCTTGCGCGTCTCACTTCTTATCCGATCGCCTCGCCGCCGCCTCCGACACCGAGGCGAGCTTCTGGAGGTTCAGGCGGACGACGGTGTCGGCGAACAGCTTGGTGTCGTCCACGGTGTTCCCCTCCGGCACGTCCACCACGTACGACTCCAGAACCACCGTCCGGGGCTCCCCGCCCTCCCCCGCGGGGAGCTCGTCGACGGTGGTAACGGACCGGTAGTTCCGGAGCCGGTGCTCTCCGCCGACGATGGTGAAGCCGAGCACACGCCGGCCGTCGTCGATGAGGTCGAGGCGCTCGGTGCTGGTACTCGCCGGGAGGCCAGTTATGACGCTGACCTCGCGGAGGCACCCCGGTCGGACCTCGCCACTCCCGTCCTTGAGGGTACAGCTCCGGATGAAGTGCTTGTAGATCTGGGGACGGTCGAACCGCCGGACCACCGACCAGACGGTGGCGGCCGGGGCCCGCATCCGCTGGGCGAGGATGGAGGAGCATTGTCCCGTGCCCACGTCGTACCGATGGTAGGCTTCGATCGTGGAGCGCAGGCCCGCATACTCCTCCGCCGTCAGACCCGCCGGAGCCCCTCCGTCTGCTGCCAGAGATCGGGTCGTACCTCCTTCGCCGGCCTGCATGGTGGCGTTCTTTAGTGGTTTGGTTGGCTGGAAGTAGCTTCGGCTCGAGACGCTTCGGCTACATAAATACTGGGACCGTGGCGGCCATCCGTCTAAAGAAATAAACCAACTTATCTACAACACTAGTAGTGGGGGTGCTTTAGGTAGGTAGACGCGTACTAAAGTGATCCTCCCAATGACTCCCTCGCTCATCGACGATCGTATCCATCATTCGCCCACCACGCTGACGCTTCTTCCGCCATATCATTGGAGATCGTATGAGATGCACGCCACTCCTAACCTTTAGAGTCTTTTACTGTCATCAAATAACTTCAATTTAAAACTAATAAGGATATTTTTTCTATAAAAGTATCTCTTTTCAAATTTTTTTCCTGATCCATTAAATATCCCTCGTTGGCCCCACCGAAACAATTCTCGAACATACCTTGGATCGATTCATAGGGTGCACCGCCCACACCCCGGAGGGGCGTGCTATAATATTTTTTGACACAGAAACAAAAACCCTCTAAATGCTATTTAAAACCATACAAATAAATCAAATCTTCTAATCTCAATCAAACTGATTACATCATCAAATTAATGCATCATAATTGTGTACGAACAACGATAATTACATAAAAAGTACAATTTTATGTTAGTTACAGTTTATTTTACAAACTTTATAGTGTTTTCAATAAGTGAATAATAAAATATCAAAACACAATAAAAACTGATTAATATAACATGAAAAGATTCAAATAGGTATGAATAATAATTTAGGAACAACATCACCCGGATCAAAAATTGATCTGTTTTAATGTTTCCGACACCAAAACAAAAACATCGAAAAGCATATTTAAAAACACTATAAATGATCCAAATGATATTATAATCTAAACCAAACCAACTATATCTTATCAAATTAGTCTATAAACTTGATATCATAATGATATAGGAATAATAATATCACTTGCAATATTTTTTGATAGCTTTATAGTATTTTTAATACCTCAATAAAAATATAGTAACACTATTTAAAAACACCGTAACAAACCATCCATTTGGACCACTGCATTCGTTATCCTGACTGGTTCATTGGAATGGGTGTTATGGGCGGGGACTATTTCAGGGTCGGTGAGGAACATTTAGTATACCAGAAGAGAGAAAAAAAATTCAAATCTAAAACTAAAAACAAGGACATCTTTGAAGAAGAATAAAAATCTAAAAAAATTATATTTTTTTTTTCAAGATAATCGCCTATTGGGGTCATTCCGCAATGTGGACTGATAAGTCACCCCTGAGAGATTTTTCGCATGCGCAAGCTCGCCTTCGTGGTATGACAGGATGGTTGTTCGGTCCTGACCTCAGGTCGACTCCGCTTGGCAGCAAGTCGGTTCGGCGGGGAGCTGGTCGACTCGAGATTCCTGCACAAAGACTTTAACCGAGCGATTGGTGCTCTACCAAGTCCCTCTAACGCTCAAGTCAAATGAATGAATTTAATATTAGAAGATAAGCTTTTGAGTTGTCGATCCCCCCTATAGCGATCGCCTAGGGGTTCTTATACCTGTGAAGGAGGAGAAGGTCGTACCCAGTCTTTACTGCTGCAATAGTACTTGGTGGCACTGGGTATAGTATTTTTCGAGGTTCTCAGATCCATTTGGCGATGCCACAAACCCTTTGCTACGCCGTCAGGTGCATGCCGTATGTTGTGCTAGGGGTTGATCGACGCACCGAGTTTCCCGACTGTCCTTGCCGAGGCCATGTCGACATCCGACATGCATCTGACCTGGAGGCATCGTGACGAGGATAGGTGATGTGGCTAGAGAGGGGCATGTTGCGTCGCGAGACTACTGGGCCAACCATTATCGGCCTCTTATTCTCTCCCCTCATAGAAATCCTTTTCGTTAGGCCCCTGTGGAAGCGTAACGGAAAAGGGTTTTTACTAATTTCACATCGGTGGGCATCACAAACATGGCCTAAGTAAATAACCTCGGGTGCTTTGGACTTATTGTGGCCAAACTAAACAATTGGGACTGATAGTGGTCGAGATAGGAAACTCGAGCATAATTAGATCGGAGGTGATCGAGATAAATAACTCAGAAATAATTTGACTGATGGTGGTCAAGACGAGCAACTCGGGCATAATTTGACTGATGATGATTGATATAAGCAACTTGGGCATAATTTGAATGATGATACATATATAAGCAAATTAGGCATAATTTGATTGATGGGGTGCTCTTGGAGCAGGTACAACACGTAGTAGTCCCCTGTCAAAGAAGACTATGCTTGCTGCTTACTCATCGATGAATGACTCATCCAACCCGTCTCCGACAAAAAAAAAAAAAAGGGAAAAAGAACACCCGATGAACCCACCCCATGATGTCGTTTGTGAGTGAATTTATAGTGGATTTTGTAATCCGATGAAACGATGGTGTGTCATCTTCGGATTACCCAAAGTTGGAGCGCCAGACACAACGTAAAGGCCACGAAAAGGATTTGAAGTCATTAGAAGCTCGCTCGCTCGCTCGAGCATTGATGATTGCCGATGAAAAGGGAATTCGAAGGCGACGAGTCACTTTTTGGGATCTCCGGCGACCAGCTTGGTCAAAACAGAGTGGTTAAAATGTTTCCACTCGACAACGGGAACCTCATCGGCGAAGCACCGCAGTCGAGCAAAATTTTTTTTTTTAATTGGGATTCAGAAGGCCCGATTACCGAGTAGAAGCGACTAAGATGATGATGAGAGAAGTGTTATGTACCTTAGTGGGCAGGCAGCACCCTCACCTCAGGCAAGTATGTCGGAATCATAGGCAGGCGCCCACTGAATTCGCTCAACTCCAAATCGGCGAAAATGAAGTCCGTTCAGGAGGCCAGAAATTAATCGAATTATTGGTCTACAAAAAAAGCTTCATCTCTTTGGTAAGCGTCGTAGTTATTGGCACAAAGGCACCCAGCCCAAACAGAAAACCCCCAGGAGGAAGCGATACAGATGTGAAATGACGCTCGAAGAACGCCCATGAATCCATCCTTCTGCCTTCCTTTCTGCTTTCCGCAGAGCCGAAGAGACACCCCGGGACAAAAAAAAAAAAAAAAAGAATCTAAGCATATTTCTAGAGATCAAAATGGAACCAAAGCAAGCAAATATCGGAAGTCGTCGTCAACTGCTTGAATTCAAACAAGCAAAGAGGGGTTCGATCTCTAATGCAACATATCGCCTATGGCCCAAAATGAAAAGAAAAGGGATCCTTACCGCTGACCTTTCTCCGACGCCGGGGGCGGCACCTGGGGTGTCGAAGCTTGAGCCGTGCGGCGTTCGATCTGTTCCCGCGGTCCGCCACCAGCGATGGGGCGTCCATCTCCCATGATCGGGCGGCGGCGACGCCCTCTCTCCCTTCTATCAATCTCTCTCTCTCTCTCTCTCTCTCTCCCCTCGAAAAAGAAATAAAAAAGAAAGGCGAGAGACGGTTGCGAAGGGGGGCACTTACTTATCTTACGGAATTGCCCCCGTGTGTCCTTGTATTAACGGAATTGTGGTTTTCCACGATGCTTTCGAAGCAGAGCATATTTGTCCCTACAAATTTGAAAAAGTAACATATCACAACAAATACTACTTTTATTACGCTTCCGTTGGTATCAATCCATCCATCGAGAAAACTCTCGCTAACCATTAGTACTTGAAAGTATAAACAATATTGAATTCGTTCCGTTTCCCTTTCTTTTTCACTGAGAATAATCATGACCAAAGCTTATGTCGAGTAGATCCGAGTCCACCTGGGGGACTCGGATTTAAGTGCAGGATAGTGTTCATCAACAAAGAGTTCCGTGATAATGACGATCCCGTCCGGTGAATCATCTACACTTGGGAGATTCAAAACTGCTAAGACCGGTTACACAGCAAGCAAGACAGCATCTTCTGCCACGAGGATCTCGTGTCTTGTTGCACTGTTGCATCCCTTGCTGGATTATTCACCACCACAACATGAGAGCCGTCGGCCCCGTTGTTCCGGCAGTTCTCGCATTCGTCGAAGAAAGTCTTCAGGGCGTTCTGCACGTATCGAGCCCCGTCGGCCACCGTCATGCTCGCCACCAGCTTGTGCGGATAGATGTCCTTGGCGTGATCACCGTTAAGGACGGCTCCCAGATGCACCAGCTCCGTCTGGAACTCCGATAGTTTCGCAGTCTCATCAGCGTCCGTAGGTCGAAGCTTCCGAGGCTCCGGCAACATCTCTTGAATCCATATGCCAACTTGAGGAGGTTACTACTCGGAATAGAAAAAAGTATTGTCACCACAAGCGGAAGCGAGCTGGTGGTGGTAGCACACGAACCTGGGCAATCTGTTCTTGGGGTTGTCCGGGTGAGGACGGTCTCAAATGTCCCAGCCCATGCGTCTCGCTTGGTCAAGAAATCCTTCAGATTGAAGATGGTCTTCACGGTGGCCGGGATGGAAGAATGCTCGAATTGGGACGTCGGGTGTGGGCCAGACGGGCGGTGAACCACTGGAAGACAACCCAGCAAATATATATATATATATATATATATATTACAAAGCATGCAAGTGGAAACGACAGTTTTTTACATTACAAGCGTGGGGGGGTTGCTGCAGTCACGTATAAATCTTGTACCTGTCCCAGGTTCGATCCACGGCGAGATGAACAGGGCGGGCACACGAACGCCGAGGCGGTCGAACTTGAATTGGAACGGCTCGGGTCCGACGATGTCGTCGGGGCTCGGCACTCCGACGGCGGGGGTAGGGACATGGTCGAAGAAGCCGCCGTGCTCGTCGTAGATGATGACGAACAAGATCTCATTCCACTGAGGGCTGGACCGCAGGGCCTCGTACACCTCCTTCACGAGCTTCTGCCCCTCGGAGACGTCGTGGGAGGGGTGATCGTCGTTCCCCGGCAGGAGTTTCAGGTCGAAGTAGCGCTGCTCGATGACGACGTAGTTGGGCAGCTTCCCTTTCTTGCAGTGTTTCTTGAACTTTAGATCGAAGGGGTGGAAGTTGCCCACATATTTCAACCGCCTAAGGTTCCTGCCGTCATCGACATCCAATGTCTGTCAGTCACCACCACACACATGCATGCATGCAAACCGTACACGCTCACAGTTGTAGCTGAATCCAACTCCACCTCGAACTAAGGAATGCTAGAGATCAGGAATGGTGCATTAGAATGCTAAAGTAGTCCATCGATGACTGCTTGCCTGCCTGCCTACCTTTGGAGTATGCTGGTAAAAGATGATGAACCAAGTCGTCTAAAAACTTGGAGATACGAAGCATATTGTTTTTTTTTTTCTTCCATATAAGACAATATTCTTCATTTTTCTGCAAAAATCTAGATAAGCTTGTGGGCCAAAACAAAAAAAACAAAAAATCATAAAAGAAAACGAAGTGCTGCACCGGGGAGACTTTTTGGTGAACAACAATTCGAGACCAGGCCTACGAACTGAAAGATATGGATGTTCGGTGGCTGGTTCATTTGACCAAGTCTTTCGCCACGATCTCTGACGAAAGAGAGCAGGGAATTGTGGCAAAGCTGCCGTCATAGCCAGATTAGCTCCAGTTTGCTGGGCAACCACGATAATGACACTTCTCGAGCCTCCGCAATATTGGTACTTCTTTGAGGAGGAGGCAATGACGAGGATGGAGTCGGACGATGAAGAGGTCGATATAACCAACGTTGCATTTGAAGGAAGATTTTTTATCTAATTTCTTTTTATTTACTGTGATTACATGATATCATGCTCTTCGTTGTAATCCAACGATATCATGTCATGAAAATATTTCCCATATATTGCTGCTACTGGTTTCTCTTTATCGGAGAGAGAGAGAGAGAGAGAGAGAGAGAGAGAGAGAGAGAGAGAGAGAGAGAGAGAGAGAGAGAGAGAGAGAGAGAGAGAGAGAGAGAGAGAGAGGCGGACCTGTAGAAGAGAGTGGCCGGCGGATACTGGTAGTAGATGCCGAAGGAGAGGCCGGCCTCGTGGAGCGAGTCAAAGATGGTCTTCTGCGGCAGACCGGCCACCAGTTTCTTGGTGTCGTTGCTCGTGAACCCGTGCGACGTGGCCGAGTGAACGAAGAGCCGGTTCGGCTGCGTCGAGGCCGGCATCGACGCGAACCACCGGTCACAGACTGCGAACTCCCTTACCAGGCTCTCGTAGACGGGCACCGCCTCCGACTTGAACCCGTTCATCACGACGGACGACAAGCCCGGCTTCTCCTTCTCGGCCTGCTGCACGAAGCCGTTCATGGGCGGGGAGTCGATTCCCAGAGGGGTGATGGGGGTGACGCCGGCGGTGAAGGGGACGCCGTAGATCTGCTCGTAGATAGCCTGGATGGAGTGGCCCGGGTCGGGGTCGACGTACACCGATTGGTTGCCGAAGTAGACCAGTGGGGAGTTAGGATCGGAGGTGGCGAGGGGGTTGGAAAGCTCGCGGTCGTTGCTGACGCCGTCGATCTCCGGGTTGATGGACTTCATCCAGCCGAGAATGTGGTCGAAGGAGCGGTTCTCCTGGACTAACACCACCACCGTCTTTATCCTGTCCATCGGTGCCGCTGGTGAGATCTCCACAGCCATTTTGCCCGTCTTTTTGTTTCTTCTTCTCTTGAATTAGAAGAAGGATAGATGGGGAGATGGTTTGGTTGGTGGGATCGACGGGTTTTGTAGATGGTGATGCCCTATATAGATAAGAGAGACACCCAGAGATTGCTCGTAGAAAGAGAGAGAGAGAGAGAGAGACGGGGGTTTCGTAGAGGGAGCGACAAACATTTTAAAGGCAGGAAAGAGACGTAGCTTACGTACTTATATATATATATATATATATATAGAGAGAGAGAGAGAGAGAGAGAGAGTAGGTATTTGGATGTACAAACAATTAGTATTGATTGTTAGGGCAATCCATCAATTGGCGAAGTCTGATGACAACCCAACTAACTTCAGTTCAATCTGATTCGAAACTTTTAAGCTGCAATAATTGGCATTGCATTATCAGAATTTATAATAAAATATGTTTTGTAATGCAATTAGTGGGAGTTGATAAGTCGTCGTTTGACTCTGTGCTTGCTAATTTTGAAAACTTAAAAAGTTGAATGGTTCGTCGAACGGTGACTCTAATTCCATGGATCTCCGGCAACAAGGAACGCTGGTGTTTCACGAAACCCGCCAACCCGGATAAGAAACTAGCATCAGCAACCAGAAAACATAGAAATATAAATCCAGCAGGAACAATATATTACTATTCCTTGTTGGGAGTAGATGACGAGAGGTGGCTTGTGAATCATATACGAGTATACCTAATACTAGTTGATCGAGGCCTTGCGGCGACTAGATTCAATCCACACACACTTGACATATACAAATCATGTACACGCCGACATGTTGAAAGACTTTATCCGATATATATATATATATATATATATATATATATATATATATACAAAACATGTACTGATTAATAAACATGAGCGTGAGTATTGCTGCTATTCACCGGGGGGTCCAGCGGATGGACTCCTGCGAGCGAACGAGGCCGGTGCGACGACTCCACCGCAAGCGGTGGTGGTGGTGGTGATGGTAATAATAAGACAAGAGATGCATGCATTGCCTACACCTCCGACACAAGGCTTTCAAAGGGAGCCCTGTGGGGAATGCCCTTCCTCCTCTTCGAGCTCCGGTAGCTCCGCACGGCCGGCGGCGGGGTGGAGGGACTGAAGCTCTGCGTCACGTGGGTGGAGCCAGTGTAGGACTCCTCCGAGTCGGATGCCGCCGCCATTTCGTTCTTGTTCGCGGACTTCTTGTCGCTGCGGTCGTTGCCGGTGCCGGCGATCTGAACCAGCATTCCGGCAAAACGGTTGCTCACAACATTCCGTGAGAGTCGGAAAGACACGCAAACCAAACGGCAACCGATGAGGAAGCAGACCTTTCAGCCGAGGGAACAGAAGCGGAAGGAGTCGAGGAGGCTGCGATCGCAGACATCGCAGGTGTTGGTGACCCCGCCCTTGCCGGGCCTCGGCTGGGGACGCTCGTTGAGGAACACCACGCGGGCGCTGTTGATGATGTACGTCTGCACCCCGGTAACCTCCAACATCTTCTGGATCTCCAACACTCTGATCACGTCGTGGTAGGATGACCGACGTATCTGCACACGTCAACCAGAAGAGTTCATCTCATCGGAGGGATCGAAGCCGCCGCCGCCGCCGCCTTTTGTCCAACCAGAGCTGGGATCCGTCCCCTCAACATGATCTTTGGATGGAAGAAGCGTGGGATATCGGCATAAAAAAAAATTATAATCATATAAATTATTATACTGAAAACTGTTAGAACCAGAATCAATCTAGATTCATTCTTTTTTTCACTATCATTTGTTTTATAGTAGATCCCATGTATTTATAGACTATAGCTCCATGATAAGTTATTAGAAAATTTCATTCCATCAAAGGTATCTCTTAAAATATCTCAATATAATATAGATTTTATTTAATATTGACTAATATCTTTTATCAAAATCTAAATAATTTATATTATATCTTATTTAATTAATAAAGGATCATATAATCTTATATTCTCCCACTTGACCCATTAATTAATAAGATATAAAAGATATCTAAAATTAAAATAAATAAAACAAAATTTATTTAAAAATAATTTTATATAATTAGATTCTGAAAATTTTGAAAATCATTTTATACATGGCCATGTTTTTTAAAAATAAACCAAGAATTCCAATAAGCATAATAATATTATATTCAGTCCAACTATCAATGTGAGTCATAGCGGTTGTATGTCATCAATGTCACACTTCCTTCTATGTTCTATAATACTGTTAGTCTTTTCTTATATAGTCTATAATGACCCCTGTAATTTATCTTGTCAAGACAATCATATTTATTACATTCAACCATAATATGCATAAACATAAACACAAACAGGATAGCAGAAATAAATAACTTTAATTATGTAAAAAAATATATCAATAATATCATCCACTTAAACATGCATCATCATATCTTTTATGACTTGCTCACAAGCCTCATTCTAAGAACATGTTCTTTAAATGTTTTACACTATACGACTTTAGTAAATAGATCATCAATCATCATAATGGTGCTCAAATTTTCAATTGACACTTGTTGTTTCTGGACTTTTTCTCTAACCACCAAGTACTTTATCTCAATGTGTTTGGAATCACTAGTACTTACCATTCTTAGAGAAGAAAACTGCTTTAATATTATCACAAAATATCTTCAGCAGCTTAGCAATTGAATCGACCACACCAAGTCCTTAGAAAAAATTCCGCAGTCATAAAGCTTGAGTAGGGTGTAAGGCTCCGAATAAGGGTTTACAGAGACAGGGCAACTGCTGAACTCGCCTGGACCTAATCCTATATACTGCAGCTAACTTCGTAGGGATCATTACGGTCGTTTGCATCGGCTGGAACACTATTTCTCCAGGAAATCCCACTGGGAAACCCTCGTATAGACGAGACGCTCGCTTGACACATCTGATTCTCAAGCTGCTTTGGTAGTATAATGTGTAACAAAAGAATCAGATCGCAGATGATGCAATAAGTGATTGGTTTATACTTTTCCAAGAAATTACCCCACCAGCTAGCATGAACATAAATCTTGAAGTGGATTTCCTGCTATCGAGGTAATTTGTAAAATCAACATCTAAATATCCCGTCACTTCAAGCTTATCTGATTTCCTATATGTTAGCATATAATCTTTTGTGTCTTGCAGATATCTCATTACTTTCTTTGCAGCTTTCCAATATTCCATTCCTAGGTTACTCTGGATCTACCCAGCATTGCCACTGCAAAACTGATATCTGGTCTTGTACAGGTTTGAGCATATAATAGACTTCCAATTGCGCACCTAGAAGGAATATTCTTCATTTGATCCCTTTCTAAATCATTTTTGGGGCAATGGTTTTAGCTGAATTTTTTACCTCCAGTAATAGGTGTATCATTGGCTTTACAAAGCCACATATTAAACTTTTCTAAGATACGGTTAATATAACCTTTCTGAGATAATCATAATAAACCTTGAGATATGTCCTTGAATATCTCAATGCCAATAACATAGGATGCCTCATTCATATCAATCATCTTAAAGTTCTTGTTGAGAAACATATTGGTTTTGTGCAACAAACCAAGATCACTATTGGCAAGCAATATATCATCCACATATAAGACCAATATATTAAACTTACTCCCACTAACCTTCATATATATACATTGATCAACAATAATTTTCTTAAATCCGAAGGAAGTAATGGTATCATGAAACTTTATATACCATTGTCTGGAAGCTTGTTTAACATCATAAATGGATTTCTTAAGTTTGCAAGCCCAACTTTCTTTTCCCTTTTCCATGGATCCTTCATATTGTTCCATATAGATTTCCTCATATAGATTCTCATTCAGAAATATTATTTTCACATTCATCTAATATAACTTAAGATCATAATGAGCTACTAATGCCATGATGATTCTCAATAAGTCCTTTCGATAAATTGGAGAAAAGATCTCATGGTAGTCAATGTCTTCTTTCTGAGAAAAACCTTTGGCCACAAGTATGGCTTTATATCGTTCGTTATTGCCCACTGAGTCACGTTTAGTCTTAAAGACCCATTTATAATTGACTCTTTTATAATTATTGGGCAATTCAACGAGTTCCTAGACACCATTCTGGTCCATTGATTTTAACTCATCTTACATTGCATCATATCATTTTTCAGAATCATTACTTTCTATGGCTTGTGAAAACGATAAGGGGTCTCTTTTCATTCTTATATCAAAATCTGATTCTTCCAGATATATCACATAATCATCAGAAATGACATGTTTCCTTTTTCTTAGAGATCTTCTCAAATATGCCAATTGTGATTGTTCTACAAGACTATCAGCGGCGACATCAATATCATGTGAGAATTCATCAATGTTATTTTGTTGTTCACCCTCATCAATTCTCTCATTGATTTGAGGAAAAAATAATTTCTCGAATATGAGATAATATACGAGAAGAAGCATGAATCCTCTTAATATCAAAATTAATCCTTCGAGATTTTTGACTCCCACTGATTTCATCATTTTCTAGGAATTTTACATTACCAGATTCTACTATCCTCATATTATGATTAGGGTAATAAAATCTGTATACTTAGATCTTTTTGGGTAACCAATAAAATATCCAGAAATTGTTCTTGGATCCAATTACTTTTCATGTGGATTGAATACTCTTATCTCTTCACGACACCCCCAAATATGTAAATATCTTAAACTGAGTTTCCTATCAATCCATAACTCAAATGGAGTTGATGGAACTGATTTACTAGGAACCCTTTTCAGGATATACATAACTGTCCTAAGAGCATCACCCACATCGACTCAGGTATAGAGGAATAACTCATCATGCTTCTAACCATATTCATAAGAGTATGATTTCACCTTTCAGCAACACCGTTCTGCTGTGGCACACATGGTGATGCATACTGAGCACAAATACCCCGTTGTTCTAGGAATCTAACAAAAAGACCAATATTTTGATCGGATTTATCATATCTGCCACAAAATTCAACACCCCTGTCAGATCTGATAATTTTAACTTTTCTATCTAATTATCTCTCGACTCACTTATGTACACTTCAAGAATGTTAACGGCCTGAGACTTTTCACGTATTGGATAAATATAGTCATATCTGGACAGGTCATCTATAAATGTGATGAAATACCTTTCTCCACTAAAATAGGGAATATAGAGTAGTCCGCAAATATCAGTATGAATAATTTCAAGAAGTTCTTTACTTCTAGTGAAATTTTTCTTTGTATGTTTAGTTTTCTTTCCTTGAATGCAATTTATGCAAACATCAAAACCAGTGAAGTCTAAATTTTTCAAAATATTATCCTTCACTAATCTTTCAATTCTTTCCTTAGAGATATGCCTTAAACGTCTATGCCACAATATAGAAGATATTTCATTATTAAAATTACATTTAATACCAATACTTGATTACAAGGTCAATAATGTATTTGTAAATTTAAGATTCAAATTAATTCTGTACAAACCATCACATATAATTTCAGAACAATTTTTTATTGAATCATAAAATATGCTGAGTTTACTATTATCAAAAGAAACATAGTATCCTAACTCATCAATTCTAGATAGAGAAATTAAATTTTTAGAAATTGTAGGAACAAAACATGTGTCTTTCGGATCCATCAGATGACCAGTCTCTAGGCGTAAGCGATAAGTCCCAACTGATACCACTTTTGGTTTGAGATGATTTCCCATAATTATGAATCTGTCATGTTCTTTTGGTTTCCAGATTGAAAGGAATCCCTGCATATTATTAGTAACATGAGTTGAAGTGCCAGAATCAATCCACCATATATTAGAAGAAACTTCTGCAATGTTTGATTCAAAACATACAAAGGTTGAGTTTATACTTTTCTTTTCGAACCAAGTCTTACGTTTAATGCAATCCTTCTTTACATGTCCTTTCTTACCACAAAAGAAGCACTTTACTGTAATAGCTTTCTTTTCAATAGTTTGTCTAACACTTCCAAACCCGATAAATTTCGTCGATGGATGATGCTTCAATTTTCTTTTCTTGTTACTAACTCATTGAGTAGTTGTCAGTACATTATATGAACTTTCCTGTCTTAATCTGTGTTAACTCATTCAAGTTTCACTTATCTTTATTTGTATTGTAGTGAATCTTGAATGGGCCAAACAGAGAAGGAATAGAATTAAGAATTAATTGCACAAGGAAGGATTTATCAACATTCATTCCCAACGCCTTAAGTTTTGTAGCTTTGTCAGCCATATTAAGGATGTGATCCTGAATTCCTCGAGTACCATCATACTGAGCTTAGTCAGTTCTTTCATTAATGTGTCAGTCAATGACTTATCAGTAGATTTAAATATGTCTTTAATAACCTTTAAATATTTATGTGCGCTAGATGCAACCGGTAATGAAGTTTTTATATTATTTACAATTGTCATCCTTATGAACATTAAACTAAGCCTATCAGATCTTTCGTAAGCCTTCATTTCATTGACTTTTTCCATAGTACTTTTATCAATTAATTTTGTGGGCTTTTCAACAAGTAATGCCAAATCAAGATCTAATATACCCAATATAAATTACACATGCTCTAATCATTCTGAATAATTTGATCCAAAGAGTACAGAGACACTAGAAGCATGAGAATGTATGGACGAGAATACCACTGCAGAATATAAAATAACATTAATGCTTTAAATTTTACCAAAATATGATGAACTATTAATATCATCAATATTTAACATTTGGGTAAAAAATATTGACATATCTAGTGTTCACACAAGATCATTTATGGAGGACTAATATCATCCTTATGGAATAATTTTGCTACCTTTGAGTATACAATTTTAAACTGTAATGATATCCAAAATAGTATCATCCTACCCCATCACATAATTATTTGAAATAGATTATCCTTTGGGATTATCTAAATATCCTAATTATGCATATAATTTTGAATATTATTTACTTAATGTCATTGAGGACTTGTTCCTTAATTTAATTTTATAAATCATTGATCTAGGCCACTTTAGTGACTACAAGACCAATGCAATAATATAAAATATAAATTAAATTTTCCTATGAATGATAAGACTTTAATTATATTTCATATCTTATAAGTCTACCATCCCATGTTACTTTGGCAGCTACCGATCAGGCATAACTTAAGGAGATGAACTATAAATAATATTCATCAAGTTCATTTGAACTAATTTAAGCTGAGACAGTTCAATAATAGGATAATAACCATAATAATTATTAAACACTTAATTAGTAGGAAAAAAACTCATATGATAATTGTAATCATGATAATACATAAATCATGCATTTATGTAAAAAATAAACATTATTTCATAATTCCCAACATATGCATGTAAATAACTGAATAAATATCCAAAAACCAAAAATTAGATTTAACACATGCAATTAATAATTCATATGAGAAAACTATAAAGAAATAATAATTTATATTTTCTTAATTAAACTAATTACTTTTATTTAATTGGAGAAGTCCATAAGTCCAATTAAATAAATTGATCAAATAAAATATAATCAATGAATAATCAAAATATAATCATAATTAAATTTTATTATATTATATATTAATCAATTTTATAATTGAAAAAATAAACCATAATTTCTTAATTTTATAATGATAGAATTGTAATTCTAAAAGAATATAAAAGAATTACAGAATTTATAAAAGATTATAGAATTAATAAATCACACGGGTAAAACTATAAATAATCAATGGCAAAACTATAATTTAGGTAAAATTGTAATTTATGCTAAAGGATAAAACTGTAATTTCAGCCTAATGATAAAACTGCAATTTTTCACTTAATAACAAAACTGTAATTTCCTTTAAAAACCCTAACTTCCCCTTCTGCCGCCGCCTGTAAGGCCGCTAGCGCACGGCTGCGTGCCACCAGCCATTGGGACGCTACCGTTGACATGCGGCTACTACCGCTAGCGCGCAAGGCCGCCGCTTGCGCGACCTCTTTCTGCACGCGGCCACCACGACTGCGATCAGCCGTTCGTGGCAGACCCGCGTGCGACCGCTGTTGGATGCGGTTGCCGCCTACGTGCGTCCGACCCAATGTCTGCCTGGGCCGTCGACAGCGTCGTCGATGCTACTGATCTGTACGCACACTCTGTGCTATCGCAGGCAGATCCGGCCAAAAAATGCAGCAAGATTGCTGCGTCTTTTTCACGATGCACAACAACCATCAAGAATCATTCGCAAGCAAATGATTAAAATTAACAGATAGAAAGACAGATCAATAAGATATTCATATCAACGCATCGTAAACAAAAATAATAGATCTAATATTTTTTATCTCAAAACCTAGGCTCTGATACCAATTGTTGGCATAAAAAAAATTATAATCATGTAAACTATTATGCGGAAAACTGTTGTGTCAGGATTGAAATCAAATAATACTATATCTGTTTACGATGCATACCTTTAGATGCCATCTGATTGAGGTTCAATTAGATCTTCAAGAGCACCGTCCGTCAGATCTGAATAATGTCGAATATCGATATGCAAATAGAACTAGAATGGATCTAAACCCCTTCTCTCTTCCTATCCTTTCACAGGACTACCTTAATTGATGGTTTTGGGAGATCAAGAGAATAACCGTAATCTCTTGCTCTATTCACCCCTTTGATGTTCTGTGTTGTCCCATGCATTGGGTTTATAATAGGTCCTGTTTATTTATAGACGAGAGCAGAGGTCTAGGGTAATTTATTAGGAGAGTTTCTTCCATCGAGGGTATCCCCTAAAATATCTCAATATAATATAGATTTTATTTAATATTAGTTAATATCTTTTATCAGAATCTAAATAATCTATAATATATCTTACCAATTAATAAAGGATCACATAATCTTATATGTGAATCCCCAAAAAGTTGGGCCACCTTTATGGCGGGAAGGAGCAGAGCAACCGATCCCAACCATCGGAAAGCCGTATACATGGAGGGAGGGAGGGAGATGGGAACCACTGGAGAGGAAAGCTGGCAGTAGCAGGTGAGGCAGTGAAGGAGAGCGGAAAGAGGGAGGGAGAAGGGACGGACCTGGATGGTGGGGTGGTCGCGGTGGTGGGCGAGGCAGCGGGAGCAGAGGGTGCCATTGGTGCAGTCGAGACAGTCACTCGCTCTTGGGGGAATCTTCGTGGAGGTTGCAGTGGCCGAACCTCGTCGTCAGCAGCGACTGCAGCCACCGCGGCCAACGATTGTCATCCTCTGGTCCTCCAATAATGAGAATAAAATAAATAAATTTTGTATACGAACAAATACTAGCAGATCATTATATACAGTAAAATCAAACAGAAATCACAATCAAATGAATACCAAGATTTACGTGAAAAACCCTTTTAACTCGAAAGTTAAAAACCATAGGACAAGCGAGAGAAAATCCACTATCAAAAGAATGAATATACAGATCTTAAGGCTTCTTGCCCAAACCTAAAGTAACAGCCACAAGAGAATCATAGGAATACAAGGACTATATTGCTAAGCACAATATCCAAAACCTTCCTAAGAGATCATAGTAAGAATCCACTGCAAACTAATCTAACCTAAGATATGAATGATTAAGAATAGTTTTTTCTTGTTATTCTCTTTTCCCTTTCCTGGATCTCTTATTTTTTTTATCTCTACTGTCAATCTGTAGTCTTCTTTCTCTCTTCCTCAATTTCAGCCATCGCTGTCTTCTTAAAGCTCATTATAGACTGAATCTGGACCATCTGCCCAACACCTCCCCCTTCATCCCATAAGGGAGGCTGTCTCATGACTCCTCAATGTGAAGCTATGTCGACCAACCGTCGACACATCTCATGTCTCTCTTTCGGTAAAGTCTTTGTCAACATGTCTACCCATTATCATTGGTGTGAATTTTCTGAATCTGTAATTGCTTCTCTTCAAGCACATTTTTGAGCCGATGATATCTAACATCTATATGCTTTGACTTGAAATGAATTGTTGGGTTCTTGCATAAATGGATGGCACTCTGGCTGTTACAATATACCATATAGTTTTCTTTTTTCAGTCCAAATTCTTGTAAGAATCCTTTTATCCATAATATTTCTTTGTAAACCTCTATAGCAGCAATATATTCTGCCTCTGTGGTGAAGAGCGCAATACACCTTTGCAATCTAGATTGTCATGACACAGCTCCCCCTACAAAAGTAAGTACAAAACCTAATGTAGACTTTCTTATTTCAATATCTCTTACCATATCTGCATCAGTGTAACCTGTCAATATATGTGGTCCACCTCTAAAACCTATACAAACTTTAGAACTTCCTCTGAGATATCTAAAAATCTATTGCTGCCCAGTGCTCTTTGCTTGGATGCAAGAAATCTACTAGCAACACCCACTGCATATGCGATGTCTGGCCTCGTACATACTATCGCGTACATTAAACTTCCAACTGCTGAAGCATAAGGAACTTTTTGCATTTTCTCCTTCTCCTTATCACTTGACGGACTCTGATCTAAGCACAACTTGAAGTGAACTGCAAGAGGGGAGCCAACTGACTTTGCATTACTTATACTGAGCATATCTAATACCTTCTCAATGTATTTCTCTTGTGACAACCAAATCATCCTCTTTCTTTTATTACGAGAAATCTGCATGCCCAATATTTATTTTGCTGGTCCCATGTCTTTCATTATAAAATACTCACTCGGTTTCTTCTTCAACTTGTCAATCATAAATATATCTTTCCCAAGCATAAGCATATCATCAATATAAAGTAAGAGAATAATAAAATTTTATCAAATTATTTGATGTACACACAATGATCTAAAGCTGATCTTTTGTATTCATTTTCAATCATAAATGAATCAAATTTTTTATACCATTGTCTTGGAGCTTCCTTCAGCCCATACAAGCTCTTTTTCAACTTGTAGACAAGATTCTTTTTACCTTTGACTATGAAGCCTTTTGATTGCTCCATATAATTTTTTTTCTCCAAATCACCATGAGTGAAAGTTGTTTTCACATCTAACTGCTCAATCTCTAAGTTTAGGTTAGCAGCAATACCAAGAGCAACACGAATAGAAGAAATTTTAACAACTGGAGAAAAAAATCTCTTCAAAATCAATATCTTTCTTTTGACCAAGGCTTTTCACAACCAATCTAGCTTTATACTTTGGTTGAGAATAATATTCTTGAGTCTTCAACCTGAAAACTCACTTGTTCTTCAAGGCTTTACTTCCCTCTGGTAGTTGCACCAAATCATATGTGTGGTTCTTCTGTAGAAAATTCATCTCTTCGTACATAGCAATAAGTCACTTCTTTTCTACTCACTTTCAATTGCTTCCTGGTAACTCTCTGGTTCATCTGTATCAGTAAGCATCATATACTCATATGTAGAGTATCTTTTGGAAGGTTGATGTGGTCTAGAAGATCTTCTTAATTGAGGTTCTATATGAATTTGTTCTCTTTCTTCTTCTTGCTCAACATGTCCTACAGATAGATCAACATCTAGCTCTGCACCATCTTCCTGCACATCTCCCCCATCACCATGATATACTGGAGGAATAATTGGGTCACGGTTTATAAATCCCTTTGCTGAAGTCTTAGCTGGTGCCTCCTTTAAATCCTCAATGGTTTGATCCTCAAAGAAGACAACATCTCTACTTTTGAACACTATCTGCTTTTCTGGATCCCAAAGCGTGTAACCAAACTGATCATGTGAGTAACTAAGAAAATTACACTCTTTTGTCTTACCATTCACCTTGGACCTCTTATTGTTTGGAACATGTGCAAATGCACGACAACCAAACACTCTTAAATGCCTATAGGAGATATCTTTCCCTGACCATAATACTCTGCAACATCACCAACTAGAGCTGTACATCATCATAAGTTGATTACATCAAATGTAGTCCTCAAAGCTTCATCCCAAAACTTTTTAGGTAACTTGGCCTGTGAAAGCATACATCTAATCTTTTCCATAATGGTACGATTCATCCTCTCTGTAATTGCATTATGCTGAGGTGTATTAGGAACTGTCAACTCATGCTGGATGCAATAATCATTAAACAATCCTATGTACTCACCACCATTATCTGATCTTATATATTTTAATTATCTTTCTGTCTCTCTTTCAACTCTAGCAAGTAACTTCTTGAAGACATTAATAACTTGATATTTGGTCTTCAAAGCATAGGCCAAAACTTTCCTGAAAAATTAATCTATAAAAGTAACAAAATAAAGTGCACCATTGATAATAGGAACATTAATAGATCCACCATGAGTTTTTGTCCTCAAAGGACCACACACATTTGTATAGACATGATCCAATAAATGTATTTTCGTAGATAAAGCATGACAAACAAAGGAAACTCTATATTGTTTACCAGCCAAATAATCAATACAAGGGTTCAAACATGTACCTCTGAGGTATGACAATACTTCTCTCTTGAAATTTTTTTGCAACCTCTTCTGCCTCATGTGTCCAAGTCGCCTATGTCATAACTCCATGCTGAAGTCTTTCTCTGTAGCATTTAACTGCTCACCACAAGCTTTAACTAGCAATCTGTATAATGTATGATATTTCTTCTTATTAGCTACAATAAAAGAACCCTTACTGAGTTTCCACTATCCTCTGTGAAATCTTACATCAAAGTTTTCATCGTCCTGCCTTCCAACTAAAATTAAATTCAGTCTTAAGTTAACCACATGCCTCACATCTTTAAACATCAACTTGCAGCCAAGGTTGGTCTTTATATGAATATCTCTCATGCCAATGATGTCTGCTGTGACATAGTTACTCATCTTGACAATACCAAAATTTTCAGACCTATAAGTAGCAAAGAACTCCCTTCATGGTGTAGCATGATAAAAAGCACCTGTGTCAATTATCCACTTGAGATCCTCGCATATACAAGAAAAAAATATCATTAGAAGTAGATAAAATCAAATAATCACTACCTTGTATTATAGCTATGATAATCTCTTTTGACTCTGTATGCTTCACTTATTTTTTCTTTTTCTTGTTCTTCTTAAGTTATTTGCAGTGATTCTTGTACTGTCCTTTCTCACCATAATGGTAGGAAATAATATATTTTCTTGATCTTGACTTGCTTCTACCTATGCGTGAACCACTTCTATCCTTTGACTTTGACCTTCTTCTGTTCTCTAAGACAATTATTTGTGAATCAATATAAGAAGTTATTACATTCTTTCTTCTCAACTTCTTATTTAACAAACTGCTTGTTACTTGACTCATTGTGACAATATCATCTTGTCCATAATTACTGAGAGAAACTATTAGTATCTCCTAACTTTTTGGCAAAGAACTGAGAAGTAATAATGCCTACAATTCATCGTCAAGAGATATTTTCATAGAGGATAACAGGTTAGTATTATTCTACATTTCATTCAAATACTCAGGAATAGATGTACCCTCTTTATATTTCAAGTTCATAATTTTTTTATTAGAAAATCCTTGTTGTCAACTGTTTTTCTTTCATAAAAATATTCTAATTTTTTTCAAAGAGTAAGCATAATTTTCAGTAGAAACATGGTGAAAGACATTATTATCAAGCCACTGACAAATAAAGCCAATAATTTTTTGAAGTAACCTCTTCCACTTATCATCTGTTATAGTTGTGGGCTTTGTAGTATCCCCTTGCGAAGATCCATACAAATCTTTGCAATACAAGAGATCTTCCATTTTTTTGTTTCCATATAATCTAATTGTTTTCGTTTAAACTTATCATACGAGAAACATTACCGGCCTCCATGTTCGAAGACAAAAGTTAAATGCCACCAAAACCTTGCTCTGATATCAGTTGATTGGAATAAAATTAATAAACTTTGTATACGAACAAATAGTAGCAGACCGTCACACACAGCGAAATCAAACAGAAATCATAATCAAATGAACACCAAGATTTACGTGGAAAACCCTTTCAACTCGAAGGGTAAAAACCACGAGATAAGCAAGAGAAAATCCACTATCAAAATAATGAATATACAGATCTCAAGGCTTCTTGCCCAAGCCCAAGCAATAGCTACAAAAGAATCACAAGAATACAAGGACTATAATACTAAGCACAATATCAAAAAACTTCTCAAGAGATCACAGTAAGAATCTACTATAAACTGATCTAACATGAGATATGAATGATTGAGAATAATCATTTTTTGTCCTCTTTTTTTATTTCCTAGGTCTCTTATTTTTTTGGTCTCTACTCGCAATTTGTAGTCTTTTTTCTCTCTCCGACGTTTTCAGTCGCCGCTGTCTTATTAATCTCAACCCTCGGCCACCTAATCTAGAGTTTATTTTAATATAAGTGAAATTTTGAAGTGTGAATTTCGCTAAGGCTATTATTAGTTAAATCTGAATCGTTTACCCAACATCCACCTCCTATTTACGTATCCACCCGAAATGGACACCGACAGCCACAATGGCTCGTCGGTTCTCGAGATTGAGCTCTTGGAAGGGGGGCTCCTGATCGATCGCCATTTTTATAATCGACAGGAGCTTCCTCTTCTCGGCGTTTAGGCTGGTCTTTCTGATTCCAAAGAAGAGGGTGGTAGCGCAGCAGAGCATATAGAGAGGATAAGAGGAGAGGTAGAGAGCAGGCTGGTTAGAATACGACGGCGAGGATGCGAGCGAGGCCTATTTAGAGAGAGAGAGAGAGAGAGAGAGAGGTTCCTCTGGCTTGTTGGGTTGGGTCGTTGAACGCATAGACAGAAATGTGTCTTCTTCTGCAATATCCTGCGGCTTTTTCTGGCGAGAAAGATGGGGAGGAGGAAGTCGGCAAATGGGGGGAGATTACCACCGGACTGTCGATGCCCATTAATTTTTAATTCATAATACGAAAATGAACAGATCCCCTGCCTCACCTCCCGTCGGTCAACCGTCAACCAATCATGAGTTTGAAGAAATAAACATAGATATTGCTTCCCTTTTTTTTTTTCTTAGAGAAAAAAAAAACATTCACATCGGCAAAGCTTTGGTATAATAATAATAATAATAATAATAATAATAATAATAATAATAATCATCATCATCATCATCATCGTCATCATCATCATCATCATCATCATCATCATCACATCATGTCATTCTCACGCGTTTGTGTCACACACTGTTTCCCAGGGGTGGGGGGTTCCCACCGGATGACCGACTCCACCAACCGTCTCGTCATTCCTGGTTTGACGCTGGTCAAAAGGTCAATCGTCCCGCCACCGCCACCAGCCACCAGCCACCAGCAAAACAACACCCTTCCTCGATTGCTCATCCACTCGGATGATCGTACATTCATGCAGCCTGTTATTCCTTGTGCGGTGAGTTAAATCTTCTTCTGCGTTTACACGCGAGGGGGAGAGAGAGAGAGAGAGAGGGAGACGACGACGACGACGACGCCGCCGCCGCCTGGAACCATAGGAATTAAGGAAAAAAGAAAACAAGGGAAGAGGGGGGTGTTTGGGGGTTTCTCTTACAAAATTGAGTCCCAACTTCAGGCCGCACTCGAGTCAACATTCCATCTTGACTCCTGCGAATAAAAGAAGACCTCTATTGACTTTGATGCTCGAGGAAAAACGTCTTCTATTATAGAAGACTGTAACAATTAAGTGTGTTAATTGGTACGAACAATTCAATTACGCGACTTAAGGTGACATTGTCAACCCTCCTCCCGTCTTCTTCCTCCTCTTTTGCGGCGGTTGCTTTAGCTTTGGAGAGAAGAAGGGTGCTGAAGCATCTACCTCTTTTTGCTCCTAATCTGATTCCATTGGTCCCATCAGATTCGGAGGTACCCACCGACAATTACTATATTCCCACTCACAGGGGAGGGAACACGTGCCTTCTTTTTACCTACAAATATACATGTAATATTATTGCATTCAACTTTCTCTACCATACCATACTTTGTCCCACCTCATTGCGATTCATCATGTACATTCACAGGAAAAGCGCAAAAACAAATACAAATTTTTTTTTAAAAAATCATGTTCATCCATGATTCTTAGTTAGAGAGATATCTCGAGTAACACAACCATAATCAAAAGAATAGCTTTAATTTGCTTATGAACACAACACAGGTCCACACACAAAAAACAACAACAACAACAACAACAACAAAAAACAAAAAAAAAAATGCCCCATCCTCTCACCGTAATCCTTGCTTGAATTTATGACATCACAGCTTGGAAAACTATACACAACCACATTATTGAAACTCAAAAACAGAAAACACTTTAAAAGACAGAAAAAAGGTGACCCTACCACTTACTTGCCTCTAAACGTTAACAACTCAAATAATAATAATAATAATAATAATAATAATAATAATAAATTGTACCATATCTTCTAGGCCTTGACTTTTCTTTTAGCATCAACAGCCTGCAAGAAACTGATTCAAGATCAGCGGTACAGTTGCACGAAAAACAATCATACCTCAAACAACAACAAACAACAGCGACGGAGAAAAGAATGATCAAATCCTAAATAGGATATGCCCAAAGCACACACCTCCTAGATAAAAAACAAAAAAAATTGTACGAATGCGTTGCAAGTTTGCTTGGTCGTATGTAGGAATGTCACATTGCTCGACAAGGTTTTGACTTGCATAAGTGTCTTAAATTTTGTTGAATAATGAAATCAGAGAATAACAAGTTAAGAACAAAGGTGAAGACAAACAATCGATACTAAGAAAACTGATACTCAATAAATTATTGCTATCCATCATGGTCATACAGTTGCCTGTGTCCTCCTACCAGATAACTTCATGTATGTGTGGGACCTCTCAGCACATCTTCCTCACTTTCCTATTCTGCTAGCTGCTTGAGTTGCTTCAAAGTGATTCACCAGATTAGTTATTGTGGAACTCATCTTATTCTGTTAACATATTACACTTTTTCTGGATTTATAAGAGACATGAGAAAAGACACCGGTTTAATTACATTGAAACAGCACATAGATTGGTCATTTAAAATAGTTACTCCAATTAGCACTTAATTGTCAACATGTGCAACTTCAACAACAATAATAGCACAAAACCCTATGCTAGATATATTGTTCTCAAAGTATAATTTTCATGAAAACCTTTTAGTGAGTTTGAAGTACTATTACATACAAAAGTTCAAGGTAAGTGGAACAGAAGAAAGTCTAACTCAACAACATTTAGTAGTAGCTGTAATGCATGAAGGAGAATTTACACTATGAATCTCATCGGCATCAGTATCTACCTTAGACTGGAAGCATCTCATGGTCAACACAATTATATCACGTAACCTGCACAGTAGGTCATGTGAAAGAGCATGAGAAACTAAATATTGTCCTCTGAGCATGACAGGAGAAGAACACAAAGTTGAAAACAAGAGCCGCTTGCATGACTGACCTAACATCATTCTCCAAGTTATATGGCTGACAAGTCCCATCGGTTTTAAGTGGTAGATTAGTTCCATCTGAACAGGTCAACACAAACTGGGTTGTGTACCCAAGTGGAACTTTGATCTGTTAAGTCAATCATGGCAAAGTCACAAAATGACACTTATGGAAGGGTCTAATAACAGCCAGACTTACTGCCTGCTACAAAATACTTACTGTTAGCTCTGGTGAATATTTTTCTTCCATGATCACTCTGTCTGTATGTTTGATCATAATCAGATAGGTGGAACGTTTCACGATCAGAACCGCTTGCTCCCAGTCGATAGAATCATTCTATTCAGTAACCATTTAACGGTGATATGTTAGATAAAAGATCCAATATTATCTTGATGCATTTGCATTACAAGGTTGTAATGCTCATCTGTCTAAGATCCTACAGTCAGGAAGTTGACAACAAATCTGTGATAATTATTCTCAAGTTACTACTGTATACAGGACATTCAGTTTTAGTCAGAAGCAAGGATTTAATACTATTCCATCAAGAATACTGGTTCATTGTTAGACTGTTATAGTATGGTATACCTTGGTATACCAATGTAAAAAATTATTAATATGCTCCACAAATCAGGCATTATTTTGGCTGGTCTTACTGATCAGTACCAATCAGAATGCTGGCATGGTTCAGTACTCAAATCCTTGTTCATGGTATACCATCCTCATCTCATGGGAGACAACAAGTGTGATAAATTTGGTCATATATAAGCATGGACCACTTTGTTAGTTCGCAAATGCATTTCTTCTAAATATCTCCTACTGTGGATCATGCAGCGGGACCAAAATGGTGCCACTTGTCTAAACGAGTTCATCCTTTTCTGGATAAAGATTTTTGTCGTCCATACATGCAGATACAGTATGTAATGTTTCTCGAGAAAAATATCATTTGGAAATGACAGTTAACACTAAAATAACACCAAAATGTACATAACATTTGGAATGTTGAGGAAATTCAAATTGATACATTGAATCTAAATGAAGATGCATAATGCAAGAAAACCATAAAAAAATAATTTTAAATAAATCAGAGTTGAAATGCCACATACCCATAATTTGACATCAAATATTGCTCTGCCTGCAGAGATATAGGTATCAATCTCATGCTGCATCTCTGGGTCTGCGGAGAATAAATCCGATTTCAATGCCCATATTAACATCAAAACGTAAATTAAAGGTCGTATGAATAATGGAAACAAATGGCAGCAGAAGATGAAAGAATTAACATATCTGAATCATAATTGCAAGGTTAACAAATAATAGTTGGTATTTTGCAGCGGTTGGATTTTCCTCTTTTTTCACAAGTTCATGAATGAAGATGGGAAACACTTCACACTAACTTTGATACACATGCATATAGAAAGTTATTCACAAGTTATTCCTACAACTTGTTTCACAAAAAGGAAATTATTTCATCAACTTTTGCCATCAAAAAAATTGACAAACAACCTAATACCAGCCTCTTAGAGCCCCAAAATGGCAACATTCAAAAACCAAATAAACCTGTTGGAACTGGATATTAGCTCAGGTAGAATCTCTAGAACAAGCCAATACTTGATTAATTGGAATCCGTTTAGTTTTCTAGCATATGGTTTGATTGATGCATACCCATGGCATACTCTTAGCTCATGATATTGTTATTTCTTAATTATATTTAAAGGTCGATACAATTAGTTATAACTGCATATTTCAGTCTTGCTGAAAATTTACAGAGCACTTTGATGAGATTAATTCATTTGTCCCTTCCATCACTTTCATCATAAATTAAACATCTCTGACACAATCTTTGAACTTTCCAACACAAGTTTCAATTGAAATGATATGATTGGCAATTGCAATCTAAGCCAGATGAGTTTTATCAATTTAAAAAGTTCTACAGAACTCATGTCCCAGCTCATTAAAACTTGCTGAGCTGGCAGATGAGTTAGTTTTCAGACAAAAAAGTCAGGTTTAAGTCGACTCCATATTACCCAAGACAATCAGGAATTTTTTTCATTGTTACAAGGGAACTAGCCTCAGCCTACCAACACAGCAAACATGTTCCCAACTTGATGATCACACACAAAATGTAAACTTCAGTGGATTTCAGTTTGAAGGTTTCCATTTTCCTTTTGGTATATACACTGAAGATACTCTATTCCAATCTAAGCTCCAAGCAAAAAGGTATGGAGCATAGTCAAAAATGATCTCCTTGTCTGCGGAAAGATGCTTCCTTACAAATAAACATAAAATAATTGGTAATTGAATGAAAAAATTGTATTTTTTTTAGCATAACTACACAAAGAACTAGAATTTAACTACTCAAAAGAACAGAAAGTATGCATATAACATCAACACCTCGCATGATCCTACTTAAACTAAGAAAAGGTAGATTCAACAAATTGACAGATTATGATTTAAAGTATTGTTTTAATTGTGTAATGAGTTAACATAATCGAAGTGCTTTAATAGCTACAAAACAAAACAGTCATAAATTATGAAGCATAAAAAACATTATTATGAAAGAACATCACAATCAATCATAATATTGGAAAGCCATAAATTAAATGTGTCAACTTATGTGAGCCTGATGAGCTGTGAAGATTCTTCACTTTTTTTTCCTGGGGGATGCACCGGGCCCTTGCAATATTGCAATGTAACGGAAACGCACAAGGGTCCCAGTAGCAAGCTATTGTAGTGTAGTGGGCCCTCCCCCACAAGAAATTAATTTAATATGATAGTAGGGCGGCGGTGCATGTATCGGATATTAAACTGATAATAACAGATACAACACTTGTTCTTAGCCAAAAGGACGATAAAGGAATATGAGGATTCTTAAATACGATCTACTACAAATGGACTGTCATAAATTACATGTGTCCACTTATCAGACTCTGATGAGCTACAACAATTCTTGAATAAGATCTATTATATCAAATGTAATAAAGAACATCAAAAATACTGAACCCTTTTTGAGGTAATATCTGTGGTTACAGTTATATATTTTATAACTAGAGTTCTCTACCAAATGAAAAATTACTGAAACTTGCAATAATCCAATCCTATGATAGAAGACAGCAAGAGTCATAGGAGAATTTGGATTCTCAATCTCCAGATCATTAACAGGATAGTACTGTTCAAGTGCAACATCTACTCACCACAAGTTATTTTGCTTTGATTGTTGGCTAACTGCCGCACAAGATGACCCTGAAGGAAACAGATGAATCACAATATAATTAACACCTGATACACATGACAATAATATTAAAATGAACTAAATTAATAAGAATCCATTAGAAAAAAAGAATACAGATCACTGAGAATAAAAATAAAATCACAAACCACAACAAATATATTTAGCAAGATAAGAAAAATAATTTGGTCACAATGAAATGCTAATCTTTAAGACCAAGCTAAATCATGATGAAGCCCATAGCTGAGCAAACGATTGAGCCAGATATATATATATATATATATATATATATATATATATATATAAGCTGATCTGGAACTGAGTTCAAGGTAAGCAAAAATGCTTGATAAGCAGAGGTTTAACATGTAAAGCTTGGCTTTGCCTCCCTAACCAAAATGCCCTTTCATGCACAATATCCCTCTTTGCTATGCAAATATATATACAGAAACATTATGCCATAGACGCAACACAATCATCTAAAATAGATGTCACTAGATCAATATGAGAACTACGCTCGAAAAATAACCATGATTGGATCGAACACCAAAAATCCAACAAATAAAGTCTAATTTAATTAAAATGAACTCTCCAGGATGATCTGGATCACTATCTATAGAACAATTAATTGTTTTAGTCCTTGCAAATGCTTCTAATCTTCAACAATGGAAAGTTCTAATTTTCATGCATATTAATTTGTTTGATCAGCTAGGAGCATCGTTTAATTTAAGTCACATGGTTAATCCTCCAGGTAGAGGGAATAAATGTACATTGGAGCACTAAGGTATATGACAGTCAGTTCTACTATTAGCTAATGCATGGGAAAGAACTCATATCTCATTAATTTTAGCCTCCTGGTAATATGAAGCCATAGATCATTTTGAATAGATTGGAGGACCGATATAGTTCCATTCGTTGGATCTCAGGTTAAATATTGTGTCCGTGGAACCTTCTGCATCAAGCATGATCGTTCTCCCTTACAATTAAAATGCTTCCTAATGACAGATTTATGATAAAACTGTATGTGAGAACTGCTGAATGAAATTGTGAAAAAAAAAACATGTAGGATACAGAACATCATATATCTAATACTGATAGTAAGTGCACATTTAACCACCTATTCATATCCAAACATATATTTTCTAGGTTAAATTTTTCAAAGGCACTAAGTCTGATCTTCAAATGATAATTTTACAGGCTGCTCCAGTTGTGAAGAAGTTGATGGATATCAGAGAAAAGCAACCACTTTGCTCGTGCTATGCTCACAAGTAAAAAACACACAATAAATAGACAACAAATTTGACAGATTAAACTCAACAGATAATTATACCATCATCCATGTAACAAGAATACATTGCTAAAAGTAAACTAACATGCCTAAGTTTTGGACATAACAAATAATGAAAGTTACGGAATTGCTGAAGAGTAGTGATTTATAGCAGGAGTGTATGTAGTACAGGCAAGACACCTGACGGCCACTGTCATCAATGGGAGTGCAGTCTACTGCAAGAAAAGTGCCAACATCATCAGCAGTTACCACATATTCTGGAACAGTAGCTCCTGTGGGTGATAGATAACAAAGGCAATTATAGATAAACTGAAGAAATATCAAAAAATTTATCATCACTTCATCTAATATAAAACAAGTCACATTGAACATTACCTTCAATATACTGGCTAGTGCCGTTATCAAGTTCACGAATCCACTGGAAAGACAGTTCAGTATAAATCTTATTGAAGATTAACCACAACTGAATGCAAAAACAACAAATGGGCTTGATATCCTATTCAAGAAGAGGGAGAAATAGATCAAAGTCAAATACCTGAAAGGTGCAAAGAGTAGTACCATTTGTCGGATATCCACAGGCTTGTAACTTACATCCTGGTTGAGCCTCACCATATATCTGAAACCCTTCTATGCTTGGCAAGTCAAATTCACCTGCTAACCACATATATCATCAGCTGAGAAGAAAGTCTACTTTGCACTTCAGTATTCATTCAGTCTTTCATTACCTTCTGAAATAGAGGATCTATGATTTGTCACCATATGTACTTGGTCATTAGTATCTGGTAATCCAAATGTCTCCCCATGAGCATAACCTTCAAAGGAATTGGGAGCTCCAGTACCACCAACCTCTCTGCATAATGACTCATAAGTTTGTACAAGTCTGCAGCCTTGGGGGATCAATTATATAGGCTTCTCATAGCAATAACAAATGACATTTCTATAGAATCTCCAAGTAGCAACAGAGAAGGGACAGATAAACAATGACAGTCTCATGTAACCATCATTTGGAATTTTGATCTCACATGGTGAATTCTTGGTACCAATTGGCATAAAAGAGGCATTTTTTTCATCTGGGGAACATTTTTCTCTTTTAACTACTTCTATTCAGGTTATGTATGTTAATCTCCCCTTGGACCTTGTATTGGAATTGACATATCGCTCCATAGTCACACTACAATGTCTTATTTTCAATGTATCCTAACCAACAGTTGATTTTATATCATCTTTTCATAACTTGGGTAAGCTGGCAACCAACTATAACTTACCTTAACAAGCTCCTCAACATTCTGCCCATCAAACATTTATAGACTGTCATCCAGAATTTAGTTTGAATGATGTAGTGCTGACAGTCTTACATTATATCAGACATCAGAAAAGATATCCTTCATTGTCCTCCAATATTGCTCATATTTTCAGGAAATGCATAAAGTAAACAACCAAAGAACCTTGGAAACATGCTTTCATTGGCCCCATATCAAGGAAACTTAATGTGCATAACGATGCAATAACAATACCTTCAGAGCACACCACACAAAAGGTCAGCATATTAAAAACCTGAATTCATATACCGTACTAGGCTGTGAGTTAGATACAGTAACAAAAACCATTAAATAACTATGGACTCACATGCAGTGTGACAAAAAACCATTAGAAAACAATAGCTAACCTTGAGTACCTCCTATGTGAATGAGTTTATTTTAGTCTCTCCAAAATGAACTGTTTCTAATTGTTAATTTCAGGACTGAGTCTTACCATGAAGATCAAATTAAAGTATTCAGTTTTTATTATGATTGGCAGTCACACCAAGCAAACCAATACTATATCAATCTGCTGGATCAAATACAACCATTGATGCTAAGAATAGGTATGAAACGGTACAGAAGGATAAGTGTTGCATGGTTTATGACAAGAAGTATCTCAGCCTTCAAAATAGTCCAATAAAGGGAGTATAAGCATATTAAACTTGCACTGCTCTTTCAAAGCCAATAGCATGTTAATGTGTGGATCATATCTACTTGCTTCTATCAGAGTAACGTTACAAGAAAAATGAATGTATTGGTAATTACTTAGCACCTAAAATTGGGTCACTGTCTACTTACACTTCTTACTGGTCCATAATTTTACCTTAAAAATTTCCTAGGGTAAAAACATAACTGATGCATCTCATCAGAAATTTGTCCAGCTATTAGAAACTGCATTAAGAAAAATAACTCATAGGCACAGTAGGCACCCTTCAAAAAAGATCTTGTACTAACATATGAATATCAGATGGCAAATCCCTCAGCTTCTCATTAACAATATTTGCATCCTTGATATCCATTCTTTCATACTCTTGGGTAGCTCTCAACTGATTAGATGCAGATTTGCTATGCAGATTCATAGGATATTGATCAGATGGGCGAAGCTCAGGTATCATTGGTTCCTACAAGTAGAAGAACACAAATCAGCTTCAGAATCTAGGAGATGCTGATAAAAACTAAGTACTCCAGGCGGATAGTACCACATAAGCATGAGTCGATTGTTTTCTTGAAGAACTTGGATGTTGAAGCTTCTTATCAACCACCAGGTTATCAGGTTGATTTCCTAAGAGATGGTTCATATCACCAAAATTACCCTGCAATAAACCATATGTAAATCAATTGATGGATCTAGAGCAAACAAATAGAACTGGTACTTGTGAGGAAATTCAGCAAGGATATTAAACTTAATCCACTTACATAAAAAAAGAATATTTACTTATATGTTGCATGCAGGATGCAATGCGCTGCATGATCGACACAGAGCGGGTATTGGCACCGGACATAGGAATGTGCAGTCATGCCTATATACCGTAGTTATCAGAATTCAGAAGCATTTATAGTCATCAACCCAGCCAACCGTTGGTTAACTAGGTCATTTAAATGGGTCAATCTATATCCATTGGACCATAGGTTTAATAATGTAATAAATTAAAAATATAATATATGTAAAAAGATAACCTTTTTTCTTTCTTTTCTTTGTTTCTTTTCCTTTTTCACCACCATCTTTTTTCTCTTCTTTTCTCCTCCATTTTTTTCTTTTCTTCTCTTCTTTCTTTTTACTCTTTTTCTGTCATCATGTAGACGTCATTTTCCTCTAAATTTTTTTTCTTCTTCTCGTCTTCTCCTTGTTCCTCATCCTTCCCTTCCCCTTAACTCCTCTTCGCTCCTTAATTTTTTGTCTCTGTCATCCCTTATGTTACTGTTCTCAATCTTCTTTGGTGACAAAGGGTCTGAGCATGTGCCCGAGACAGTGGATCTTGGTAATGGTGGGCGTCGGCAACATGGGCCTACACAGACCGACAATGACTCAAATAGATGGCAAGGTTACCGTGTTACACAGCAAAGCAAAATGACCAGTGGGAAGAGAATAAGGAGAGAAACATTAGGTGAGGTCATGGGCCTTCTCAACAGGCCAGTAGCAAGTGGTTCAGCAAGCATGACAGCAATGCATTTCAACAAGAGGAAACAGCAACAGGCGGCTTGGGCAAAGATCAGGGGAGGTCATGTGCCTGTGCAAGTGGTTCAGCAAATGGGAAGACGATGCACGGCAACAAGCAATGATAAGTTGGCAGCGACTGGTGGGTTGAGGACAGGTCGGATGAGGTTGCAGACCACCTTGGCAAGGCAGTAGCAAGTGGTTCAGCAAGCATGAATGAAGGATACGGCTACAAGAGGGTTTAGCAACAGCAGTAAGCCCAAAAGACGATAGATATCTAAATTCCAACAATATAAGATCTATGCATCCATACCAGCTATTCAAATGCCAATTGGGTTTTTAACTGAGATGCAAAGGCTAAAATTTCCAAAAAAAAACTATCCTCACAGATGGAAGCAGTAAATGAGGTTTCCTTAGTTACCAAAGCACAAGAATCTCCACTCAATCAATCATAAGTTAGTAATAACAAAGATAGCATTATTCAGAAACTTACACCCAAGTTGATCTAGAATCATTATAATGGGACCTTGCTTTCAATTAACAATTACAAGTGTGAGATAGTTAAACTAGACACAAATGCTGAAACTTTGGATTCAGCTATTACAAACAAGACATACCTAGAAGACGTACTACAGCATTACAGATAAACGAAATTTTGGGATTTTTTTGAATACCACAGTTACCAATCAAGCTGAGCCAAGCCAATTTGTATTCCAGATTGATACAGTGCACATCTTCTAGTGCCTCTTCATATAAGTGTTACATTGTCAAACTAGGGTTTACAATTGACCTACCAAAGAGAACTGAAGAATCTAAAGCTTGATGTTTGCTTACCTTAAATGAAAGCAAACATTTTATCTAGATACAGCTACATAACTGAACATATTGTGTATAAAGTTATTGTTAGGCTTGTTCAATGACTGTTCGAAAGAAGCATTTTATCGATCTTCTGTATTATCAGCAAAGGTCACACACTATATCTTTTTAGCGTTGCAAATCCAAGCATAGTTCACAAATATGATGAATCAATCGAAACATCAAGAATAACATAGATTAAGAATCTGCACCTTGCATCTCAGATACCAAATAAAGACCACAAGGTTCATATTTCACATGCTATCTAATAGAAGAATCCATGTGTTTGTATTTAATGTTTAGGTTCTCCATGCCTGCATGCACACATGCATGTAAAATTTGAAAGTTTTGTGCCCACAAGAAGTTTTGGTCTGTTTTAAACGAAAATGATAAGCTCTGGGCAAAACTGTTGACAATTTTAGTCGGTCTAAACTGATTGATTTAGTACTAAAAGATCATTTTCAAGATCTTACTCCATACCATTTCTTTTACCAATTTTCTTTATGGGTGACGGATTGACTAAAACATTTTTAGCATTTTTAGTGGGCCATAACCTAACAAAAGTGATATACGATATAACAAATACCTGTACATTATTGCCAAAGTTTAATGTTTCCTAATTGTAGGTAATATAATGCATATTGCTTATGTTCTTTTGTTGTTTGGACATTGACATCAAGTAATCATGCATACTATGTTACTACCGTTTATATTTCCAGGGTATCAGCCATCATATTTTTTCGCACTTGCACAAATTGTGATGTATATGAGCACTGTTTATCAAAATGGGCAGAAAGATTAAAAAGGCAACTAGGGGGATAAATTTGATCATAAATGCAAAGAACAAATCAAATTTTCATATAATCATTTCTAGTTTGCTACTAATACAGAAGTTTGAAAACATAACCCACGTGAGTAACTTGGATGAAACAATTAGTCCACCATAACAGCATAAGCAGAGAAGAATTCATATTGACAATATTCATAAACCAAGAATCATAACCAAGACACAGGTTGAAACTGACTTACATAAGATCTAATCTTCCAATGCATATGCTGGTATAATCGCTGAAAACACCAACAAAAACCATCAGTTACACTCAGACTACATGATTGCTAATTGTACTCGGCATATACGACACAAATGTCACCATCAATCTAGGAAAAGAGTCTAAGCAGCCAACAAGTGAATCAGTTATTAACTATAATATTGGTCAAGCACTAGCCTCATGCCAAATAGCATTACCAAATTAGAAATGCAAAAGAATGGAGAAAAGAAGTCATTATGATATAGGATCAGTAGGGCCATGTTAATTAGCATGAAAATGCACGGAAAAGACAAAGAAAGTCACAAGTTAAATTTCTTGCACCCTGGTGCGGTTCTTACATGTAATCAGCATTAAATAGTCCTAAAACATTCCAGACTAAGGGCCTGCATGTGAGCAACACATACCACTCAATCCATCAACAAAACCAACTTGACAGATTTCAGACTGGAAACAAAGACATTGGTTTATAAATGAAGAAAGCACGATATCTTGGAACATCTTTAACTAATATTACAGCTTTATCAAACTCAATGAACATCAATAAAATTGTAAAGTAGTAACAAGCAAGGTTTGACTTACTGGTCCGTACCAGTGTACTGAGTTTATCTCGGTACCAGTTGGTACGCACAGTGCATACCGCCCGATATATATTAAATATAATATAAATATTTTTTTATAATATAATATAATATTATATTATATTATATATATTAAAATATAATAAAAAAAGAAACGGGACGACGTCGCCTCGACCTTTCTCCCTGCGTGGGAAGACGTTCCGTCTCCTCGCGCGGGAGAAAAAGTGCCCGCGATCCGCGGGCGGCGCGCGGGTGCTGGCAACCCGCGGGCAACGACGGTGTGCCGACAAAGATGGCACGACGAAATAGGTACTCCTCTTTTCTTTTTTTATGACGAAGATGGCGCGGGGAAATAGGTACTCATCGTTTCTTTTTTTCTTCTTTTCCTCTTCTTCCCTTTTTCTCCATCAATCAACCGTCGACAGTCGATTTCTCCCTCAATCGACCGCCGCCAGTCGATTTCTCTCTCAATCAATAGCCGACAACCGAAATCGACCACCGACAGTCGATTTTTGATGGTACCGAGCGGTCCGCATACCGACAACCTGACAGACCGATATGTACCGCCTATATCGGGCAGTACAGGTCGAAATTACAAACCTTACTAACAAGTACAAGCAATGAGAGATTTTAAACAGGTGAAACAGAAAATCTGCTTAAATATGCCAGTGATCCTACTTTGATCAACACAAGCACAATTTAAGTTCAACATGCCTCACACATGAAAGGCACAACATGGTGTACCCAAACATTGCATGATAATCCTTAATTTTACAATTGAAACAAATATCAACCTAGTTGTTATCAAACTAGATAAGAAAATGGCTCTCACCTTCACTGATGAAAACAGAATGCAGTATACGCTAATGTTGAAACAGAGAGTACAGCAAGCTCAAATCTCATCTATATCAGCAAAGACGAAAATATAGAATATGAAATACTAAAGCTGAGAACAGAACATCTACAATTACAAGTCTTAAGAGTACAATAATTTGGGATTCCCTGCACTCTATGTGGACTGAGAGAGGGAAGGTGGTAGGAAAAACCATCAAAATGAACCGATTATGCATCCTCAGATAGCAAGAGTAATTACTAACGAAATTGATCAACCACAAGAAGAGCTAGCTCTATTTCAAAAGGTGTGAAGAACTGCTACCTTTACACAAGAGGAGATTGTAGAAGAAGTGATTGAAGGGGGTCGAATGTCATATTCAGCTAATAGACTTAGCAATGACGAAGTTAGTACATACATCTCATCCTCAGCAACCTGAATAAATTGGCAAGAAAACCATATTATAAAGTATATTATGAAGTGCATTTGTTCAATTTTTTTTTTTAACAAAGCCTAACAAGAGATGAAAGTCAAAAGTAGCTAAAAATCATATTGAAAGTACCAGAAAGTCAATAATTGTTTAACAAAGCCTAACAAGAGATGAAAGTCAAAAAGTAGTTGCAATTCATAATCAAAGTACCAGAAAGCAAATAAACTGACTACATGGTTTTGTGAGGTACTGTCGATAAGGTGTTGATCTCCTGAGATGATGCATCACAATTACCCCAGCACACGACATGCCATCTAGAATGTACCCGTAAAAGAATAAAGAATCAAGATGGCTGAGGTTCAAATTTCAATTGTGGTCAGCTTGCATGTGAAACTCAAAAAAATAAAGTTTTTAGATAATATATAACAAAATTATTATCAAACTATTGGTCCCTGAGGATCTGTTAGTGTTCACTTCATAAATGTGGAAAATCATAATATACCAACACAGTTAGCACTAAGGTTAGAATGCCTAAATCCCTTTCCTTATGTTCCATCTCTCTCAGAATACAAGCTGTATAGCATCTAACATCCAAGTGGATCTAATGTGGGAATGCAAACTAGCCTAGCCAACACTGTCTTCTTTGGGTCAGCGAACAAAGTGGAATGTCCTAAATATGTGATGATCCAAGCCCAAATGTGAGACATCCTACTTTCATATATCCTAACCTGGAGCCAAACAGTCCTAAATATTGGATGTAGCTAAGCTAATTAATAACCATAGTTCACTTGTTTCACAATTGTAAAACTAGTCAAACAGAACACAGGCCTTAATGGACAACATATGTGAGCTAATTTATTCATTTACTGTTCTTAGTCCTAAAAAGAGTCTAACTGGTCTAAATTGGCAATAAGTTAATGAATCCCAATAATATTTGCTGATAGAAAGATACTTTGGCAGCTGCTTGTACCCTTAATCTTCTTTTTTCCCTTATACAATTGATTTTAGAATCCATTTATTCATGACAGCACATCGGCACAGCTTTTAATTGAGTTGCTGAGTAGATATGGAACAATTAGCATGTCTTTGTCCCAATCAAAACATGCCAAATTTTGGCTTAGCTAAATAAAATGGTCAGCTTTGCATAGGTGTTCAAAATTTTATTGCTATGTAAATATCAGTTTCTAACATAGATAGTGGAAGTGTTATGAGATTTCAGTGCATTATCCACTGAACATAATCTCTCTGAAAAGTCCCAGAGGGACAAATTATTCTTGGACATGCTCCAAGTGCAATAATACAATATGAATCCATTCTGAACAGCAGTAGACACGAATGGAAAGTCTTTTTCATTTATAAAATCAGCTCAAAAGTGTATAATTAAGCATATAAATATTGCACTATGAAAATTACTTTAAAAAAATGACTAGTTGCAAGATGTGCTTTTATCAAAAGGAAGATAAACTTTGAAAAGCAAAATCTACTCAAATAGAAAAAAGGCTCTTGTTACTTAAACTTGATGCAGCAATAATAATAGAGCTTTCAAAGACGTGTATAACAAACAGCCGAGTCATCTATAAACAATCTTCTTCTCTGTTCTCTGATTATCAACATGAGATCTATACAAATCGAAAACCTTTGATTCTTTCAGATATGGTGATTATGATCGTTTATAAACTATGCTAGTGGTTGAAGCAAAAAAAACATCAATCTCACATGGCCAAAAATTTAAGTTGAGTCAGTGCCACCTCCCAATACCTGTTACAGAATTTCCCATCTTTGTTACTTTAGTACCTAATTCATCTGAGAACATGTAAATCTAGAAGAAAGACTAAAAATTTATGCTACGGTTTACCAATTTCACTTCATCTCCAAATATCTCATTGCAAAGTTTCTATCTTCATATTTCACGTGCCTATTTAAAAAACAGTTTGATCAAAGTAATCTGTTTTCAAATGCTTTTGGATTGTCAAACTTTAAAGGTTTAGTCACCAATTAATCCTATAAATGCATGAATGTTAATAACCAGGTACTTTTAAGCGGCTTTCTGCACATATACATTTAAAACATTTTCTCCAACATTAAGCACCAAGTTATAATGCATTATTCAGATAGCATTAACTGATCTTAGAACAATGGCATACCATGACAGATACTAAATGCACATAAGATGCCACAAGATAGAAGAACTGAAACATCTGGAAATCATGTTCAACAGCATCTAGAAATACGAGGGAAGTAGATTGATAGCATACCTTAAGATTATTGGCCAATCTTAAGTTTTCTTGAAAATAGCTTCTCTTTTTAGTCAATTCTTTCAAGGCACTAGCTATTGCATCATCCTGCTTCTCATCAAGTGCCTATTGCGCGAAAGAATACTTCACAATTTTCAAATAGGAAAATAATTTATAAATTAATGTATATACTCTCAGCGCTTACGTACTATCCGCAATTCACAAAGCTTCCTCTCCAAAATATGCTTCTCATTAAGTAACTGAAGCTCCTAAAAGCCAAAAAGGACCATTTTTATGTAATTAAATTAAGAAGTGCAGCAATATGATGGTCTAATGAGCATGCATTTAAACTGTTACTATCTTCATACTTTAATGCTAGCATCAGTGATTTGCTTACGGAGAAGAAGGATCTCTTCTTCCTGCATGTGGGATCTATAGTAAAGTTCCTGAAAATTTTTGGTTACATAAAAATCAGATACATGTGTTATTTATCAAAGAGCATAACCTGCAACAGCTTCCAGGTAAATCTTACCATGATCTCTGGATCCAATATGCGGTTGTTGACTTTGGCTCTTTTACTGGAACCAGAATCATTTTGAAATTCATGCCTACAGGAAAAAACTAAGTTGTATAATAAACGAATTAAAACATGTTTCTGAACAAAGATCTTGATTAAAAACTCCTTGATTTAGGACCTCATTAAAGAATCAGATGTCCGAGCTGAAAGGCCAACATCACCATTTTCAAGCGCATAGCCTGCATTAGGTGGCCTTGCATCAGCTGCCATAAGTTCACTTGAGAACTGATGATCATTGTTGACTGCATCTGCTTGTTCATAAAAAGGAATATGCATATTTCTTGCACTATTGCCTGGCAAACAGTTACTTTCTATCAGCCAGATCATGAAGTATTAGAAAGTTTAAATCCTCGGAGCTGAACAATTAATATTAGACACCAACAGAGTCAACAAAGACTTGAATAGAAATGTTACTGTATGTGAAAGCGTAGTTATGACGGAAACATATTTTGAGATTGGAACTGTTTATTCAGATTATTTGTGCTTGCTAAATGGTTATTGATTCTTGTGGCATATAATAGATTGTTTGTTTCCTTTTCCTTTCAAAAGTATAGGAAAATTTTAGACGGTTGCTTCTAGTTATGTAAGCTTGAACTGCAACCATTGAGTAGACTTTTCTAGCATTCCAAGAGCCAAGGAAAAGCCCACTCTCGTAATTTTGGTAAATCTGTGTGGAGTCTTCTTGGTTTCAGATTGGGCTGGGAAAAGGCCTGAACAATAACGATGATGGCAGCAGGTCATATACATTGGAACCGTATCAGTAATAATGTGTTCTTATTCTGGAGTAAAAATGCATGCCAGGTAAAACCTGAAATGTAATATATCATGCTAGAACCTCTCTTTGTGTGCCATGATGATTGTGGTCATTAGGTTCCGACGGAAGGAAGCAAGTTCAGCATTTCTAACCCATTTCTGAATACAAGAACAAACTAGTAACTATAAATCAGTCAAGTATGCATTATTTTGTCGATCAAATAAGCAATAAAGGTTGAGCTAATTATATTGAGGATATTTTTCTGCGACTCACTGACAAAAAAATGCACACATTAACAATCAAAAAAGTTCTTTAAAGCATCCCAATTGGTGCAAAGAAAGAAAGAAAAACATTAAAGAATCATTGTTCTACCGGACCAATGCCTATCGGTTGCCTGATCTCACAAATTGAGCTGCTTGATAGCCCATACCTGCAGCCAAGAAACGCCAGAAGACCTTCAGATTAGTTGGAGTAACAATCAAAGTAAAATCTTTCTAGCTCCCACCGCGTTGAAGTTTACTAAAGAAACCCCAATCGCAGCTCACCTCTAGAATAAAAAAACCAAGCTTTCCTCCCGGCCAGAACCGCATGGCCCCGGCGCTCGATCTTTAAACCGTTCCGACACGAATCCTAACCCTATAGCGGACGAGGTCAGCCAATTGCTTAAAGGCCTCGTGAATTTACCAGAAACAAGGCGTAACGGGAACCCGAATTATACGACAACCGAAAGAAACAAAAGAACCCTAGAAAGGATCCACGGAGTGGCAAGACGATAAAGAAAAAGCACCTGTTTGATGAGATCCCGAAAGGCTCGGAGTACCGGAGACGGAACGAGTTGGGCGATGGGCAGAGGAAACGAGAGAGGGAGAGAGAGGTGTGGCGGATGATTGGGAGGAGGAAAAATGCACAAGAAGTGGGGGGGGCGGAAGGGATCGTGTGTGAGGTGAAGGGGTTGGCGATGGGATTGCGGTCGATGTTTTGGTGCGTCCAAAGTCGTTGGGGTCTGCTGTGATGCCGAAAAATAGTCCTTTAAATAATATTTTGGAGAATTCCACGTTGGTCCCCCGACCCATTCATCACACACACCCGTAGATGGCATGCCGACTTTATGCTCCCTCTTTGAGATAATTCATGTGATTGATCTGAGAAACTAACGAAGTTGATGGCATTCGGAACTATATTGATCATCATCACCAAAAGTAGCTTTTTCCTTCGACAATCTTAAGCTATCGACATTTTTATTTTAATTTTTATATTTGATAAGGTCCGATAGTTGTGTGTGAAAAAAACGTACAACAAAAAAAGTAAACTAAAGCTTAAAAAATACTTCTTATCCTTAAATATATATATATATATATATATATATATATATATGGATGAATTTTAGAAAAAATCATAATTTTGATTATTTTTCAATTGGCATTTTAGTTTTGAAAAATTTTGATAGAGTCACGTTGGTCAAGTAAAAAAATTATTTTTACTTTTACCTTCATAAAACATATCGTTGTTTTTATCTCGTTACCTTCTCCTTATATCATTATTATGTACTATCTTCAACAATATTATTATTGGGTTTTGTGTCATAGATGGTGAGTATACATAGTACGATTCGGCCTACGTGCGTCGAATTGTCCAAGCTGAACGGGAAGACTTAGGGTAGCTCGGGCTAAGCGTTGGGCGTCGCTCAACTGTAACTCTGATTGGGAAGTTCACGAAATTAGCTCGGATCTTGCAAAAAGGTCCTCGTTAGGGTGGTGTATGCATAATATGACCTCCTCTGATGCTAAGTTAGCCTTAGGGGCGTCGAAACTTGAAGTTGAGATGCTTAGAAGGTAGAAATAGTTCCAAGAGAAGTTCTCGGGCAAAAGAGTCCCCCTCCTTTGGGCTACAGTGAGAGAATTTATACCTGTGGGGCAAAGAAAGATCGTACCAAGATGTTTAATGGGTGCAGCACCTTCCGCTAACCTAAGGGTACAACTCTGCACGGGTTGCTGCCTTCGTCAATTTTCGGGGCCTCGTTCGACAAGATCAGACAGTTAGTAAGACCCACTAAGCATGTAATGTTACGCTTACCAAGGTAACTGCCAACGTGCCCCAAGAGCCTTGAAGTGCCGACGTGATTGTCAGACTAACGTGGCCAAACCAATGGGCCCAAATTTACCCTATCAAGCATCATTGTGTCCTCTTTTCTTGTATGAAGGCCATGGGTGACGAGTCTTATAGGGCAAAGAAGAAGGGGAGGCAATTGCTAAGGTTCGACAAGCGCATGATCTTCATCATCGATCACCTTTGGGCACCATCACACCTGTGCCATGAATGACAAGCAGTTGCTCCAGAGAAAGAGACGTGATCAGCAACCAAGCGTTGAGTGCGTGCTGATTGATAGGGATAGAATATTATCGATAGGGGTAGAATAGTTAACTTGAAAATTACTCTACTATTTTTCTTTAAATTAGAGTATTATATAAAAAAATTAAATTTAAGATTTTTTCTAAAAAAATGTCATATATTTATCTTAATATTTCATAACACGATAACTGGATTGCAGTTATAAAATTATGTTTTCATGATTTGAAAGTCTAGTTATATAAGAATTAGATATTCTTTCGACTTCAATATTTAAAATTATAAAATTATGTTTGCACAAAAATATTGAGTAAATAATGAAAAAATTATTAATAAACAATAAAAAAAATAAAAAAAAATGTTGAAAGAAAGCAGCATCAACTTGGACGAGCAATTTCCCTGTAAAACAACAAAAGAAACAAAGATTACCATCGCAATTTGACATCCAACGACAAGGAGGGAACTGTCAAATAATATTTAGATATTATCTCGCATGCGGTCAATTTTAGATCGAAATCATAGGTTTCAACGAGAGGAGGAATAGAACTTCGCGTATGTATGTATGTATGTATCCATGCCATGCAATACATACAAATACGCGACTTCACATTAAAGAATCCTCCGTCCCCAATAGCACTTGAAGACGTTACGTACCAAACCCGTACGTGTCGCGGACGTTGTCACATCAGTGGCTTCTACAGGCGGTCGCGGATTTTTTTGGGTATGGTGGGCCGCACCCAAACAAAAGCCAAAAGTTGAACGCATCCCACCCAATCATGTCCCTCTCCCCCTCTTTGCCATCCTCGGGCCGGTTCGTCGTGCCCCCCCTCCACCCCACGTTGTCACATCAGTGGCTTCTACAGGCGAGTCGCGGATTTTTTTCGGTATGTTGGCCGCACCCAAACAAAAGCCAAAAGTTGAACGCATCCCACCCAATAATGTCCCTCTCCCCTCTTTGCCATCCTCGCCGTCGTCGTGCGCCCCTCCCCCCCCCCGAACAGAACCCATCTAATGTCCCTCTCCCCTCTTTGCTATCCTCGCCGTCGTCGTGCCCGCCCCCCACAGAACCCATCTAATGTCCCTCTCCCCTCTTTGCCATCCTCGCCGCTGTGCCACCACAAAACCCACCTTGTCGAGGGTCCTGTGTCACCCGGCGCTCATCTCCAATTGTCGAGACCCGCATTCGGATAAGGTGGTGGTGCCGCCCCCGTCACTCGACGACGGTTGAGATGTGAGAGTTCAAGAGCACAGGTTGGAAGCACGCTTGCGGAAGACCCCTCGCCAGATCCAAAATCGTGCCGCACATTAGAGCTTTTGTTTTCGTTTCCACCCCGGCGCTTCCCTAGTGTCGTAGAAACCCTAATCCCATTTGAAGCTGCGACGCTATGAGCCGACCTGAGCCCTGGCCGCGAGATGGAAGACGTGTTTCCGGTGGAGCGGCTCTTCTGACAGGGCGTCTCCGGCACATACGACCATGCCATCATCGCCTTCGCTGACGATGCCGATGACGACGCCGTCGACGTCACCGGCCGCCTGTCTCACTGCCTTGCTCTCGCCAGATCGGCAGGATCCTTGCACCCCGCATTCGGCGACGGTGAATATTTTCCCAACTGCCATTGGCCCGGCCGACGGTTCTTCTTGATCTCGATTTTGAGCTCAGCTTATGGATGGAGCCCCAGACTTTGTTTCATCAGGCCCACTATGGAGCCCTGACTTTTGATGCACGGTGGGTGGTAAGCCTTCTTCAAAATTTGTCTCTTTGGCTAACTAATAAGGAAGAAGAGAAGGAAAAAAAAAAAAAAAAAAGAGAAATCTGAGATACTTCTTTCTTGTTTGGATCAATAGGTAATCCCAAGTAAATTGGTAAGTCCTGAAGCAACAAGCGTGAGAGCAGCAGCAGCAAAAGGAGCATACGCCATCCTCAACCCTCCCGGCCATATCGAAGGTACAACATCTAAATACAAAGTTACATCAATAAGTGCGATCGATACACAGAATACAGCATGATCTGAACATGTCTGTTGCTACGTTCAACCTCGTGATCACCGGGGGCTATCTACGGACTGGTGCCTCGGCAGCCAGTCGGGAATAGAGAGCAGCATTAAGCTGCTCCTGCGTGTACACTCGGCTCGGCGACATCTTCACCGTCGCCTGCTGGATCATGAGGTCCTTCACCACGGACACGCTCGCGTAATGTACTTCGACACCAAGCTCTTGCAGTGCTATCATCAGCCTTGCAGCTGGATGATTCCTTCTTTCACACTGTATTCTTACCATTGCCTCCATTCCCAGTATCTTCACTTCCATCTCCACCCCATGGCACCGGCTCCCCCGGTCGTTCACCATCTGTTCGTGTTGGGCGGTTGGCGATCGCCGCGCAGGGCCGGAATCGCGCTGCTTCTCCAGGGCCTCCACCTGTGCTTGTAGCTCCTCCCCCTCGGCTTCCAGCGCTTGGAGATTTGACCGCAGTTCTTCGATGTACGTCACGGCGTCGGCGAGGAGGGAGGCTTTGTCCATCTTCGACACGTTTGGGACTACCGCACGGAGAGCGTAGAACCTCTGGTTGAGCTTCTCGCGCCGCTGCCGCTCGGCTTCCACGTGGTTGAGAGGCTCCTCGCGGCCGTTGGCAGGTTTCCGGCCACGCTTCCTCGGCCGCTTCTCTGGTTCCACCACCTGGCTGCTCTCCACCTCCCGCACCGAGGCCACGAGGTCTGACTGATCAGAGTCGGCGCCGTCAAGGATCACGCCACCGCCACCGGAAGAATTCCGTTGTCCGTTGGGGAGTGGTCTTACCGGAGTCGATGTGAAGGAGAGCATCCCCTCATCGTTGTTGTTGCTCGCTCTGGACGTTGCCCCCGTGGATCTCGTGTTCTTCTTGTCGTCCACCGTGGCGGCAGCGGCGACTGGGCGGTGGAAGAAGAGGCTGCCGGTGGCCGGGGCTGGCGAGGAATTCCTCTTGCCACCGGCGAAATTTAGGATATTTCCAGACTCCCGCTCGAACGACTGGGGGGCCACGGAGTCGTTCGAGGCGAGTTCGGAGGAGTTGAGATCTTTGGAGAAGTTAGATTGGTTCTGCGGCTTACTGCAGCCGCTCCGATGCTGCTGCTGGTGGTTTGGGGATTTTTGAGTATGGATCGAAGAGCTAGGGTTTTCGGTAAGGTTACTGGAGCTAGCTTTGTTGCCGAATTGGATCGGGGGTTTCGTGACGGACATATCGGCGGTGGTCGAGAGGAGCGAGACGGAGTCTTTGATTTCGACCGCGGACGGATCTGTGAGCCAGAGCACCGATGGATCGGTCTCGCCCCGATCGGCAGCGGGAGTCCCCAACGCAGATTGCAGCGCGAGAGAGGATGGTGGTGCGGCGGCGGCCGCGGAGGAGGTGGGTGCATCCGGGGAGTCGAAGTTGAAGAGCACGCGGATCTTGCCCATGATCTCGGGGCTATGGAAGATGACATCGGTAGAACCGAGCTCGAGAACGCCGGAGCCGACCGGGACGCACACCATGGTTTGGATGCCGAGCAGCTGCGCCTGGTGCGCCCGCTGGCAGGGCGCCGCGGCAAGGCGGGAGGCGCCTGCGACCCAGGAGGGCTCGCCGGCGTAGAGAGCCTCACCGGCGAGACCGGCGCCGTTCACGAAGGACTGGGTCATAGAGACGAGGAAGAACCATTCGGTGTCGGTGACCTCGTCTTCGACAGCCTCGTCCATCCCCGACGATCCGCCGCCGGAGATGAGCGAGTGGAGCTCCCGTAGGACGCGCTTCCGGTACTCCTGTTCCGCGGGGGAGGCGGCGGCCGTGGGCCGCTGCTTCCGCTTGTCCTCCTCGCAGCCCTTGTAGTAGCCGTCGCCCCAGCCCAGGCAGGAGGCCCCTGTGGCGGCGTCCACCGACGACTGCCAGAAGATGCCGTACGTCCAGCTCTCTCGCGCCCCCTCGATCAGCGTCTGCAACCGTTGCTGGAGCGTCTCCTGGCTGAGGTACGCGGGGGCGGTTGGAGTTTGCTGCGCCGCCGCGGGCGGGGCAGGACCACGGACGGCCCTCACGGGATCCAAGGAGGAAGCGGCTGTGGAGGGCGGCGGAGGGGTGGGGGGAGGAGCCCAGGAGAAGCCCTGGAGGTCGGTGGAGGCCATGAAGGCCTCCATCACGGAGGCGTTGTCGTCGGACCAGAGGTTCATCCGCTTCGTGCTCGATCACCGGCGGTGGCCGGGCTCTTGCGCATGAACTGGAGCTCCTGGATTCCGATCAACCCGGGTGAGGCCAAGCTCGGGGGGAGCAGCGATGGGTGGCTTCTGAAAACCTGGAAGCTGGGAGAGGGGCCGTGGAAACTGGAAAGAGGGCGCGGCGCAAACAGCGCAGAAGAAACTGAGCAGGCTAACGAAGGAAAGAGAGAGATGGGAGGCACGCAAAAGGCGTGGTCGTTTTCGCTTTCAAGGGAGGCCCTATACTCTGCTGCTAGTAATTTACTGCTTCCTGCGCGTTTCCTTCAAGTAAACAATGGCATGGCACATCATCATTCACCCGAACGAAACCTAATATTTTTGTTCCTAATTATATCGGACGAATTTATGGGGAAATCTAATATTTTAGTGCATCTGGTACGAAAGAGATCGAAATCTTATTAAAAACATAATAATTGATATGTAGATTATTTTCAATGTTTCTCGCCATAAATATATAAAAATAGCTATTTAAAACTCAATCGACATTGATAAACTGATTTGCGTTTGGATTTTGAGTCAATTACAGCATTAATAATTATTATTCTATATCATAATAATTAATATGGTTACCTCTGGATAGCTAATTAAGTAAATCACAGGCCTGCAGCCGCCGGGCAGAGTCGCAACGAGTGCCCCAAACTGAGCTCGTTATTGGAATAACAGAAGGTGGGGGTGGCGGCAAACGTGAAGAGATAATGATGCATAGGGGGGATGGGCGTGATTTAAGTGGCGGCGACATCGTCGACGGGTAATATTATTGCTGGTGGCGGGTAGGTGGAAGCGACACGTTTTCGTGGCTGATTTGATGAGGAAAACGACGACGGGTTCGGTGTTGGGGTCACGCGAGAGAGAGACGAAGGAAGCCCATTTCTTATTTCTTTCTTTCTGTTTTTTTTATCATTCTAATTTCCTCACGTGGTGGATGAGGGAAGGAATAAAAAAATCGATGGATCAACAGGAAGGAAGGAGCCGTAGTAATAGTGGCTTCCACGAAAGGAAAGAAAACGACACAGGCGATATGTACGTACTTATCTTTCACCGACGTGTAGTTATGCTTTTTCATAAATGCAGACGATTTGATTGACAAAATCAATGTTAGTAGGTGCGCATGAGGCCCTTCCTCCTCCTCCTCCTTTGTCCTCATTTATTTATTTATTGTTCTCTCTTTATTTCGTCGCATTGACTTGCTTAAATTTAGATTTTAAGTTTGATAAATACAACAAGAGGTGGTGGCGCAGTTGGCTATCGCGTAAGTCTCATAGCTTCCGAGTCATCCTGTGGTCGAGAGTTCGAGCCTATCTCACCACGATTAAAATGTTTTTCCACCCACCACTTCGTTTTTGCGAACAAATTATATCTAGAAAAAAAGTCATCCACTTCCCAGTTGTTGCCCGAATCGCTGCCAAGGGAGTGAATATATTTCTCTATACACATAATAACATAAAATGGATACAAAAAATAAAATTATAGTAGCTCGTCTCGTTGTTAGTTCATGTTGATGATCATGGATGAGTTCAGGTTGATGGTCATGTTGTTGTTCCTGTACACAAAAGAATCTTGGTATAATCGAGACTCTTTGGCCATGCATTACATCTCATTTCAGGGATACGTGCTCATCTCATGATATGAATATAACTTCATAGCATCTAAAAGCTCGGTGCCATACATTCCATCTCACTTTGATAGATGTGATCGACCTTCTCTATCATATATGAGATGGGCACTGTTCCCATTTTTCTGTCCTAATTTAGTGTCTTCCAACAATTAGTTATCCAAACCAATACAATATGACCATTCGATGATGCTGGAACAAACATGGTGACCGCAGCATATATACATCACATATAATTTATATCTCATGTAAAGCATTAGAAAATCATTACAGATTTAGGGAAGCTAGTGGCAACAGTTTAGAAAGGATAAAAAATTACATAAAGAGTAAAAAACCCACGTATAGTGATGTCAACAAGGTAAGATGAAAGCGAGGAATGTTTCCCCATCTTATCTTATATCCTCACCTCCATCATTACTTCAACCTCTATTTAAATAAGATCACGTGAAGATCAAAAATCCTTATTTTGGGAGGGGAGACCCTACAAGTAGGGATATCAATAGGATGAGATAGAGGTAAGAGGTGATTCCTCATCTATGTCTCATCCTCGATCTCCTAATCTCCAACCCATCCCCTATTTAGATAGATGAGGCAAGGGCAGTGATTAAAAATTCCTATTCGGGTATGGAATCCGTAGATTCTGCATATCATCATAATAAATTATTTTTTAAAAAAATATTATTCAAATTAATTGATAAATACTAAAACTTATAAAATTAAAACATATTATTAGTTTAGTGATTAATGTTAGAATGTTGAAATTAAATGTATTGGATTCAATTCTTATATATGTCTTTAATAATATTATTAAATATATATTATATATAAAATAATACAAAGATGGGCTAACAGTCGTCCCATAACCATATAGATAATAAGAAAGAAAAAACATATCTCCACCTATGAGGGGTGAGACCCCATGCATATATGTAATCTATTGATATTTCAAATAATAGATTTTTTATATTCTTTAAATTAATTTATTTAAATTTAAAATAAATTTATTATGAAATTAATTAATAAAATACTAAAAACATAAAGAATAACAATAATATTTTACCTATCAGAAGATTATTCAAATACAGATATATCTAAATTCAAACAAAACTAAATAAATATAAATATATCCTAATATATTTTTTTATTAATTTTTTTTAAACTTTGATGCTCACATGTATGTGCAAAATGAATCCTACATAAAAAAAGAAAATATATAAAATATATATCAATATAAATTTTAAAAAATAAAAATATATATTAATTATTTCACAATCATCTTTATCCTTTTAACGATTTCTCAATTAAATATCTACATAAACAAGAATAATTAAAAATAATACTAAATGAATACAAGTTAAGATATTAATTTACTCAAATTAAAATTCATACGATGCATTTCATCACAAAATGAGTCTCGATGAAATAATTTTTTATTATAAAATTTTTAAATATATCAAAAACATAATATTGATTTAAGGATTAATGTTGAAATTGTAGATATTGAGTTCAATTCTAGAAAAAAAATGTTATGTTTAATAATATTATTAATAAAAGACATATTATATATGAAATAATAACACAAACGAGACCGTCAATTATATCCGACCCTCCCGCCAGTCGAATCATTAAAAAAAAAGGAAATTATAGGAAAACGAAACGCAAATATTTTTAACGTAGTGCCGCACGGTCGTGCCACGTCCATCGCGCCCGCGGCGAGTAATGGACGGATGCGGTTAACGGCGGGCTTCCGTTACACCCTTCCCGCATCGAACCGCCTATAAAAGTGCTCCACCGTCCCCTCTTACTCACGCGTTCCGCTTTCCTCGTTCGTCTTCATTTCTTCCTTCGATCTATCCTCTGTTCTTCTCGTCTTCGTTCCCGTCGCCAGATCGGTAGCCATGACGGTGAGCTCTGCCTTCCAATCTTCCGCGATCGTATGTATTCTCTAGAATCAAGCATGCAGGTTCGAAGAATGTTTTTATCCCAATGGTTTGATTCTTTTTGGTTGCAAATATATGCTTAGGGTTTCTGTCAGATTAGAATCTGATCACATTGAGGTATATTTCTCTCTCTCTCTCTCTCTCTCTCTCTCTCTCTCTCTCTCTCTCTCTTTTTGTCTCTTCGATTCATTGGAGATTGACGCCATCAATTGGGATTATCGAGCACTCGATACCGAAAGGAATCGTACAAGTTAATTGTCTGAGCTATTCTATTGAGATCGTGCGTTGTAGTTTGGCATTGGAATGATTGCTCCGCTCCTCCGAAATGGACATCTTTAATTTGTAGATCATTTTTATGATTCTTAATTAAGCATTTAACCCAAAAGGAATTTGTAGTTTTTTGGTCAGATATCGATGCCGTCTTATCAACCCAGTATGCTAAGATCCGAGACACATTTCTGATCGCTGGTGTCTAATCTTGTTTCAAGTCGCACCATCTTTCCGTGCGGGGTTCGTGGGTGTTCGTTCCATTTGTTGATGATAGATGACAATAGGTTGTTATTATGGCTTTGTTGGATTAGTTTTACTCTTTGCATGAGCTTTCATGAATTAATGGCTATCAAAATTTTTTGTTTCCCAGATTCTTTGTGTAACACCGATGACAACGTCTCTCCTGTGTTACATTTCCGGTTGCCCTCCCTAACAGAACATGCAATCTTCCCTTTTACTCTCTTAAGCAGAGTAGCCTCCTTCAAGTTTGTTGTTTCTTCTACAACATCATCTAATCTAACCGCCTTCCTCATCATACATCGGTAACCCTGCTTATGGAGCTAATGGTGTCTTTAACTGCAATTGACCCATGATTTGTCTCCTAAACCTACCATATATCCACCAATTGTCCAGATGTAGATACTAACTTCTTCTCTATCCTATTATCAATCTCTTGCCTCTCTTCTCTAACCCTTTGTGGCCCATCCCCCCTCTTTCTAAGCTGTTGGTCTCGTATAATATCATAATATCTCTTGCTGGTTTCTCTTATTAATAAAAAGAATAATTGCTAAGTAGCAATCTTATCATTGCACTGACACCCCCCCTTCTCATATAGCGCATCTCTGCTTAGTATCGTATGAAAATATTGATGCAAGTATAATTTGCAAGGCATGCACCTTGGGATTTTACCTCAAACGAGTAGAAGAAGCCCAACTTGATCTTTGTTCTGAAATGTTTGGATTTTGTGTAAAATTTGCTGGATAGCCTTTTTTTTATTACATTATTCTGCTTCTTTGACTCTAAAGCATTGCAACTTAGAGCGTGGAGGTTCTTGTTTCGATGCAACGTTCTTGGTATGTCATTTGATCATAGGTGAGAAAAAACAATGGTGAGTGACGCTTATGTCTGCAGGTAAGTACGGTAAAGATTAGCAATGTCTCCCACAGCGCATCAGTGCAAGATATAAAGGAATTCTTTTCCTTTTCTGGTGACATCGTGTACATTGAAGTGCAAAGGTCTGTCTGTGTACTCACACATACTGTCCGTCATTTATGCAACATTCTTTCTTTCTGATGTTTATGCATTTGCTACGCTTCCGTTCCCCTTTTTGCAGTGTCAGTGAGTCATCTCAGGTTGCCTATGTCACATTTAAAGATTCACAAGGAGCGGAGACTGCGCTTCTTCTTACGGTATGTTGGATCTCCACAGTTTTTACTCGGTCGGTTAAAAAAAAGAAAAAAAAAAAGATATGCATTTGTAAATTATGGTGAATCTAGTTTTATTTATTGATCTCTCTCTCTCTCTCTCTCTCTCTCTCTCTCACTCTCTGCCTTGGCGTTATATTTCAATTCAGTTCGTGGTGCTTTATATATGGATAGTGGTTTGTTTCTCATTAGAATCATGGTCTAATGGGTAGGTATTATTTCGCCTAGGAAAAAGAAATGTTGTTATTAGTCAATCATACTTGGGAGGATAAAATTAGAGAGAGAGAGAGAGAGAGAGAGAGCATTGGTGGTGGTTGTTTTTTGCGTTTTGCTATTCTAAATTGGTTTTTGCATTATCAAAGTGCAGGGTGCGAAAATATGTGATCTAGTCATCGACATCACGCCCGCCGCGGATTACCAACTCCCAGCCACTGTCTTAATTCCTCCTGCAGTACACCACTGCCCTCTCTCGCTCTCCCTCTCTCTCTCTCCCTCTCTCTTTCTTTTTTTTATTAATTTGGTGTTTCTTTTTCCCTCCTCCCTCCCTCCCTCCCTCCCTCCTATAATATATATATATATATATATATATAACCTGTTGTTGACATTCTTTTTATGATGATCTATATATATAGTCGAACGATGGGGATGAGGGTGCCGGCGGCATCGGATCTGCCGTCCGGAAGGCGGAGAATGTTGTCACCATCATGCTGGCCAAGGGATTCGTGCTGGGGAAGGATGCACTGAACAAGGCCAAGTCTTTCGACGAGAGGCACCAGTTGACATCCACAGCTTCGGCCAAAGTATCGGATCTGGACAAGAGGATGGGGCTAAGCGAGAAAATAAGCATGGGCACTGCGGCTGTCAACGAGAAGGTGATGGAAATGGATCAGAAGTATCAGGTGTCGGAGAAGACAAGATCAGCCATTGCCGCTGCGGAGCAGAAGGTTAGCACCGCCGGTGCGGCCATCATGAAGAACAGGTATGTGTTCACGGGGGCATCGTGGGTGACGGGGGCCTTCAGTAAGGTTGCCAGGGCTGCTAGTGATGTTGGAACCAAGGCAATGGATAAGGCTGCGACGGAGCAGGAGGAACGGCACAAAGTTGAGGAGCAGTTGGCCAAGGGTCACGAATCCGGGGAGGATCCCACCACCGCTTCCAACGATTCGCCCGCCACCGCTTCAAAAGATTCATCACCAGCCAAGCATCAGGACAAAGCTGAACCTGCTCAAGGGTCGATCCTATGATTATTTCTTTTCTATGCCTCCCTCCCTCCCTCCCTCCCGTGTATAGCGTGCGTGCGTGTGCGTATGGTATTATTATTCATGAGACTTGATGAAGGATGTTAACACAATCCTCAATAACATCTAAAAACTTATCATCTCATTGTTCAACCGTAACATCTTTATTCATTGAATTATTTATTACTTTTTTTTATTTATATAAATATTTAACAGCTTATTTTACCTTTATTTTATATGTTTTGGCATAAGAAATGAGAGCGAAAATAGTCTATAATATTGCAGAACGATCGCTTATTGCGTTGAGCCAAAACTAACTAAAACATTTTTTGTTTTAGGGTGTTTTTCGCACGCTACGGCAATCACGAAATGCCAGCTATCTCAACGTTCTTACAACCTTCTAAAGTCCTATTTCTCTCGTTTTTAAGTTAATTAATTTCTTCTTTGCAGGTCTTACGGGACTCGCACGAGGTTATAAGTGGGTTGACCCTTTGCGAACAAATAACGCTTAGGGCGTTTCATGACAGACAATCCCAACTAAGTTCGGAACAGTGGGTAAGGTTTGCTTCACGACTTATGCAATTTTAGTTAAGTCTTCGAGAGTGTCGCTAAGGTGCCGCATAGCTTAGGCAAATTCAGCTAATTTCGTAAAAGTGTGGTACAAGAGCAGACAAGCAATTTAAACGAACAACGAAGAAGATTCACAATCTCACCATAGTGAAAAACCGTGGTGAATCGAGTAAGATGGGGCAGGCCAGACCCATATCCCAAGCAGTCCAGCTAGGCTGCAAGTGCAAACTCGCTCGTAAACTGTTGGAGTCGCTCATGATGAGTGCGGTAGTGAACAAGACGAGCATGAAGTTGGGTATTCTCCGCAAACGGAGGAAGCACCATCTGGAGCGCCACTCGAGAAAAAGAGCCACAATGAGAGACTAACAATGGTAGAAACCCACCTCAATGTTCTTGAAGCGAGCTTGAAGGAACTTTACCAAGGCCAACGAAGACTCCTTATGGTAGAGAGCTCGTAAGAAGAAGTTGAATCTTGGATCGAGAAAGTTGAATCCCTGGTCGACCGACTGACGGAGGACACCAAAGATTATGTACGACATTGACACGAAGTTGTGGCGAAACTCACGACTAAGGTGATCGTGTTAACAAGGACTCTTGATGCGGGAGGGAATAATACCCGCGCTGCGCCACAACAAAGCTTCAAGGCACCGGAGCCACATTGCTACGGGGGTGCTACGGGTGCCAAAGTGCTTGAAATTTTCCTATTCGACAAGGAACAATATTTTCATACTATGAGGCTTGATTATGAAGAAACCAAAGTTACTCTAGCAACAATGTATCTGAATGAAGATGCAAAACTTTGCTAACGAATCCGTTGGGTGGGGATCCAGCAAGGTCGATGTCGAGTAGATACATGAGAAGACTTGAAGCGAGAGTGAGAACTCAGTTCTTGCCCGAGAACACAGAGTTTATTGAAGAAGGAAACTGAGACAACTCCACCAAAGTACATCAATATGAGACTATGTGAAATAATTTTCAGCACTGATGCTATATATACATGACATTTCCGAGAAAGACAAGCTATTCAAGTTCCTCGATGGCTTGAAGCCATGGGCACAATAAGAACTACATCGAAGGAATGTCACCGACGTAGTCGGGGTAATTGCAACTGTAGAAAGGCTAACTGACTTTGTTTCTTAGGATGATTTGAGAAAGAAGAAACAATATTCGGGAAATCACCCAACAAAATACTCTCGAGCTAAGAAGTATGGGGGCGAACAAAAGAAGAAGAATTTCTATAAGGGACCAAGCTTAAAAGGTAAAGTCCTAAAGTCTGGTGGATGCTTCTTGTGCAGAGGACCGCACATGGTGAGGGAGTGCCCATAAAAGCAGACACTCAATGCTTTAACTACATCAATACATCCCCATAAGTCGGACAAGGGCAAAGCTGTCGCCCTTAGTTCTTGTAGTTCTGAATCCAATAGTGACAGTGAGGCATCGCAAGGACCCAAGATGAGAGCAATGCATTTGTCGAATGTGTTGTAGGGTCAAGTGGGGGAGAACACAAAGGCAAAGCCACCAAAGGCGTGATGCAGTGAGTTGATGTATGTGGACATCAAGCTTAATGGCCGAACAACTCATACTATCCACAATTTTATTGCCGATCATGAAGCTAAGCGACTTCATTTAATCTTTGAGAAGAGTCCAAGTCATATGAAGGCTATGAACTCGGAGGCCAAGCGGATCTCCGGACGAGTAAAGGGAGTCCCCATCAAGATCGGAATATGGAGCAGGAGCATAAACTTAATGGCGGTGCCATTGGACGACTTCCAAGTGATTCTCGGAATGAAGTTTATACACGTGGCGAAGTTGGTGCCAATATCGTTCTTGAACTTCCTATGTCTAATGAGAGGTGACGATCCCTACGTGGTTTCAGTTTCTCGAGGAGGAACCAAGGATCCACAACAAATCTCGGCTTTATAATTAAATAAAGGATACAAAAAGGTGAATCGACCCTTGTAGCCGCTATGAAGCTAAAGACACTTGACAAAGAGGCCATTGACAAAGCTTTGCATCTAACAGTCATCGACTCCTCACGCCTTAGTTATTGGTTATATAGGGAGTAGTAGCCCATCAGCATATCACTTCACAAAGGAATGACACCGCAATGCAGATATTGCGCGGGCTTATGTGGAGAAGGCGGCAAAAAAAATGAAGAAGTGGGCCGACTTGGGAAGACAACTACATGAGTTCAAAGTTAGTGACATGATGTTGGTGAAGCTCCAACCAGCATCACTCTAGTGCTTTAGGCAAAAAGTGCACAAAGGATTGCTACGCAAGTATAAAAGGGCCCTTCCTAATCATCTCTAGGGTAGGTAATGTCTCATACAAGTTGCAACTGCCAGCATGACTCAAAATTAATTTCTTCCATGCGAGCAACTTGAAACCCTCCCACTCATATCCGCAAGAGGATTCTCGAAATGTTTCAACTCGACTACCCCCTACCAGAGCCTCATACGAGAAGCGAGTTAAAACTATTTTGGCAGATCACAAGACAAAGCTACCCAATAAAGTGTAGCAAATTGAGTACTTAGTGAAGTGACAAAAGCTTCCTCGAACAGAAGCCAATTGTGAGCCAGAAGACGCTCTACGATATGAAGAAGCTCGCGCCAAAGCCTACTAACAAGCGTCGACGAGGGCGTCAATAGTTTAAGTGGGGGAGAATGTCACGAACGGTAGTCGCTCAACCGCAACATCTTCGCTCAGTGAATCGTTCATTGCTTTTTCTTATATGTACACATGTTTGGTTGCTTGTTTTGCCTTGATTTTATGTGTTTTGGTAAAATAAATATGAGCAAAAATAGTCTAGAATGCTGCATAATGATTGCTCGTTGTGTGGAGCCAAAACTACCCAAAATAGCTCCGTTTTGGGGCATTTTTTGCATGCTGTGGCGATCGCTCTAAGCGACGCAAAATGTCAGCTATCTCAGTAGCTTGGAACCCCCCGGGTGGCACCGAGTTGGATAGGGCTTCGGGTATATGTCGAGCGTAGGCTTTCATCAATAATTGAACTTGTCTTGCATCCGATACCTTGGAAACCATTGTTTGTGGACTTGCGACTATTCTTACAACCCTTTAAAGTCGTATTTTGCTCTCTTTCTCCCTTTTCTCTACTGCATTTAAGGTGTTTGACGAATTGCTTATACAACTTCCCTCTTTACGAGATGACGGGACTTGTACGTCGCTCGTTTCTAAGCTATTCAACTTCTTCTTTGCAGGTCCTATGGGATCCGTACGAGGTTACAAATGGACTGATCCTTTGCGGACAAATAATACTTTGGGCATTTCATGACTTAGGCAATCTCAGTTAAGTCCGGAATAGTGGACAATGTTACTTCACGACTTAGGCAATTTTAGCTAAGTCTTTAAAAGTATCGTTAGAATTAGGGTGACACACGACTTAAGTAAATTCAGCTAAGTTATTAAAAATAATAACCCTCCGATTAGGTAAGAGTAAGATGCGTATAGTCTTTAAAGAATGGAGCAGCCATCATGGTATGGTATGTACATGCAAAGCTAGATATCTATTTCTTTGGTGCATTCCATGTCTTTTATATCGGATACATGCATAAACCGGCACGCATAAACCGGCATTCTATCAAGACTTTTGTTACACATTTGATTTCGATATGATCTCGAGGTTTTAACAAAAAAAAAAAAAAAAACAAACAAACACAAAGGGCTCTTTATTGTTGGATGATATGTTATACGACCGTAACTTTGTCACGTCAGACCGCCTAAAGAAAGGAGACTGCTGCCACAGAGCGGCGGGCGGTCGATGGTCTGATAGACAGCAGGAGGCAATGGTGAACGAGTCAAATAGCATTTGTTGATGCCAAACACAATAAGATAGAATGCTGTAGAATGATGAAGCTAAGAATAAACTGCAAAAAAAAAAAAAAAAAAAAAAAAAAAAGACCGCTAGGCTACGCCCACCCGTTATTCTGATATGATCTTTAGATCTCGGTGGGAATCGCAACGCAAACCACCTCCCTAATTCAAATTTCAGCTGAAATCCCACCCGCCGCACGCACGTCCGAAAAATAAGCTAAAGCTAAAAGTCGACGACGACGAGTCTCAGAAGACCGGACAGCCATCCACTTGCACCGCTTTGGCCGTGGGACACGTGGCGAGCGGGCAGTGCTCATCAATCCCCCACCAGTCGATGCTCGTGTTCTCCATGTTGAGCGCGAAGTAGAGCAGGACGCCCATGAAGGCGACTCCCGCGTCCATGGCCGCCGACAGAATGTAGTTGTACCGCTCCCACCACTTCTTCCGCCGGCGGTACACCGCGTAGTTGAAGACGGTGCCCACCACGACCCACGCCGTGAAGTTGATGGGGCTGGCCGGGGGCATATTCCCAGTCGCCCCCAGCAGCACCGGGAGGTTGACCAAGGGGATCCACGACCGGGCCGGGAACGCCCTGTGCAGCCCCCACACCAGCACGGGACCGAGGGCGCCGCCCAGGAAGAACCAGTTGAGGGATCCGTAGTTTCCCAGCGGCCCAAAGATGCGCCTTGGCCCCACCAATCCCCAGATGACGGAGGCGTCGAAGAAGACCCGGTCGCCGGGGCATGTCCAGGGGCTGTTCGGGGGCAGCCGGGCGCGGTCGCATATGTGGTCGATGGATCCCAGCATCCAGTGCGCCACGCCGATGTTGATGGTCCCGGCGATGATGGTGCCTATCAGCTGTTCACAGGATTGGCAACAGCGGACGATTGAGTTGCATTGGGATACGACAAGTGTCAGTAGCGAGTTCATGAGTTCGAGTTGGTGCTCCCCTGACCTGAACCAGGAACATGGACCTGGGTGGGATCTTCATGTAGTGACCGAGTTTAAAATCCGCAAGGAAGGACACGGCCTGGGCCATGCTCATGTAACCGTAGACTTTGAAGCACACATTGGAGATGGGCTTCCCCGGTTGCAGGAGGCCCATCATGTATTCGGTGATGATGTTGAGGCCGGGAGTCTACTTCCCCCATCCATCCAAAGCAAAGCAAAGCAAAGCAAAGCAGCAGCAATTACCGGGGGTTCAGATTACGGTAGCGAAAAGCCAAAAAAAAAAAAAAAGGAAGAGATGCGAAAGATTGTTTACCTGGTTGGTGGTGGCGGTGATGATGCTGATGGGGAGGGTGAAGACGAAGGCGAGGGCGCAGGCGAAAAAGAGACCCCAGACTGGCAGCTGAACTTGATCTTTGAGCACCGTGCAGAGGACCACCGACACCGCCACGGTCAGTAGGAGCAGAGAGTAGAACCACCAGCCGGGGATATCCGCGTACTTGTGCATTAAGCGCGTGTGGATGTCTGGCTTCCCTTTATAGGAAGCACGGTACCGGTCGTGGATCTCCCTGCACAACCGCATGACAATTTACATAACTAGTTTGATTTGATTCTTCTCGATCAAATGCATTTCTTCTTCTCCGTGCTACCATTCGTTTCCAAGTGTGAGGAACATACCTGCCATAGAAGAACATAACATGGGTGAACGTAGCAGCGATGGCAGCAAATCCGAAACCATAGCTTAGAGCAAAGAACATGCTCAAATTGATCCTTCCTTGCTCCTCATAGGCTGCCATGTCGATCTCGAACCGATCGTTGACGATGGCGGTGATATTGTACTTTTGGCCAGTCGCAGCGAACAGATCCGAGGAGAAGACGGGAAAAGTCTTGGCATCGAACAAGTTGAGACCCCAGTAGGCCACCGGGATGGCGACGTATACGAAGGTGACGAAGCCAATGAAGACGTTGACGATGGCGAAGAAAGGGGACACCAACGGGCTGCCGAGGAAAGAAACGACGGTGGACCAGTCGAGGGTGAAGGCGCCGATGGCTAACCCGTTCAGGCCAGACCCGAGCTGCTGGGCCGTCACAGACTTGGAGAACAACCAGCAGACCCACGACATGCTGGTGATGGTCGGGAAGAAGTACCCTGGCACCGTGTACCAGCAGAAGCTGCAGATGAGCACGACGACGAAGAACTTGGCTCTCGAAATGCCGCGAATCCGGCCGTCTTCTTTCTCATGCAACGCTCTGCAATCAGTAGAAAGCTCGCTTTTAAGTTTCTCGCGTAAGCCGATTTCCCTACGTTTGCAATTTATTTAACGAATAAATACTAGGGTGACCTTTTGTATTTGCTTGCAATTTATACCAATGAATACTGGGGGTGGCAATTTGCATTTACCACTTCGAGAACTTTCTTCCCTGTTATAATATTTTTGACCAGTTATAATGTCTTAGCCACCACACTAAAAATACTGTAAAATCTATCTAAAAATATTGTAAATTATCTAAATAAACTTTCAACATCAGTCAAACTAACTACAAACTTAAAACCATAATATTGTAACGATCTATAAGTCGTAATAATAATAATAATATATAAAATATGATGTCATTTACAGAAAATTTCGATAACGTTTATAGCGTTTTATTATTTTTATTGATGTATTAATAACATGAGGGAAACGAAAACAATATAACAGTTGAAAAGTGATAAAATAATAAATAAAAAATTTGATGGGATATTTTAGATATTTTTAAATTAATAATATTACTTGGAAAAAAAAATAAAGAGATGTACCACTTAAAATGTTCAAGATACGAGTATTTTCTAAGAAACAAAAGAGATATTCATACAAAGAATTTGTGATGAATATGTTTGAACTTTTGTATACAAAAGTCAAATATATTTGGTAGGGGTATCATATGTAACCCAAACGGTTTCGAAACATGAGCATAATTTCCTCTTCTTTTTTTTTTTCTTCCCTTATCTGATGTGGCTGTAGCTCTCTTAGAGACATACATAGATAAGATGAAAAGAAGCTTTCGAGGGAATGTTGGGTGCGTGTGCATGGATGGAAAGGTAGGGATCAACAACGAGGAATTAATTCAAAGAGTTCAACTATATGAATTCGTATGGTTTTGGTGCAAATAAAGCAGAAAGGCCAATCCGAATCAATGTAAGCGATTTTTGTTAGTTTGATTTTTCATAATAATCGATTCAATTCTGCTCCAAAATTTTTTAATTTAATATAAGAAAAGAAGGCATCATTTAAAACTATCGTAAATAAATCATGGTATAGTATCTATATGAATGAGGTGTTTTTGGTCGAAATTATACCTGCGTATCAAATAATACCTAACGCTTTGATTCTATTCTTATGGGGCTTACGGCTTATGATCCGTTGGGTTCCATTTTAATTTATATCAACGGCGCTTTACCAGACAGCAACAGATGATGTATATACCACGGGATAAGAGAGAGTGTTATTGGAATAAAAATGGCATCCATAACAAACTCGACGACATTCGAAATCGTTCATCTCTTTTTGCCTTCTTACGGACGTTATGGAAACAACGGGATCCCCAGCCGCGTCACATCACCGGTGTCACGTGAATGGAGGTGCACAATACACGAGGCCGCGTAGGATTTAAGAAAAAGGTAAGAATGCGGGACGGGACTAACCGACGAAGAAGCGAAGCGCGATCGCAACCGATCATTCAAAAAGCAAGAGCAACACGGTCGGTTGATTTGATGTGGGAGGGTACAGATTCCTATCCCCCGCCCGACGGAGATGCGGACCGGTGGAGTCGAAAAATAAACTAATGGCGGATTCAAGGACTGAGAGTGGTGAAGATGGAAGTTCCCGAAGGCAAGACGTTTTGAGCTGGATGGAACAATGGGGGCGTGTCTTGGACTCGGTATTATTCCAGGGTACAATGGAAACAAAAGTGAAAGACGAGACAGACGGATTCAGCTGTGCAACGGAGGGATCATTCCCGAGGAATCGAAATAGAACGCAGTGCAGCCCTAAACCGTGAACCAAATAGTAAGCGAGAGAGCGAGCATCATGGCGAGTTGAAGGGAGGATCGATTAGCGAAGCAAAGAAACAAGGAAGAAGACTTACCGGAAGAGCGAGACCTGCACGAGCGTGCTGGGCCACCACATGTGCGCCGGTTCCACCACGTACCGCCTCATCAGTCCCGCCCATCCGTACCCCAACACCTGCGCAACGCACGCAAACACAACCTATGATTCGATTCGAATTGATCAGTTCACCGAACCCATTCCACCAATTCTAGAACGAATAATCTTAATAAAAAAGAGAAAAAAAGCGGAAAAAGGTTAATCGAAGATGAAGAGGAGGACATCATGGCATCGACGCTGAACCTGGGTGGTGATGATGAGCAGCCAACCGGCGATGAAGCTGATACTCCGCCTGTAGAAGGCCCTGATGATGTTGACGATGCCGACGGCGTAGGCGGAGCCGTTGCCGAAGGCGCAACCGGCGTTGGCGAAGATGGAGATGAGAACGTGCTCCTTCATGTTGAAGGGCCCCGGGTTGAGGGAGAACTCCCGCTGCCCCAGCCCCGGCAGTCGGAACCTCCGCGTGGGTAGCACCCGGGCCAGAAAGTGGCCCAGCGGCAGCGACGCCACCTGCACGGTGATCTGCGTGATCACCAGCGGCTCGCTGCGGTACGAGAAGAACTGGTTGAGGAACGACATCAGGCAGACGGACGCCAGCCCCAGGAACCACATTCGGAACGTCCACACCGGCAGCGTCGGGTCGTCCGTGTTCCTCACCGTCAGCCGCACCTGCTCGATCGGCGAGATCTCCTCGTCCTCAGACGCCTCTTGGATCTCCATCGCTCCAGCCGTTCCTCTGCCACCGCCACCCGTCGTCTTCTTGCGGATGGGCTTCGACGGTTTACTCTGGTGGGGGAAGAAGACGAGAGGATGAAGAAGAAAAGGGGGGTGGGTTTGGTTTGTTTGTTACTCACATTCGCTGGCGGTGGAGAAGACTTGGGGGACTCCGTGAGTGAGTGCGTACGTATATATATATACACTTGCTGGGGGAGAGCCCGGGTCTTTAAAAAAAAAAAAAAAAAAAAGATGAACAGCCTTAAAGAAAGAAAAAGAAAAGAAAAAAAAGGCATTTTCACATTTAATGTGTTACTCGGCTTAATCGGATTCACCGATCTGACTCACCTTTTGGCTAAAGGTGTTTTGGCAGCAGTATGGGTTCGACAGCGTCCTCGGTGGTGGTCCCTCCTTGATTGTTTTGGTTCGACAGCGTCACCCGTTAAGCTTTGTAGTGGCAGACGGAGAGAGGCTTTTTAAGCCGATGAGGAGGTCGGTGCAACGCCGTCGTGTTGCTCTCTCCATTAGCTTTCTGTGGAGTCTCTGTATCTACTCCCATCCTCTCTTCTCTTTTTCCATGCGTGGTACGATCAATACTTTTTTGTCTTCTTCTTTTTCTGTTTGTTCGCTACAAATTAAAAGAACGACAAACTCTCTCTGCTGCAGAAAGAAAGAATGGGTAGGAGAAATCGTATCTAAAAATTTGGCCTTTTACTGAACCTGATGTCACACAAGAATCAGCAAGTAGTTACTTCCCTTTCCTTTCATTTCAACACGTCACTTGGTATGCTCTTCCAAAAAATGTACTGCACAAGCTGGATGAAATGCTAGCTAAAACTACACTTTCAACTAGAAACAGTTCTTTGCTCAAAGTTGCTACGTACAACAAAATCTGCATCCACAACCTTTTCGGTATGAAGGGCGAGCCAGCCCTGGCAAGCTGATTTTTTTTATCAGACTACTACCATTCATTTTTTCTGCATTCCTACCGGACATGGATGGTATGCTTGTGACGAGCACCGTCACATCCGTACGGTGTGCTTTACACCACCTCACCAGGCTTGGAACCACCGCCGCTGAACGTCGCCCAGTCCTGCATGAATCGAGTGCGCCGAGCTTGCCTGCGTGCACGGTGCAGGACCGCAGAGTACCTGCTGCCGCTTGCTTCCGAACCTTTGCTTCCAGTGCCTCAAGTTGTACTGCTCAACCTTCTCAGCCCCTGGTGTGGGCATCAAGTCTTCCGTGCCCCGCTGCTTACCGCGTGATGTCGCGGAATGGCTTGGCGAGTAGAGAGGCTGCTGCCGATCACCATGCTGCATGACTGGCATATTGTGCTGCAACTCAGGAAGCTCCGAGCTTGATTCCAGGTACTGCCCATCACTAGGCTCATATTTCCATAACATGCAGTGTTGGAAACTTGATTGCGAGTCCAGATAAGGCTCAGGCCGAGGCTCCGAAATGTAGGCGACTGAGTTGCTCCTTGAGCCAACGATTGGCATGGATCTAAAGCGACTATTTTGGTGCAACTCCACAAGCCAAGCCCCGAGCTTAGGAGAGGAAATCTCCGACTGATGATGCTGTTCCTCCTCCTCCTCCGGTTCCGAACGAAAAATAGGTGCTAAGGTCGAGTGAGATGAGTGCTGTTGCTCATCTAGCTGCTGCCACCCAGCTGCTGCGGGTACTGGTGCTGATTCTTGCCATCCTTCCTCCTCTGAGTTCGGTGAAGACGTTGGGAGCAGCTGCCACAAGGGCAACAAGGCCTTCTCGGACAAAAACGGATATGCTTTGTGAATCTCGCACTCCAGCTCAACTTGACGTTGCAATCGATCTAAGGTCTCTTCGGCCCTTCTCTTATCTGCTTCGAACGTTGCAGTAGGATCCTTATCCCTCATGCTAATATTACCTGTCAAGGAAGCCACTGTCTCAACATCAAGCTAGCTCTCCCTCCCACTGGTGCAACTTTGGAGGACTATGTTTCCATCATTAGCCGGCCAGTAGTAGGAGCTGCGCGTTACGCTTAACACGCAAGCAATCGTCGTGCGTTCCTAGATGAAATGGTATCTGTTCTAATCCTAAGACCATGAGATTTAGAGGCCTTTCGTCAAGTGAGTTTAGCGATCTGGTGTTTAACATGGTGGACATAATCAATCAGGCGTTTAATAATCATGTATATTCCAAATTAAGGGCTCTTCCATTTTGCCCAGATGCTTGGCTCTTGATTAGTTACTTTTTTTTTTTTGCTACCTATGTGTCAAATTTACAGGAGCCATTCCCATCGTGTACGCCATTGAAGTCGCACAATAAATCAAACAAATGCTTCCACTATGCATTTGTGTCTGAGAGCAGAAGCGGATTTGTAATCTCCTGACGATGATATCATTGCTTCCACTCTTATTTCTTTTTCGCACTCTCGAGACGATGATACTAACGTGGGCAATGCAGGAGATGATGCTTTGTGTACAGGAGAACACGCCGCGTTTCCCTTGGGTTGGTGTTTCGAATTGAGCATAAGCAGTAGGACGGACGCTCTTTCGAAGGAAATAAGATAAAAGCAGGCAAAAGTGAATGAGGAAGGGAGGAGAAGGAACTCACAGCCGAGCGGCACGAAATCCCAGAGCTTCCAGGCGTCATTTGCTCTCTCCCACTCGAACACCGGTTCCTTGTATTCGACTAACGGGTCGCCGACGGCACGAACAAAACGATTCGACGATGGAATTCTCGGCAGTGACACCCTGAAGAAAACAGGAAAAGGCGCATGCCAAGAACAAGAACCAAACGACGCAACCAACCACGAAACGAGGTAGCTAGCGTCAAGTGGCTGGGCAACAGAAGAGCAAGGAGGAGAGAAGCGTTCTTGGAGCGAGAGGAATCGACAGGGAGATGGATGAATTAATGGCAATTACCTCGATCTTTTGTGTGGCCTCTTCTTGACCTCCGCCGAAATCCACCCACCGGGGGGTCGCTTCTCGAAGCTTCGTCCTCTCTTCACGCTGCTGCCTCTGTAAACCTGGTAGATTCTAGATGGAGACGCAAGGGGAAATATGAGACGGGGAGGAGTAGCAGGAGGAGAGGAGGCCGCCATCGATGGAGTCGGGAGCCGCCGGGAGCACCAGGCGGCGGGCGGCGGTACGTAATGGAGCACGGAACAGTTGTACGGGCCGGGATGCCGGTACTCTTCCTAACCGTCTGTTTTGCGGAGGTTGGAGGGGATTATTTATCAGGTGCGTAGCAGCAGTACTCCGTCGTCGTCGATTTTGATCGGCCACTAATTAACACACTATATTCATCAAAACGGTGCGGCATACAGTTGTCTCATGATGTTAAATGTTGGAGAAAGCTGCGTCTTATTTATGTCCTCGTGGAAGATTGAGCTCGATCGATAGAAAGATGGGTTGCGCAGTCTGTCGTTGAATCGAACGCCCCTCTCTCTCTCTCTCTCTCTCTCTCTCTCTCTCTCTCTCTCTCTCTCTCACGCGAGCGACAGAGTGAGTTCAGATAACCCATCACCACAAAATGACCAGGCAAAAGAATCCAAGCGACCCCATTGTACCGATGGATGGTGCTACATGCTCGAGTCGAAATGAAAGGAATGAACCAGCTGCTGCTGCTGCTGCTGCTGCTGCGCCTTAATTTTATTTGCACCACCACCACATTCCACTCGCAATGATCGAGTTTGGTTGGCGGGCATGTTCTTCTCGACGCAGCAACAAGTCCTCCTCTCTGACCGAACAAAGAGCAGAGAACCAAAGCAAGCATGTGAGACCCGAATCTCCATCTCTCTCTCCATTCCCTCTTTTTTTTTTTTCTTTTCAACTGGCTGCTGTTGACAAACAGCTCATGCATCATCACCCTCTCTCTGTGCGGATAACATATAGCAGCTGCTATCACCATGTGATCGATCATCTGCTGCTGTGGACCTTTTTTTTTATGTTGTTTGAAGGCAATGCCCACGGTCCCACCATCTCCCCTTCTCCTTCTCCGATGGGTAGCCATGGCCATGTGAGGATCACATCGGATGCTGCTTGTCCCATGTCTCTCCTGCCCCCACAATGTTTGACTACAACAACACTTTTGCCGTTGGTGGTGATGGTCAAATCTATCCAACAAGCTTGCTACATCGTTTTGTCGCTGATAGGGCAAAATCCGACATGGCTGTCAAGTCATCACACCTTCGGACAGCTAAGCCACAGACGTGGCCAAACCGACGTAACCGGTCAACCCGATGTACGAAGGGAACCAGGTGCCGTACCGCCGAACTAGCACAGGTAAGGTCGACAACCCCTACCTGCAGGCGCACGCTTCCCCACCAGTACGGAGGCATGGCGTGAGGCGCGGCAACATGGTGAGTCATGAATGCGGTAAGGTCGTCAGGTACGAACAACCCACAGCACCCACTATAAAAGCTCCTGCACCTCCACAGGGCAGGGGGATCGCAAAAAGACCACAAAACTGACTTGATCGTCGGAGGGGTCACGTCGGGAACCTACCCGACCCGACCTCCTTGCAGGAACCAGCGGCCGACCCCAGCAGGACGACCTCTTCTCCACCAAGGCTCCGCCACTCCAGCATCAGAACTCCCGAGCCGACCCCTGAATCACCGCTCATCCGAACCGGCTCCGCTCCGTGCCGAAGAAATTGCGAAGCGGGCGAACAAGCGCACACGGGCCTGGACCAGCAAAGGCTTGCTCGACACATTTAAAGGCGAAACACGTCCACCTGGCAAGCCCCAAAAAAGACACTATCATTTTGGCGCTAGAAGGAGGGCCCATGTCGCCAGAACGCTCACTCGCTGACTCGGCACCAGAGCGCCGAACGGAACCCGATCACCCTCGGTCGGCCGAGGAAGCCCCGGCTGCTATGCCGACTCCCAATCGCTTTTGGAGAATGATGACTGACCCCGGGTTCCCGTCACCCGCGTCCAATCCTGCACTCCCCATGGTCACCGCCGAGGCCTTCCTCGGCCTCACCAGTCAAGTCCAGGCGCTCGCGGGCATGGTGCAGACCATAATCCCGTATCTACCGCAACTGGTGCAGTCGGCGGCACACCAATCAGCGCCTCCGCGGGCGGAGTCTCCGACGGCCCCAAGTCGGGGAATCCCACCCGTCGCCGAGGCGCCACCGCCGCGGGTCACCGAGGCCCCCCCACCTCGGATCCCGGCTTCGCCGACGTCAATACCAAGCCGATCACAAAGCCGCTCTTGCAACCCGACGCCGACTGAACCTGATCTCGACGTTCTATCAACTGATTCCACCGACTCCTTGAGGGAACAGGTCCGTCGAGTCCATCGACGACTCGACGAGGTTCAGAGAGAAGTCCTCAGGTCGAAAGACGAAGCTGGGGAGGGCCCAAAAGGGGGCTCCCCCTTTACCCCTGAGATACACTCAAAGCCCCTGCCGCCCACATTCAGGCTACCCGCCCTCGAACCCTATGACGGCAGCGGAGACCCAAAGGAGCATATTGCTACGTTCTGCGCCCAGATGGCCCTGTATGACACTTCAGAGGCACTGATGTGTCGAGCCTTCCCGACCACCCTCCGAGGATCGGCCAGAAACTGGTATGCCCGGCTAAAACCCGCCTCCATACCATCATTTGATGTATTGGCAAGAGAATTCGAGTCTCATTTCTTGGCAAGCGCGCGCCCAAGGCCCACCACAGCCTCACTCCTCGGGATGGCCCAAGGGAGCGATGAACCCCTCTCCCAATTCGTGAGAAGATTCACCTCACAAGTACAGGGCATTCCGGACCTCCATCCGTCGCTGGCCATCCAGGTGTTTCTGACGGGACTGAGGCCTTCTAGGTTCTTCTGGTCGCTGATCGAGCGGCCACCAACAACTCTGCCCGAAATGTTGCAGCGGGCACATCAGTACGTGGCGGCCGAGACTCTAATAGCCGGCAAGCGGGACGAGGCGAAACGCCCACGGGGCGAGCAGTCTCGGGGGCATCCAACCCCGCCTCTCAGGAAAAGAGAGGATAGGTCAGGCCTGTTACCAGCCAGACCTCCTCCAATCCCCCTCAACTCGACCCGAACCGAGATCTTCCTCCAAATACGGGAGAAGGGACTCTTGAAAACACCAAGCCCAATGAAGTCGCATCCTGAGCGGCGTGACAAGAGGAGGTACTGTCGGTTCCATCGGGAGTATGGTCACGACACCGAGGAATGTCGCGACCTCCAGTACCAGATCGAGGACCTCATCAAGCGCGGTCATTTGCGGCGATACGTCCGAGAACAGCCACCTCTCTCGGACGGCCGGCCACCCCGAGACCCGTCCCCCCGACCACAGGGCCCGGTCGAAAAATAGATCGACGTCATCTTCGGCGGCCCAGCCTCAGGCGGCAACAGCTCGTCGGCACGCAAAGCTTATGCGCGATCCAAGGTCGGGAAGAGGCCGATGCACCACGAAGAGCTCGACGTCGCGTTCAGATCGCAGGACGAGGAGCATGCATCTCACGACGACGCGCTAGTGATCTCAGTCCGCATGGCAAACGCCTACGTCAAGCGGGTTATGATAGACACGGGAAGTTCGGTCGACATTTTATATTTCAATGCCTTCCAACAGTTGGGACTGACCGACCTGGACCTCACCCCCCTGACATCTACCTTGACAGGGTTCACTGGGGACTTCATTTCCCCCATGGGGACGACTACGATCCCTGTCACGCTCGGGGGAGAGCCGAGGTCAAAGACCCTGATAGTGCCATTCATGGTGGTCAGGCTCCCATCCGCCTACAACGCCATCATCGGGCGCCCGACCCTAAATCGGCTCAGGGCGGTCGTCTCAACGTACCACCGGGTCTTGAAGTTTCCAACTCGAGCCGGGGTCGGCGAGGTCAGGAGCGACCCGAAGGAATCCAGACAATGCTATCTGGCGGCGACAACGCTGTGCAAAAAGCCAAGAGCCAGACCGATCAACGCCATGACTCCGGACCCAGTGAAAGACGCCCGGGATGCCCACTCCGCGGAGAAAATTCTCGAGCTACCACTGGACCCGAGTCGCATGGGCAAACTAGTAAAGGTCGGGGCGGAGTTAACGGAGGATCAGCAAATCCAGCTGATAGATTTCCTGAGGAAGAACGACGACGTCTTCGCATGGACCCCGAACGACATGCCAGGGGTCGACCCGGAGGTTGCCCAACACTACCTAAACATCTCCCCCGACGCCCGACCAGTAAAGCAACGCCCGCGAAAGTTCGCCCCGGATCGCCAGAAGGCCATAGAAGACGAGGTCACCCGCCTGTTGGACGCACAGCTTGTCGAGGAAGTAAAGTACCCGACCTGGCTGTCCAATGTTGTACTTGTTAAAAAGGCGAATGGAAATTGGCGGATGTGTGTTGATTACACTGATCTCAATCGGGCTTGCCCGAAGGACTGCTACCCGCTCCCTCGCATTGACCAACTTGTGGACGCCACGTCCGGGCATCAGCTGTTCTCTTTTATGGATGCCTTCTCGGGATACAACCAGATCCAAATGGCCCCGAGAGACAAAAGAAACACGGCATTTATCACGCACAATGGCACATATTGCTACAAGGTAATGCCGTTCGGATTGAGGAACGCCGGTGCGACCTATCAGCGCCTCGTCAACAGAATGTTCAAGGACCAAGTCGGCAGGAACATGGAAATATATGTCGACGACATGATAGTCAAAAGCCGACATGCCGAGACCCATCTCTCCGACCTGGAGGAAACATTTCGCACATTGAGAAAATACAGGATGCGCCTCAACCCAATGAAGTGTACTTTCGGCATCACTGCCGGGAAGTTTCTCGGCTTCATAGTGCACCAGCGAGGAATCGATGCCAACCCTGACAAAATAAAAGCCATACAGGAGATGCAGTCACCCAAGACTGTAAAGGAGGTACAACGACTTGCGGGAAGGATAGCGGCCCTGAGCCGCTTCATTTCTCGGGCCGGAGATAAGAGTTCAGTCTTTCTTCGCGCATTGAAGTCGGCAAAAGACTTCAAATGGACCCCCGAGTGCGAGGAGGCCTTCCGCCAGCTAAAAAGTCACCTCGGGAACCTACCGCAGCTGGCCTCGGTGAAGGATGGCGAGTCGCTCGGCCTGTACCTCGCCGCGACCGACATGGCTGTTAGCTCGGTCCTGGTAACACTGGACAAAACCGGGGAAAGGCCGGTCTACTACACCAGCCACGTCTTGGCAGGACCTGAGCTTCGATACCCCCTTATAGAAAGGATAGCCTTGGCGCTTATTCTGGCCTCCAGAAAACTGAGGCCATATTTCCAGACACACCCCATTAAGGTGATAACCGACCAACCCCTGCGACAGATCCTCTCCAAATTTGATGTTGCAGGTCGGATGCTGAAGTGGTCGGTAGAGTTGGGGGAGTTCGACATCGAATATGAGCCAAGAAAGGCAATTAAAGGCCAAGTGCTCGCGGACTTCCTGTCGGAGCTCATGCAGCCACCAGTCCCCCAAAGTCTGACCCCCGGATGGACCTTACATATCGACGGGTCAGCAAACTCGGAGAGAGGAGGGGTCGGCCTGGTGTTCAAAGACCCCTCCGGTCACATTTACGAACATGCTTTCCGACTGGGGTTCAGAGCCACAAACAACGAGGCCGAGTATGAAGCGCTCCTGTTCGGCCTCAAGGTCGCAGCCGACCTAGGGGCAGAAGATATAGAGGTATTCACCGACTCCCAACTTGTCACTGGCCAAGTTAATGGCACATTCGAAACGCGTGAAGCGGCAATGATCAAATACCTCGCCAAGGTACGGCTGGCAGCGGCGCGATTTCAAAAGTTCATCATCACCAAGGTGCCCCGCAACGAGAACACGCAGGCAGACGCCTTGGCCAAATTGGCCTCCTCCCGCGCAACCGACACATCAATCGGGCCAACGGTTAGGACCGTCGGGCCATCCATTGGCCCGACCCTCATGACCGTCGACCAAGAAGATGGAGGCTGGACCAATGAGATCCTCCGCTTCAAACAAGCGGGAGTCCTACCTGAGGATAAGGCGGCCGCCCGAAGAGTCAGAAGGGCGGAGTCATGGTACTGCATCATTGATGGCCGCCTCTACCGACGAGGTTTCAGCCGACCTCTGCTTCGTTGTCTGAACCCGACCGAGGCACATACCACCTTAGCCGAGATCCATGAAGGTATATGTGGAGACCATGTCGGCGCTCGCACCCTGGCACACATGGTCCTAAGGCAAGGATACTATTGGCCTACACTACGAAAGGATGCTCAAGCATATGTTCAAAATTGCGAGCCATGCCAAAAGCACGCCCGATTCCAACATAGACCGATGGTGCCGCTCTCGACCGCCGACTGCGCCTGGCCCTTCGCCCAATGGGGAATGGACCTCCTCGGTCCCTTCCCCCCAGCCTCGGGACAGAGAAGGTTCCTGATAGTCGGCGTCGATTATTTCACCAAGTGGCTCGAAGCCGAGCCGCTGGCCTCCATCACCGAGAAGCAAGTCGAAGGGTTCGTGTGGAAGAACATCATAACCAGGTTCGGCCTCCCTAAGGCGATCATCACCGACAACGGCACGCAATTCAACAACGCCAAGTTCAAGGCGTTCTGCCAGAGCTACCGCATCCAACTGAAGTTCAGCTCGGTGGCTCATCCCCAGGCTAACGGTCTGGCCGAAGTAACAAACCGAGCCATTCTTGAAGGATTAAAGAAGAGGGTCTCCAACGCCACGACTTCCTGGGTGGATGAACTCCCGAGTGTCCTATGGGCGTTGAGAACGACCCCTAAGACCCCGACGGGCGAATCGCCTTATAGCTTGGCGTTCGGGTCGGAGGTCGTGCTGCCTCCCGAGGTGGTCTTCCCAACCCTTCGCACCCAAAGTCAACATCGGGAGGAGTCTGATCAGCAACTCCGTAAAAATCTCGACCTATTGGAGGAAAAGCGGGCCGATGCTCATCTCCGAGCGCTGGCCTACCGGAACGCTGTCGCGAAAACCTACAACCAACAAGTGCGCCCAAAGCGTGTCGGCCCGGGCGACTTGGTGCTCCGCAAGACCGAGGTCAGTGATCCGACTAGATCCCGCGGCAAGCTGGCCCCGAACTGGGAGGGTCCCTACCGAGTTATAGACACTATCCGAGACGGGACTTATACACTGGCAACCATGGAAGGTCGAGTACTACCGAGAACCTGGCATATCACGAATCTGCGAAAATTCTACGTGTGACCATGTGTCGCAACTCGTACCAAATTGGAATGCAACGGTGGCACCAAAATGACCCGACTTGTATTAACCCTTGGAAAAAGTACAAAGGAGGTCGGGGCCGACCCGGGTTACAAGCTTCAAAAAAGGAAAAGAACAAAATAGGTCAGGGCCGATCTAAGGGCTACCTCACCCGAGTTACAAGTTCCTAGAAGAAACAAAACTAAGACTCGGGAGGCACCGAGTCGTCAAAATCTTGCCGACGCTCCATTGGTACTGAGTCGTCCTCGGGGTAAATCGTGAACGGATCCTCTTCGACGTCGGCGTCGGGGTGGCGGGCACGAAAACGAGCTCGCGCCACCCGATATCCGTACTCGTAGGTGACCCGTCCCATCCGCTTTAAACCTTCTTTAAAGCCGAGGGACTCCTTGTATTCAGCGACGGCAATTTTGGGCAGCTCAGCTCGAGCCTGCTCCAAGTCCTTCACCGATTGGAGCAGCTCGTCGTCCATCCTCCTGGCCCTGGCCCGGGCCTCCTTCAGCAGGTGATGGGAGTCACCCAGATGACCCCTCAGCTCTTTTTCCGAGGCCTCATGCCTGAGGAGCTCCTCTGCTTTTTCGGCCTTGATCTTCTCGAGCTCCTCCTGCAGCCTCGACGCCCGCTCCTCCGCCTCAGCAACTGCCTCGGGCCCGCCCTTCGACTTCAGGACGTCGAGCTCCTCCTGCTGCTGCTTGACCCGGTGGTCCATGAAAATGATCAGTCGACCAACATCATGGACCCGGTCGACCAACGCCATTTGAAGGTGCTGGCTCTGCACAGAAGGACTTTGTTAAAAAAAAAAAAAAAAAAAAGAGGGAGAATGGGAAGGAAATTCATAAGTCGGCCGGCTTACTAGGACGAGCTCTTTAGTAGCTCGGGCCATCAAGACCTCCGACGGGAGCGTGTACAGCTCCCGTGCCAATTGAGGATGGAGAATCCCCCTTTCATATTCCTCGGCGGCGGACGAAGTGTTCCACACCTTCGTCGAGTTCCTTAGTCCCGCCCACCGAGCCTGCAGCTCCTTCTCGGGGTCTTGGAGCCCCAGGTCAGACATCATCAGGGCATAGTAGCCCTGGTCTCCTTTGCAGACCTTCGTCCTGAAGAGGTCCTTCATGGACCTCGGGCGCTCATGAACCGGGGAAGCGGCCCCCTCCTCAGACTCGGCGGGCGCTTCCGGTCTCGCAGGCGACGCGGCGGGCTCTTTTCCCTTGGAGCGGTGTCGGGAGCCTCCTTCGCCGGCCGGGGACTTGTGCTTCCTCGACAGCACCTTTGTCTTCTTGACGGGTTCCCCCGTCGCATCGGCACGTCCAGTCGGAGGGGGAGCCGGTCTCTTCGCCGACACCCTTGGAGCCTCCCGAGCTGGGGAGGCACGGGCCTCATGAGCGGAGGGGCGGCTCGGCGGGACCCGTCCCCCAGCTACTCTCGGCATCCCACGAAGATCTCCGAGGTCCATCCGATCTGCGTCACAACTTACAGGTCAGTAAAAGATTAGCAAGGCTTGAACAAAATAAAAAGCTAGTACCCTTAGAGGCCGGACTCAAACCCGCCTCAACGAGCCAAAGCTCGGTCATTTCCTTAATCGCACAAGAAGAGGAAAGAATCCCCTTCAGTCGACCGACCAGGACGGCCTCCTCCTCGGACAAATAAGGGGGGGCATTGCCAATCGGATGAGCCGACCAGCTAAACCCGAATCCCCAACCCAGACCACTGACATAAAGGTAACGGGACTTCCAGCCCTTGTTGCTGGAAGGCGCCCCGGCAACCCTAAAACCTACACGGGCGGTGAGGTAGTAACCTCCCCGACTCTTGCACAGGCGAAAGCACGCCATGAAGAAGTCCCGGGTCGGGACAATTCCCGCTCCTCGGCACTCACCTAAAAAAACCACTAGGTAACGCCACGAGTTGGGCGCTACCTGGCTCGGAGAGACTCTCCACCGCTTCAGGCACTCCTCGATCAGAGGGTGCAAAGGAAACCTAAGGCCGGCTTCCACGGCATCTACCGAGATGCACATGCCGGGGACGTCCAAACTGTAAGGCCGTTGCCCCGGCTCTGGAACATACAACCCGTATTCAGCCGGGATGCTGTACCGTGCCCTGATTGCGGCAAGTGACCCCTCGGTCACCGCCGAGTCGAGGTCATGATGTGACATCATGACCTCCAAGTCCCTCTGAACCCGCGCGTCCATAGGCGACGGGGGCCCAGAAGACGCTCCCGAGGAACTAGCCCCGGGACCACTACGACTCGACTCCCCCGACTCCGAGGGAGAAGCGACCCTGACACTAGTGGAGGAGTCCGACGAGGTCATCGCGACCTGTTTAGAAGGGGGCTGCCGAGCTGAAAGAGCGAGGACTACTAGGGTGGTCCGAGGCAGAGGCAGCGAGAAAGCAAAAAGAGCAAGTGAGGTCTCTGCGCAACCCCCCAACCAATTTATAGTGCCCAGGCGTGCCGTTTCAGATTCCCGAGGTAAGAGGAAACGCCGCCGCGCCGAGGAAACACTCAGCGCATTGAATGCGCCATGATTGCGACCGAAACCCTAGGAAATATACATATATATATATATTTATGCGTGCCAAAAAAAAAAAAAAAAAAAAAAAAAAAAAAAAGGAGGGGGGGGGGGGGGGGGGGGGGGGGGCGGGGGTGCATATTAGCAGCGGCCAAATCCCCGGATTTGCGCCCGAGTTCACCCTCTCGGCCAAATCTCCGGATTTGCGCCCGAGTTCACCCCCTCGGCCAAATCCCCGGATTTGCGCCCGAGTTCACCCCCTCGGCCAAATCTCCGGATTTGCGCCCGAGTTCACTCTCTCGGCCAAATCCCCGGATTTGCGCCCGAGTTCACCCTCTCGGCCAAAATCTCCGGATTTGCGCCCGAGTTCACTCCCTCGGCCAAATCTCCGGATTTGCGCCCGAGTTCACTCTCTCGGCCAAATCCCCGGATTTGCGCCCGAGTTCACCCTCTCGGCCAAAATCTCCGGATTTGCGCCCAAGTTCACTCTCTCGGCCAAATCCCCGGATTTGCGCCCGAGTTCACCCTCTCGGCCAAATCTCCGGATTTGCGCCCGAGTTCACCCCCTCGGCCAAATCTCCGGATTTGCGCCCGAGTTCACTCTCTCGGCCAAATCCCCGGATTTGCGCCCGAGTTCACCCTCTCGGCCAAAATCTCCGGATTTGTGCCCGAGTTCACTCTCTCGGCCAAATCCCCGGATTTGCGCCCGAGTTCACCCTCTCGGCCAAATCTCCGGATTTGCGCCCGAGTTCACCCTCTCGGCCAAATCCCCGGATTTGCGCCCGAGTTCACCCCCTCGGCCAAATCCCCGGATTTGCGCCCGAGTTCACCCCCTCGGCCAAATCTCCGGATTTGCGCCCGAGTTCACTCTCTCGGCCAAATCCCCGGATTTGCGCCCGAGTTCACCCTCTCGGCCAAAATCTCCGGATTTGCGCCCGAGTTCACTCTCTCGGCCAAATCCCCGGATTTGCGCCCGAGTTCACCCTCTCGGCCAAATCTCCGGATTTGCGCCCGAGTTCACCCTCTCGGCCAAATCCCCGGATTTGCGCCCGAGTTCACCCCCTCGGCCAAATCTCCGGATTTGCGCCCGAGTTCACCCTCTCGGCCAAAATCTCCGGATTTGCGCCCGAGTTCACCCCCTCGTCCAAATCCCCGGATTTGCGCCCGAGTTCACCCCCTCGGCCAAATCCCCGGATTTGCGCCCGAGTTCACCCCCTCGGCCAAATCCCCGGATTTGCGCCCGAGTTCACCCCCTCGGCCAAATCCCCGGATTTGCGCCCGAGTTCACCCCCTCGGCCAAATCCCCGGATTTGCGCCCGAGTTCACCCCCTCGGCCAAATCCCCGGATTTGCGCCCGAGTTCACCCCCTCGGCCAAATCTCCAGATTTGCGCCCGAGTTCACCCCCCTCGGCCAAATCCCCGGATTTGTGCCCGAGTTCACCCTCTCGGCCAAATCTCCGGATTTGCGCCCGAGTTCACCCTCTCGGCCAAATCTCCGGATTTGCGCCCGAGCTCACCCTCTCGGCCAAATCTCCGGATTTGCGCCCGAATCTACTCACGCGGCGCGACACTCCCGAGTTCACGCTCGGTCGGATCATAGCCTCCCGCACCATATTCCCGAGCTCACGCTCGGTCGGATCTACTCACGCGGCGCGACACTCCCGAGTTCACGCTCGGTCGGATCTAGCCTCCCGCACCATATTCACGAGCTCACGCTCGGTCGGATCTACTCACGCGGCGCTACACTCCCGAGTTCACGCTCGGTCGGATCTAGCCTCCCGCACCATATTCCCGAGCTCACGCTCGGTCGGATCTACTCACGCGGCGCTACACTCCCAAGTTCACGCTCGGTCGGATCTAGCCTCCCGCACCATATTCCCGAGCTCACGCTCGGTCGGATCTACTCATGCGGCGCTACACTCCCGAGTTCACGCTCGGTCGGATCTTGCCTCCCGCGCCATATTCTCGAGCTCACGCTCGGTCGGATCCACTCACGCGACGCTACATTCCCGAGCTCATGCTCGGTCGGATCAATTCGGGCCCACGCTCAGGACTAATTTAAGGCTACCCCAAACAGCGATCAAACGCAAGACCTCGTCTTCGGCACCCCAATCAGGCGCCTCGAGAGGGTCTGCCTGGGGGGGGGGGAAGAATGATAGGGCAAAATCCGACATGGCTGCCAAGTCATCACACCTTCGGACAGCTAAGCCACAGACGTGGCCAAACCGACGTGACCGGTCAACCTGATGTACGAAGGGAACCAGGTGCCGTACCGCCGAACTAGCACAGGTAAGGTCGACAACCCCTACCTGCAGGCGCACGCTTCCCCACCAGTACGGAGGCATGGCGTGAGGCGCGGCAACATGGTGAGTCATGAATGCGGTAAGGTCGTCAGATACGAACAACCCACAGTACCCACTATAAAAGCTCCTGCACCTCCACAGGGCAGGGGGATCGCAAAAAGACCACAAAACTGACTTGATCGTCGGAGGGGTCACGTCGGGAACCTACCCGACCCGACCTCCTTGCAGGAACCAGCGGCCGACCCCAGCAGGACGACCTCTTCTCCACCAAGGCTCCGCCACTCCAGCATCAGAACTCCCGAGCCGACCCCTGAATCACCGCTCATCCGAACCGGCTCCGCTCCGTGCCGAAGAAATTGCGAAGCGGGCGAACTAGCGCACACGGGCCTGGACCAGCAAAGGCTTGCTCGACACATTTAAAGGCGAAACACGTCCAACTGGCAAGCCCCAAAAAAGACACTATCAGTCGCATTAACTCCGCGCCACTGGCCAATATCCGAAAGGGTGAGTGAGAGAGTTTGGTCGCAGAAGATGAAGAAGAAGATTCACAATCACATTAACATCCCACCTTTAATCCATGCAAGCATGCTATCTTATCCACCAGTTTATGAAAACCAATTCCTATATGCGCCAGCCATGTAGTTATTTATTTCCTCCGAGAAACTCCATTAAAAGATCCAAACGTACGCCAACCACCCCCATTACATTAAAAATCAAGCTTCCCGGGCCACCCCAAAGAATCAACGAACACCCACTGTGTATTGCTGCTGTGTATACATACCTCTACTACACAAACTAAAACGAACAAGAGCGAAGCCATGCACCAATCCTACACACAACTTGTACAGTGCCTAGTAATAAACCCGAGCCGTAAGCGAAGAATGGAAGCATGCGGTAGTGGCCGAAGTGGGCCTCGCGTTTAGGGTCTCCGGATCTGGCGCCTGGCCCTCCGGCGGTCCCTCGGGTACTTGGTTTCGCCTGACTCGAAGAACCTGCTTTGCTCCGACGGGATGATGTCGCAGTCGGGGAAGCTGACCGGGTACCGGTTGGTGTCGTAGCAGAAAGAGTAGGTCATGTAGCGCTCGCGGAAACGGCGCATGGCGGCGCGCTTTGCGGGGGTCATGAGGGCGAAGCCGGCGGCGAGGAGATCCTCGTTGGCCTCGGCGCACCGCCGGGCGGAGTCCACCTGCTGGATCGGGTCGACGCGGCAGCCGCGGAGGACGAGGTCGGAGAGCTTCGCGACGAAGGGTGCGTACTTGTAGTTGACCTTGTACCTGCCGTTGGCGGTGGCCCAGGTGGAGCCGTCCCATATGGTGGCGTAGATGGACATGGGCTTGGACGGGTAGTCGCCGGCCATGGCGTCGCTGCGGACCACCTCTCTGATGGGGGTGTCGTCGATGTAGAATCTGCAGAGCAACGTCATGATCACACCGATTAATCCACCCGACGCATGCGGCCGTAGGTAGGATAGGATGGCAGGGGGCGTACATGATGCGGTCGGGGGTCCACAGAATGGAGTAGCGGTGAGCCTCGGCGGTGGGATCGAACGGGAGAAAGTAGCGCTCCTCGCGGCCTCGGCTGGTGCTGCCGTTGCCGTAGACGTTGGTCTGAATCCTCCAGTCCTTGCCTCGGATGTTGCCCAGGAACTCCAAGTCCAGCTCGTCGTGTGTCTTCCGGAACACATCTCCGTTGGAAGTCTGCACCACGAGTCACCCGATCGATCAAATCACGCTGCATGCTTCACCATGATCGATAAAAATACAAATGAATAGTTGGTTTGGTGCCCTCACGTTATTTCTCTCCCCCTCGCTCTTTTCTACCCATAAAAATATAGTGCGTCAAAGGTTATGAACATGTCTGCATCCAACAACAGAGTTGGTGGTGGACTCGGACGAAATTATCATTAAAACTCGCATATGATTTGATTCGAAAGACGGCGGCAGTAAAGGGGAGAGAGAGAGAGAGAGAGAGAGAGAGAGAGAGAGAGAGAGAAAGAAAGAAGAAAGCCCAAGTGGATAATAATTGCGCAGCCTGTGGACACTTGCACAGGCACAGGGAAGAGAAAGATTCGGCAGCCGTTGGAGGAGGCGTGCTTAGGTGTCTTTCATGTGCCACACATTTAAATAGCGCATTCGATTTCCTCACGACTACGTCATAATTTTTGTTGATCATTTAAACAAACGCTCTCTCTTTGTAACAGGAAGTGGACTAGATTGCATGCATCGACGACTCACGTAGAAGGCGACGACGACGCCGGCGGAGTAATCCGAAGGCAGCTTGATGGAGGCGCTGAAGAACCCATGGTCGTAGAGATCGTTTGATATGAATCCCGATCCTAAATAGCCATAAAAAACACGCAGGCGTGTGACACGGTCAGAAGGGAAGCGATACGTGAGCTTGAAGAAGGGGGGGTGGGGAAGGTCGAGAGGCCTGCGGATTACCGGAGTAGCGGTCGAGGGTGAGACGGGCGCTGCGGCCGTCGGGGGAGCGGATGAGGTTCTCATTTCCGAAGAGGTGGGAGAAGCCGTCGTCGAAGGATAAAGTCGTCAGGTTGAGCGCCACCGCCGCTGCCGCCGCCGCCGTCACCATGCACGAGAGCACCAGGAGGACAGCCGTCGCCATGCCGGGAGCCGCCGCCATTCTTTTCCGCCGCTCCCAGCTCTCTTTTGGATCCCTTTGTTCCTTCCTGCTGATCTCTCTTCCTTTCCGCTTCCACCACTGCCCTGCTCCGCCTCTTTGGGTTTCGGTGTTGTGTCGGCTCTGTTGCCGTTTTCTTCTTATATAAGACAAAGCGGCAGTGCTCGAGAGGTGTTCAAAAAATGGTTTGAATAATAGGAGGTAATTAATTAGTCGATCGGTTGGTGGATGGGAAAGTTGAAGAATAGTCGGGAGGAGAGAAGGCGATCTGGAAACCATTACCTGTTGCCTTTTCCCACTCCAGTTTTGGAGGAAAGCCCCATTCTGCCACTGCTGCTCGTTCCAGTCGATTCCACGCGCTTCAGAACTACTCCTCCTCCACACACGGCACTGCCATTTTTCTTTTTGTGGGGAGGAGGGGTAAGGTGGGGAAGGTTTCTAAATGCCGTGTGTGAACCACCAAAAGGAGGACGGACGGGCTGCCTCTGTCTCGTGGCATAAGCATCGACTCGAGAACAGAGGATGGTTGGGGTAATAAGGTAGAAGGGGGAAGAAGGAAGGGGTGGCATGGTCACACAAACAAAACCCACACCGAGGTAGAAGACGAGAATGCCAAGCTGTGACTTGCTGGGAATCATATTATAACAACAGATATTGTAACCACCACAATAATTAGGCATCATAATTTTTTCCTTTCTATATTTCATTCCAATCATGCAGCATCGGCAATAAAAAAAAGAAGAAAAAAAAACAAATTATGATCACCGAGGCCAGTTTAGTGCGGGGAGGGCTGTTGTTGTCAGTCCGGGAGAGACATGGTGAAGACGTGGGTGTGAAGGTTGAGAGAGAGAGAGAGAGAGAGAGAGAGAGAGAGAGAGAGAGAGAAAGAGTAGTCTGAGAGCGGATGGACCAGTCGATGTTACCGAGGAAGATGTGATTTGATTGCGAGTGTGCCCTCTGCTGCTTCAGTTTTTTTTTTTTTATCTTTTTACTTGTCCTACAGGCGTTTGACGTGACGAATGAAAGAAGAAGAAGAAGAAGAAGAAGACGAAGACGAAGAAGAAACAAGTCCAGCCACAGTGGGATGATGGTAGAAAGTCTTTTAAAGAGTTTGGTATAGCTCACCCCCGCACCACAATGCAACGGGCTGGCCGGAGGAGACGACGACGACGACTCCAACTCCAACCAACCCCAGACAGCAGCTTTCCAAGCAAAATGCCGGCGGGAAGGGAGCGTAAACACTGCACATCGCGCGTTTGTTTGTTTGGTTGCCCGTGGGCTCGCTCAGATACTCGTCTCCTTAGATTGTATTTTGGGTTTTAATATACATTTGAAAAAAAAAAGAGAGAGAGAGATTTACATGAATATACAATTATGATATTTTTAATATTTATTCAAAAATAAATACATATTTTTTAATTCAGACCAATAAGTAAATAAATAGAAAATTTTTAAATATAAAAAATAATCCTTTTAAAAAAATATTATAAAAATTATAAATCAAATTTATTTTTCTCTAAATCATATTTGACAATATATATATATATATATATATATACATTTAAAATATGCTTCCAAATGCACGCTTAAGCCACTGTGACTTGATTAAAAAGGGTTTGGTGGTTGGCAGGAGTGACCTAACCCACAATAATGCTTCCCTTTTTTTTTCTCTTTCAAGCAACAGCATATAATAACACACATTTATTTGTCTTAGCTGATTGGGGTTCATCATATAATAATCCACTGACTTCGTGTTTTGTCAGGGTGGTCTGGCCCACACACAAGCGGTACCTGGGGTCCACTTTATCATTCATTCGTTCATGCATGCATTACCTACTAATCATTCATGCATGCATTACCTACTAAAACCATAATAAAAGACGATAGAAGGATGATAGATAGGCATTTTTATGTCCAGCCTCCCCCACCCCCACACAATAATGACCTTTGCAGAGAAACACACTGCAAAACCATGTAAGTGAAAACTAAAACACATTCCTCCATAGTGCCAGAAATCTGCGGCAGCGAAAAGCAACTCACCGGACATACTAGTATTATCTTTGCACTTTACAGCAGAAAATATATACGTATCATCGATTAACAACAACAACAACAAAAAAGCACAGATGACCAGAAAAAAGAACAGAAATACTTGGGGTATCATCATCATTACATCACTACGTACTCTTCCTTCGTTTGTAAGTTCAATATCATCATTATGTCATCACAATAACCCTACCAATCCATCATCTGCTTCTTCCTACTCTGCTCAACTCCACTATGATCGGAACTTATACAAGAGCATGATGAAGTGTGGAGAAAGCATACCAGGGAATGCCAGAGTCATCATTTTCACCTTTTCCAGCAACATTAGCTCTGTGGACAACGAAAGCTCTCTCGCAATTGCACCCATATATAACAGGTTAGCTCTGTCACCCCTCAAAATGATGACCGGTTCCAAGTACACTCAACTTGACAGAAAGTGGAACTTTGATTCCACATAGCCCTCCGCTTCCCACAGAAAGGTCCCAAATGCAACCGCCTCCAATACTAACATCATCAGGCCAGAGAAAGTTATTCCCATGACTTCATCACTTGGAGTTTCCAGAGACCCATCATCTGCTATCCTTATGTCTGGCCTCCCAAACAGGGCCTGTGTTTGCTTCTCAATCAATGAAATAGATTCCTTAGACCTTATGGTTGCATATCTCTGCAATGTCTCCGCATCCAAGTACATGACGTAGGACCTCAATCTATAAGACTTCGTCTCATCACCGTCAAAGTCATCATCATCTGATGAAATCTGCACCATCGACTCCAAGTCCCATAGTGGGTTAGGCTTCAATTCATCAAATATTCTCTGACCCCTGGGCTTTGTCGGAAGGGTCTTCATAGTCCTTTCAAGTTGGTATCTTTCATCCACTCTTTTGAGAAAATATCCGTACATGATAGAGGCTGCATAAAGCTTCCCGAGTTTAAGTTTGCTAATTTGGACAACGGTCTTCAGTGGACCACCTTCTCTTTCTCCAAGAATAAGGGTTAAATGGCTCTGTATCATCTCCAGAGCATCAGGAGAGTGTATGCTTTCCAATTTATGTTCTTGATTGGGCCACGAGTCCACCTGATATGTAGGATCCGGGGATGTAGTTACTGTAGGGATCATTTTGATTTCCTTCTCCATGAATTTTTGTACAATCAAGCAGTAGATAATCTCCTGTACAGCCTTCTGCCTCTCTTTTTCTTTGACTTCCGCAATTCTCCTGGATGTTATCATGAGCTAGCTCAGTTTCCAGTTATGCTGAAACAAAATACATGCAACAAAAAAAGAATCTGCAAAAAGAATGTCTCTTTTAACAGATTAACAAAAACTCTTGCTACAAAGTCAATCGTTTATACATAAAGCCCAATCGAAATCTCCCAGTCATGTAGCTAACCCTGCATACTTCAATCTGTTTGATTTTGTCCTTGTTGTCATTTTTCTTTGCATCCCCCTTCTTTTGTTCATTGCTCATGGTCTTCGTCTTGATGACAGGCCACTAACAAGTAGCATGACAAAGTTCACGGTTTCTTCTGAGATTTGCATTGAGATATATCACTTGAAAACCATGGATGTCAGAAAAATATGCCGATGAATAGATAAGCAGAAGCTCAATGACGTGTAGAAACTGAGAGCAGTATCGACTTTCAACATGGAATTTTTAGAAACACTAAATAATGATACCTCTGAAACTTAAACACAAAGGAGTATGACAACCGACTGAAGATTTAAGGAAATCCTGTTTAAACTTGCTGTATAGTTGCATTCATTAAAGGAAATCTAGAATGATCTTGTAACTTCCAAGTAATCAAGGTTTTGCTGCTTATGTTGCTCATCAGTAGCACTGTTCTACATTCCATTTTCAAACAATATGCCATAAAATGTTTTTCCATTGAATTAACAAAAGCAATTTGAAAGACTTATAAGACTGCAACACACACGGGATTAATAATAAACATATTTACCATTACCTAAGTACCTATCATATTTGTAGATTATATGTATGTGGTTGGTTTGTTAAGGTTCTTCCGGAGGGTTTTCCGCAGCTTTATGTGCTTATCGTATCACATCAAGGCAAAACTGGAGGCATCAGCTAAAGGTAATTGCAAGGTCTAATGTAAACAGGATATTGGCACAAACCTGTTTGACTCCATTTGTCTTCCAACATACACTCAAATTAGTGATTAACTATGTATGAGGCTAAATTTATGAAAAGAATTGCTTTGACAACCACAATTGGTGGTGAATCTATATGCATGTACAAATCTACATATATTCATGGATAATCATATTATTCTTCCAAAACAAATTGTTTCAAAAAGATCATTAGAATATAAGCATCCAAGGAGATATGAAACAATTCCTCATAAAAATAAAAGTAAAAAAAGTAGATATCGCAGTGAGAGTTATGAATGTATATATTGAGTAGATAATCACAATGATCTGTTAAGAATATATAATTTATAGTTTAAGAAAAATTTGAAAAAGAGACATCCTGCGTAGTTAAGGCAGGAAAAATAGACTGACACAAAAGAGAGCTTAATGCACACTTAAAATTAAAAAATAGATAAAAGTAGATAATTATAGACACTTATTATAAGTAAATTATGATTAAAAGAATACCACGATATTCGGATATCTAGATCCAGATAAAGCATTCAGAGATCAGGATATAGACACATCTTGTGTATTCATTTCTATCCAGCCTTTTCTATTTCTGCAGTTTCATAAGGATTTCTTTGTTTTTTACAAATGCATTCAGAGATGTCAGGAATCCAAAACCCTCACCTGACCACATTTTCAGTTTTCCAATTCTTATTTATTTTTTCAGGTAACTTGCATATTAATCCAGATGAACAGGGACTGCACACGTAAGAAGTGTTCTACATTCTATTGCCAAAATAATGGACATCCAAGTACGATGGACAAAGCATCTGATATCTTATTTCAAAAAAAGCTGCTAAGTTTTGAATTGAAAATTTTTATTACAAATTATAAGTGTTTGGTAGTTGATGTGTGGATTACATTATAATGAACCAGAAATTCAAAGAATTGATAATACTTTTTCCCCTTTTTTTCTCATAAAAATATTTTATGAGATATAACACCTACGACACAATAGGGCACAAATTACACATGAAATGGACTCTAATAGGGAATAGCAAAGCTAAATAACATCATAGGTGCTGAAGCACACATCGACTGATCTTTTGATGCACAAAAACGAGAATACCTCGTGGCTGCTTATCTACGAATACATCTTGTAGAGATCTAAACATGAACAACAAGTAACAGAAGTAAATCCTAGAAATTGAAACTTGAGCAGATAAATATAAAACTCCTTTGTAAACCTGTAAAGGGGGAGGTCTTGAGAAGCTACTGGAGTTTTTGCATTCTCAGCATCAATGTCAGATTGAAGCCTCTCAAGCTGCTGATCTATCGCAGCTGGGAGCAGATGTGGGTGGGTTTGCATTATTTGTGACAGAAGCTGACCGGTTGGAGATTCAAATTGAAGTGGGGCAATCGGTGTTTGGCCATCACTAGAATTTCCCAGTGCTCTCACTTTTAAGATTCTTGTTCGGTGATTTTCTAATCGGATACCAATCTTGGGCCAACCAATAGAACTCTGGAAAACATAACAACACAGTACAGTAAAAAGAACATCAATGCTTTCACTCAAATTATCAGCGCTAAAAGTCTCTGAAAAAAAATAGATAGAATAACTGGGATAAATTTATGAAGCCCAAACCTTTCATTTATAAAATCACAGAGGCACGTCAAGGAAGATGGTTACGAAAAGGAAGACGTTACAAAGCCAACTAATGTTAAATCCCTGCAGGATAGGCCCTCCATGCAAAATGTTTGATACATCATCAGTATCGGAGAACCTAAAAACAGATTCCCTGTGCTTCTGCCACTAAAATCATCACAACAAAAATTCCCATAGTTTTTTTCCTGTCTATGTTCATAGTATGTTGTAGTCTAACTTATAAAGATACCATATCATTTTTAAGTCACAGTGAAATTAAATGTCAAACAATGTTGCTCACAGACTCACTTCTACTATACAATCTATGACGCACCAAGGAAAAGCATCAAGCATTAAAATTTGACCTTAGAATAGAAATTTAAAGCTATTCTCTAAGGCACATTGTAAAACGATACTACCATCATATGGGCCTCTATTGCTGATCCCTGATACACTTGGGTCAAGTGACCCTTTCCACTTTGTGTACATACAAATTCAAAGTCAAATGACTGGATTGCTTAATAGGTACATGTTCTTTTTCAAATAATTACTGGAAATATGAAAATCTTCAAAGTAATGGTAGGCTTCATTGAACTCTAAAAGTTGTTGACATTGTTCCTCACTCGCTTAAACAGAGCCAAATAAACTTGTCTAGAATAGCATCACTAGCAATACAGTGTCATCTAGACCTTTCTGTACCAGAGAAAGTACCAGGATTATCCAAGGCTTATAAATTGCAACTAGGGACAGGGTTGCTATAAACACTCTTCTTTCCATTCATTAAAGCTATGCTTTTACCATTGGGATTTTTCAAGAATATGAATATGAAACAACTGGGAGAAAAAAAGGACAATATAAAATTTGTGAGAATTCCACACAGGAATATAATATATTGAGGTTAAGTATAAAATGTTAAACCTAAATTTCAATTCAAATAGCAGAGAAACCTAAGAAATATAAAACACATAAGAAAAGCTTGTGGACTGAAAGTTAAGACAACAATTAAGCACAAAGATAGTGCAAAGCACACTATTCTGAGCATGTTATGGAATTATGGAGGATTAACATCTTCTGATAAGAATTTCAGCTCACTGATCAGCAACCCTTATAGGAATATTAGATAATTCCAACATTGTTTGGAAATTCTGTGTTATATCATATATAATAAGGGCCCTGTCAAGCACTGACTTCCTTTCATATAAAAAGGACGTTAGGTGAGAAAGAAGATAAAAGGAGACCTTCCAGTAGATGATGACAAGATGGTCACGTTACAATGCACCATTGACCTTCCAGTCCTAACAATTTTGGGATGCAAAAAAGCAGTTATGGAACAGAAGGGATGATCTCCTTCATCATGCTCAATCTGTCTTCTGTCACATTTTTTGCAAGCCTCATTCTTATATGTTTGTGAATCATTTAGAGAACTTATCAAGGAACGGGCAACCAAACATATTGAATTAAAAAAAATTAAAAGGTCAATAATGTTCGTGAGTTCCTGAAATTTTGATTGGCCATCATCTAAATGTTCCATAGATCTAACCAGCCTTCAAGCTCCATTTGCAGAGGCCCGTCTCCAGGCAGAACTTCTTGACAACAAATTCAAGTCCAACCCTTGTGGAGTTTGGAATCATACTTAAACATTACCAGACCTAAGAACCTGAGCTTAAAGTAAGGTTTACATCACTGTCGTCCATAGGTACTACAGAAAACAGAGAGAATTGTGTTATACCACATATCAGATTAAACGAAGCCAAGTAGCAATCAGCATGTTTAAAATTCTTGGTCGGAATCAGAGTCGTCCATCGGACCAATTCTTTCTCGCATCGAATACTAAAAGAAATGTGAAACACCATCTAAATCACTCGAACAAGTATACCTCGCGCTTACTTAGATCAAGGGTAAACAATTTTCAAGAGCGTTCTTACACGGAATGGGCAACCAAATCAACAGAAAAACATAGCCAGTGAACACTTTAGAGCCAAAATCGACCCCGGAAGAAGCCAAGATTCAGCTCCGAGTTGCTTCCACCGAGCTAAATGCGTAAATGATTGCAGACGGCGGAGTCGATACGAGTTCGCCCAACAATAATCGAGATACTCCTCCTAGTTCTCGAAGAACCAGGGGGGAAGTCGAGAGGGTCAAAGAAAGAAAGAAAGAAAGGAAGGGCATGGAGGTGGGTGCGGTTTACCTTGGCGTAGAAGGAGGGCCTCGAGTCGGGGTGGCAGAAAGAGGAGGCGAACTGCCTGAAGTCTGCCGGCGGCGCCCTGAATCCGGCGGCGGCCGGCTGGAGAAGCACCGCACTGTCCGCTGCGACGCCCCAACTCCGCATCCTTCTCCTCTTTTTTCTCCTCTTCTTTTTCGCTCGCGTGTCTCCGATTTGGGGCGTTAGAAATGCCCGAGGAATATTAGGATATTTTATACATATATATATATATATATATATATAGAGTAGAGAGAGCGAGAGAGATAGAGAGTTGGAAGAGGAGCACCGTAAAAGTTGTTTCTGAAATGTTTTTTTCTCCTTGGAGTGTGTGTTTTTTTTTTCTTCCAAAAGAAAATAATCGACCAAACATCTGTTTCATTTGGATTGGGATAGAATAATAATGATTTTAAGTTTATGTAAATAGTCGTACAAATGACGAATATTTAAACACTCGTATGTGAAGCACGAATACTAACATCATCTCGACATAATCTTAATAAGATGATTAAGGCTTTTTCTGTGATGCAAAAGTCTTTAAGTGTCTCAGCAGCCACGAATGGTGGGGTCAAACCGAATGCCGTGCTATTATAGCATAGTCGACATGACTACACTCTCCTCGGGCGCGTGGGCTAAGACCACAAATTCCAAGAGACTCGAAGATTCTCGCACTTGGGGATGTCGATAACCATCAATCATCCATCCATCCATCCATCCATCCATCCTTGATAGGGAACCAAACCCTCAACCCCACCACAGGCAAACTAACTCCATTGCCTGGCAGTGCTCGAGGAGGCTTCGCACCCCACCACCTCCGTTCTCCTCGTACCGTCTCTGATTCCATATGGAGAAGCAAAGCCTCCCACGGCACGCGACGGCGCTCGCTGACGCAGCTTTCCATGCGTCGTGTTTTCAATAACACGCCCGTCCCAGCGCTGCTCACTTCCAGATAACACAGCTCCATGTCTATCTTTCTATCTATCTATCTATCTATCTCTCTATCAAAGAACCACGTTATCATGCATCCGACGCTCTCCTTGCTCGCCGGCTTCGTGTTCTTCAACAAGCTAAGCAGAAGCAGCAGCAGCAGCAGAACTGCTGAGCTTCCCCCATCACGGTCACAAATTTGATTGCAAAGAAGAAAAAAAAAAGCGCAAGTCCCTCCCAGTTAACAAGTACACCAGCAACACAAAAAAGCAATCCGCAGTAGCGTGTACCAACAGTCGGGCATTGTTCTACATATTATAACCTAATACCACCACATCTTCAGTAGTTTATCCACTGCCTACAAGAATTAGTAGCGTACCGATGTAAGAGAGCCAACCATCATCACTACTACTTACTTCAACCATACCCTCCCCATGTCAAGATGACCCGTGTGGCATGTTCTTACACCAGGATTTTGGGGCCTCTCGTCTAGCCATGGGGGGTAACTGCAAATTAAGAGCAAAAAACGTTAAGGCACTTGTTATGTTTGATGCAAAATTAACCCCAACTAGCAACTTATGCTTGAGATGTCACTCCCAACACAACTCTAGCATCATACAACCCTTCTATCAGTGACTAGAGCTGCCAACAAGAGACTTAGTGCAGGCTACAAAGTCCATCAAACAAGAGCAGTGATGACATATTTGGAATAGAAATGAACAAATTAATTAATTGAACCCGACATAATTATGTTTTGTTCAGTCACAGAGAAGCATAGGGGCAATCCAAAACCAAAACAAGTACAGTATGTGCCCCCACCAAAAAATAATAATAATAAAGGTATTCATGAGCACGGCATTTGATATCAAGCATTGTTTTGACTTGCATGAGAGAATTCATCAGTATTTTCTACTAAAACAAGAAGCAACAAACTAAGAACCAACCCATGGATGCAGGTAGAAAGATAATTTTTAACACCACTCTTTGTGCAAGCCAAAGACGACCCCAAGTTGCAAACTAGGACGAAACGGTGTACATAGCAAACAAGGCGGCAATTAAAAACTTCAAACCTAAATTGGTCCAATATTCGCATTACAGAATTCATTCTTTCATATTTGCAGCTTCCCTATAAACTAAAATCTCCATTCTGCCTCAAGCACATATCTGCAGCATTTGCAGCATTTTAACAAAGATCAAGAAGATCTAACCTTGTGTTGCAGCCTCATTATAGTAGAGACCAATAGTTTGTCTCCAATTATCTGTCTTAACTTCTTAACCAGGTCAATCCGGCTTATCTTTCCCTTCTGGCAAAACGAAAAAATAAAAAAAATTACATATATATATAGTCAGGACCAGAGTGGCTCAAAAGAGAAAAACAACATGACTTGTCAATAAATCTTTAGGACCTTAAATTCATCATAATGAGTATGAACCAAGTCCATGTCCTCCAAAGGCACTTTAGTTGAAATTGCTGCAAATAACATTGAAAACGGCATCCACGGTGAGGTTGGAATTCTTGGCATTGTTCTGGATACAGGAGCCTGAGCTTTATTTACAAAGGCCAGAGATGGATGAAAAGCCTTATCCTAAAGTATCAAACAAAAACGAAAATAATAGTAAGAATCCAAATAACACACAATGGCAAAGGGCAAAAAAAATACCTTAGATGCACAGAATAAATTGCAATAGAAAAATATAAGATCTGCAGATCACTGCCAATGAAGCTTATATATAAACTTATAAGATATTAAAATAGTTCAAACTTCAACATAATCAGATGTAATAGAAGATAAAAGTTCTAGAATCAATTACATGGTCCAGAGAGAGACACCAAACCACTTTTCTCTGTTTGTCATTTTCACCACAATAGCAAAACCACTCAATGGACGAGGTAAACAGATAACTGATCAAAAAGCAAACTACTTTTGAAAAACCTCATGGATTTTTACAACCCAATCCTCGTTTTCTAGTTCAGCAATTCTATAAAGTATGAAAGGAATCAGTAATTTGCAACACATACCTGCAATAAGCTGTGAGGTGAACCAAAATTTGTGAGGGCAGATACATTAGATTTACTTTCTTTTCCAACCAGCCATTCTGCAGTCACATCAATATACACACATTTATATAAAATTTTATATATAACTGTAAAAAAGTAATCCATGGATGTCGACTAAATAATACTACAACTGCATTACCTTTAAGTTTGGAGGTCACCTTAAAAGTCACTATGTATTCTGCATATATATGGGTATACATATTCATATCCCATATAATATAATGAGTTGGCTTCTGAAGATCATCTACACCGGTGTCAAAGTTCTCATTACTAGGCTGACACTGGTTAGACCCACGGTAAATGAGTTCTGCGTTTCCCATTATAATGCGGCACATCATTAGGTGTATGACACCATTTTCGTCAACATCAGAATAACTAGCACTGTAGATAACATGCGCAAACAAGTCATAGTGTTTCACAATGGACTGTTAGCTTAAAAAAAGAAGAAGAAGAAAATAACTGGCAGGAGCCACTAATTCAGATAGAAAAATGTTGGCAGCCTTCGCCAAAAAGAAATTACAGTACTCCAATATGCACAAACATGAAAAACCTAGTAGACCTCACCATATTTTAGAACAATTTGCAGGGGCGAGATGAATGCCACTGCCATAAAGGCATTTCTGCTCAGGTCTTTTCAGAGTTCCACGCAGCATCATCCCTTCCACTGCATCCTTTGAGGAAGCAAGCCATGCGTAACGGACATTTGCATTGCCACGCACCTTTTTAGCAATTTCGACCTGTTCTTGGAAAAGGTTAAATCGAACTTGACCTAAATCATTTCTCAACGGGGTCCTAAGGATTCCAACAATGTCTTTTGCATCAATGAGATTGCCCAACCCTTGAAGTAACATTTCCTGCACAGCTCTATTAACTTGGCAACCACTTGCAGGTGATTGACAAATTCTAGAAGCAGGGACATTTGTAGGTAATGCAGAACCCGACTCATTTTCTCCGACTGCTTCATTGACTTCAATATAAATATTATGATCACTAGCAGAATTCTTTTCACTCTTGACCCTCTTGACATTAGACATAGCCTCATCATCAGGTCGTGAACTTGAGCTTTCAGCTGCACTAATGGAAATCTCAAAATGTTCATTTGTTTCATGTTTCTTATTTGCATCAGGATTCATGTAGACCTGAATATCATTGTCAGAGTGATGGTATCCATGCAATGCAAAACATTCAGGACGTAATTCTGGAAAGAAGCATTTTCCATGATCATCGATCCAAGCTATTGGCTTCACCAAACCTGTTTCCAAGACTATACAAATCATGTAAATGTAATCTAACAACAATTGCTGACTTTGAAAACCTGCCTCAGTAATCGCTTTCTTTGACCGAAAATCTTCCTGAACCAAACTCACAATATTCTCAGGAAAATCTTTCCATTCACCATTCTCATATGCCAGCACACGTTTTGGCAACCCACTTTTTGTGAAGTTGCAATAATTCTTGAGAATATGAGTCTCCGGATGGTAACCTAAGTTAGTTTTACAGCCTTTTGTGATGGAAACCCTTCGAGAGGATTGGCCTGCGAGAAGATGATCACCACATCCTACCAGGCCTTGGCCAACATCAGTGAAGTATAATGCCGGATCTCTTTTCCTCTTGAGATCATGTTTTTCACCTTTATCCAATGCCTTTACGTTCATCTGTTCCATTTTTACTCACGATGATAACTGCAAACCACTGACTAATTCTCTCTGATTTACTTGCCTCCACAAAGCATACCTACTAATTTACAGTAATTTACAACTTCTCATTGCGGAATAGCCAGAAAAATTCATGTCAGGGAAGTCTCTGATCAAGGATACCCTGCTACATTATACACAATATTTAAGATGCTCCTACTGAGTTTCTTACTAGAATTCTTATTATAAAATGAAAACCAAACTAGACCAAACAAAGCAAGAAAAATAAAAGAAACGGAACAGTTATCACACCACCCTCTGCACATGAAAAAACAAAAAGAACATGTGTAAATAGGTCATATTAAAGAATAAACATTTAACCTACATTGGAGTGCAACAAAGAAAAGAAGAAACATTACTCACTATATAAAATGGACCACAAAACCCCCAAGTTTATACAATAAGAATCCAATCCCCTGAGAAGCTAATCAGACAAGTGGTCAATTTCCATGATTTTCTTGATAGTGTAACTTTATACAATATGAGAGTCGATAAGCCTAGGAATCTATTTAAAATTCATTTGTAGACCAGGAGATCATGAACAACTTGAAATTTACTTCTGCAAGCATCCCAAACATAAATTCAAAAAATTCCACAATTGGTATTTATTAAAAAAATACTTAATCAAGGAGAGGAAGGAGACATGCCAAATGTTTTCATTGAATACGGTAAATTCAAAAAGATGATGGATAACATCAAGAAACACAACTGAAACAAAATAGTACCAACCCTACAACAACCACAGCAAGAGAATTTTGACGGGAACAAAAAGCAGCATTCACATGACAAAATAAAATGTTTAAAGAATTAACTAATTGGAGTGATTTTTGTTACCATGTTGATCAATAAAATTTACTTCATTAATGAGGTGATTTGTAGTTTTCAACACTTGCAAGATTACACTGAGCCTTCTTTAAGTTTATCTTGAGATTTTTTTCCTAGATATGATTTGGCAGAACAACAAGATCTCCAAATGAAAAGCTTCTTCCATGCGAGTATTTAACTAGCTTAGGGTTAAAGTAACATATGAACTCTTGAAAGATGTGCTATGTTACGGAGATGATTTAAATAGAATTGGCTATAAGTCTCAAGTCATCCAGGACACTGACCTGGTTTGTCTGGTATCCAACAAAAGCAAAGAGAGGACCTATGACACAGTTATCGAACAAAGCCAGTACAATCTAGATAAATAACACTATTGAAAAGATATAAGCCTAAGCACAATGAAAGCTTTTAACCTCCATTAGTAAAAAAGCATTCTGGTTCCAGTATGAACCAACATTCCCAGAGCCAAAAGGGATAACTACAAGTAGGATAACCACTGAGAAAAATTGTAACCAACCAGAGGGCAAGTCAATCTGATTGATGGCATGGAAAGCAACAAGGAGAAGCTTTTGGTTTGTCTGTCAAGCTAGAATCTAGGCAACAAAACTAGACACCTCAGAATTTGCATCAATAAATCAAGAGAATCAGTCAAAATAGAGGTCAGTCTGAAAGAAGACAAACAGAGGACAAGCTGAAAGATGTGTATACTCTCTTTCACTGCTACCCTGTATCCTCCATAACTTATCTCCAAAACATCCTGAACATCTTGCTATCAAGGAACAATGGTGAAAAGTTGAATATTCCACATTTAACTTTAAAAAGGGTGGCTTCAAAATTCTGGTAGTGCTGATCCATGTCAGGCTGCTGCATACATTAAAATCCTTTGGCTCGCTGCAGTTCTTAAATCCAGAGATATTTGTTGAGAACAAAAATCACTCCAACATATCCTTGATTATACTTTGTGATCTTAACAGTCACAAGCAAATGGATCTGCTATATGCTTTTTGTACCAAATACTATATTCCCACTAAATCGTTGGTACAATTGTTGAGATACAAGACCATCAAAGAAGCATCGTAAGAGGCAATCCTATACACAACACGAACAACCTGTCAAGCATCTAAAATTCGTGCACGCAAGCAAATACCTCAAGATAACAATAATTAGAGGAATATCGTTTGTAACAAATATAAAATACCGAAAAAACATGCAAAGTTTCTTTTTTTTCTTGTAGATAAAAGAATTTTTACTCCAAACATAAATAAACCATACGTTAATAAGGTTTTAAGTTTTTTTCTGTAGAAAATCGAGCACCAAATATTTTTTAAAAAAGAAAAGCAAAGTCAACTGAAATCGTTAATCGTTTCCACGGATGGACAGCAAAAATTAGACGTGGAACAAACTCCAGCAGCACCGCAACATCGACCGAACAACAACAAACACGAAAACGCAATGCAAATTTCATGCAATCTCAGAGCAGCAGATAATCAATGGTGATCCACGTGAAATTCACACGAAAATTGACCCTTTCGTTCAACATGCATCATGATTATAGGAAATATACCATCAAACATTACCAGATCGCTCGATTCCAACACGATCCTCGATAAAGACTATGGCTTCTCTTCGAGAACGGAATACCGAGTCAACAAAGAACCATAACCCTTACCCAAAACCAATTCAACATATAAAAGAACCCGGATGGACCAAAAAAAGCCATAACTACAAACAAATCGAGGAATCAAGTCAAATAAAACGTCGATCGGATTCGAGACACATCAAAATCAAAGCTGAATCCCACGCGATACAGGGGCCAAACCTCGGGAACGGAGGTCTAGAAGCGAGATGAAGAGGATCGATACCTAACGAGGTAAAGGTTGGCAATTAGGCGATGCGTCTCCGATTGAAGGGCTCTGTCTCTCTCATCCGATCTCCGTGTTCGGGGGCGGCGGTTTTTGGACCCCTAGATTTGGGAGAGCGAGAAAAGAAGAGCAAGCAGCAAGGGCGTCGCGGCGGGGTAGAGGCGGACTACAAATAGCGGAGGACAGTCGGCGGTCCGCCCCGCTTTCTTGCGCCAAACGTAGATGACGCAGCACCACCGACATACCTCGATCCGACGGATGATGACCAAGTTTAAACGTCGAATCGACTGTGATTCAACGTGAACCGTTGATCAGATTCGATATTTTGAGGGACGAGGGGATCGATCCAAGGCGCATTGAGTCTGACTGAGATACTAAACGCTCCAGAAATGGACACGTGGCTAGCCTGTGTGTAAAGGTTGACCCACGGGAAAGGAAAGAGGAGCAGATGGTTTGGTAAGTTGGATCGAAGAGTTGGCAGGGCCCACAACTGATGGACTCGAGGACATTTGGGCGTGGAGGGTGATTAATAATTGTTGCAAGCCCTCTTTAAATACGTGGCTTGAGTATGGCCCACGCAGCGAGTGTATAAAAAGAAAAGGGTGATCGATTTGGGTAGAGGTAAAATTTGCTTTCCATTAATTAGTGGTTAAAGGTTCCACGATAAAGAGGACAGATAAATTATTGAAACTTGCAATGTGAACTACTGCTCTGAAGACCACCCAATATTATATATATATATATATATATATATATATATATATATATATATATATATATATATATATATATACGCCTACTTGTTGACCATCTCGGTTCGTCAAGCAATCAATCACATATGTTCCCACACTATCTACTTGGATCTCTCGTCTCTCTCTCTCTCTCTCCTCTTTACATACAACGGAAAATATATTTAGTCGTGGAAAAAGAAACGATAAGCATCGTTCTTTGCTTTATGTAAATTATAGAATATATGTAAGCTAAATCTTGATATTGGATATCAAATTATCCAAAATTAATTATTCACAGCCGCAGGACAAAGAAGAATAGCAGCAGACAAAGAACTGTTAACGGGAGTTTCCAATCAAGCGACACCAAACAATGGTTACCTTCTACGTGGAAGTAAATGGAGGAGACATGGAACGAGTGTTACCGTCGTAGTATTCAATCCAATCCAATCCCCAGCGCTCATGTGTCTCCATTCCCGCCGCCACCTTCGCATCCAATCGAAGACGGAAGCGGGCAATCAGTGCGGCTCGAGCTTATCCGCCTCCGTTCGGCGGCGCACGACCGCCACACGTCTTCGCCCACCGTCGTCGCGGTCGTGTCCATCAAAGTCCCGTGCGTTTCGGATGACCGCGCGCGTGCGACCGCGGAATCTGCTTCCTGCGTTTGGGTCCCTCGTGAGAAGGCCGGAGGGCCGCCTCGGTGACGCGCAGAGCTGTTCCGACGATGAAGGGCAGTATGTTGTTCCCGCGAACCGACTGCTGCTTCACCGCATTCTCTGAGCTCAAAGGAACAGATCTGAGTTCTGGTTTGGTTTTTGGGCTGTTCAGAAATCGACTTGCGGACTAACGTCGACTCGAGCAGCGGCAGCAGCAACCGCCGCCGCCGCATTTCTGCAAATGGTTTTTTGCCGCGCGCATTCGCTGGGGAACCTGTCGTCGTCGTCGAACAAATCAATTGGTCTGGATGGGGCACCAGAGTTGAATTGTCGTGATGCTTGGGATCTAAAAACAGGTGTTGGTTTGGGAGAATTAGGATCTGGCAATGTTTTTTTTTTTTTTTTTCTTTACATGGAAGACAGAAGAAATAGGAAGGTGAACTGAAGTTTGGGTGGAGGGGACACCTTGCTCACATCTCAGAGCTGCTGGCTGCTGCCACCGGAAAATTTTAATTTGTTTTGTTTGTTTTAGGCTGCGGAATCCAAGGGAGGGAGATATCCCTGACAAGCCACCTCTTTCCAATCAACTCCCCTTAATTGTCTAATTTTAAGGCCTCCGTTGGCCTCATCCATCCTAAATTAGCCCTCCTTCCAACCTTTCCCGTCTCCTCCTCATCAAATATCTCTTGCTTTTTCTATTGGCCCCCCTTCCCCCCTTCTTTATGACGAAGCTTGTTTACTACCCATTTAAGGCTCCTCCCCCTTCCTTCCTTCCATCTTCCCTTCATATACCCAACTCGCATCCTCATATCCCATCTCCGCAATCAACTCTCTTCTGCTTCTCCTTCGACTCGTCTTCCATATTTTTCTCCATGGATTAATTCCCACCAAGCACCATTCTCCTCCTTTTTTTGTTTCTTTTTGTTATCATTATGGAACATATGCGTATGTATCTTAATGCTAAAGCTTCTTTCATGGACCCTATGAACTGAAAGTGCATGGTTTGTTCCTTGATGTCTTGGCGATTTGAAGAACTTGCTCTCCTTCTATGTATTTATCTGAACCGGAGATGGACGAATCATTAAGGTGAGCTCTTTATCCCAATTGGACGTCCTTTTTCTTATACTGTCGACCCCTCTCTGCACCGTTTTGCTTATTGTTTCTTGTCGCACGAATACCTCATCTCCGTAGGTGCCCCCTCGACAAGCCGGAACACTTGAGAAATTACACCGTCTGCTGCTCAACCGGCTCCGTCTTCCGGGTTCCTTCCAGGGAAGAGGACGCCGTCAGCATGATCTCAGTGGCAACCACCGTGGCACCGGGACGCGAAGGATCCGATTCTAACAGCATCGTTAATTGGGTTAGCTTCGGCCCCTGCATGGCGACCGCCTCCAACACCTCCACCCGATACAAAGGCGTCATGCTGCAACAGAACGGACACTGGGGCGCTCAGATCTACGCTCACGGTCATCGCATCTGGCTCGGCACCTTCAAGTCGGAGCAGGCGGCGGCAGCTGCTTACGACAGCGCGGCTATCAAGCTCCACCATGGCGACTCGCACCGCAACCTCCCCGCGACCCCGCTCACCGCCCACGAGCACAAATTCCAGGAGATGTTCACCACCGACGAGGTGCTTGACATGATCAAGATCGGATCGTACGAGTCACGGATGGAGGAGTACATTAGGCGACACGCCATTGCAGCAGCCGCTGTCAAGGCGGCGCCGAGGGCGAGCCTCCCTCACGCTGGCGCAAGCGGCAATGTGACTTTCCTGGAGATGTTCCTGAAGGAACTGACGCCAAGCGACGTAGGGAAGCTCAACAGGCTGGTCATACCGAAGAAGCACGCGACCAAATACTTTCCGCAGGTGGCTTCGGTGACGGCCGATGAGGTGATGGTCGAGTTCGTGGACCGGGAAGACCGCTCATGGACATTCCGATACTGTTACTGGAAGAGCAGCCAGAGTTACGTCTTCACCAAGGGCTGGAATAAGTTTGTGAAGGAGAAGAGACTTGAGGCCAAGGACACGGTGGCGTTCTATAGGTGTGAGCAGAGGGATGGACTCCGGAGAACGTACTGCTTGATCGACATCATTCGGCGCATTGGCGACGGTAATCGCACCAGTGGTTTTAGTTGGAGCAATAACGGGGCGGAGGAACTGGGACTCAGCTGTAAGAGGAAGACGGAAGAGGGAGACGAGGAAGGCAATGGCACCAGTGGTTTTAGTTGGAGCAAGAACGGGACGGTGGGACTGGGACTCGGATGTAAGAGGAAGGCGGAAGAAGGAGACGACGAAGGCAATCACAGCAGCGGCTACACTGGGAGGAGCGGGAGTGGGGCGATGGGACTGGGACTTAGTTTTACGAGGAAGACGAAGGAGGAAGATGAGGTAGGAGAGGTAGTATCAAGGTTAGAAGTGACTCAGAAATCATCGGAGGCACGACAGCAGGAGGAGGAGCAGGAGCAGGAGAAGAGGAAGAAGAGGTTGAGATTGTTCGGTTTCTCGATCACTGACACAAATGATAGAGGATGAACAAGAAGAAGTACATGCTTGGGCACGTACTGATCAGAAGATCCTCTCTCTCTCTCTATCTTCTCTCTTTTGATGACTCGATGTGGTGTTGGTTGCTTAGGTTATTGCGAAGCACCACCGACATGCTTATGGTATGGGTTAGATGGAGCCTTGCTTCTTCATGTTGTTACTTCCTCAATGTGAAGACTTACTTGTATAGGCTGTAGTAGTATTTTATGAAGATCCGAGTTTGTTCTTTAATCGAATGTAGCACCCACCACCTTTTGTCTTAACGTTCTATATTTTTTTATTTAAATATTTTATTATGTACAAATTATAATCATGAACTTTACAAACTATGATCGATCATACATAAAGGATCTAGATTCATTACAAATCAGAGTTCCCACAAGTGTCCACATGATACAACTCTTATTTACAAGTTAAATATGACCATAGAAGCTAACAAAATTAGGGTTGTCAAGCCTATAACTAGCCCACTAATTCTTGTACAAAGTATGTACAAAAAACTTAAAAGATATAGACATACGTGAGCATTACATTGAGCACTCTCTTTATATTTTTATCATTAACATTATGTTGTAAATTTTACATACTGAGGCTGAGGTATCGTCTCGGCTTGGTACTATCCGTGTATAAATGGACGTCCGAGGATTCTTCGTTAGCGTCCAAGGGTTGTGCTAGCTCCTCGGGACGTCAGCTATTAGATCAAGAACCTGCGGAATCGACTTATGGTCATTGGTTAAGCTGCAGGCACTCGAAGTCTATTACGATGTTCCATGGAGAGTTGCTTATGTGTTGGTTGGGGAATCTTATTTGGTTGGTCTTCGTATTCAAATATTATCTATTTGTAATTGCGTCCTTTCACTTCTCAGTTGGCTCTTCAATCGTCGATGCTTGCACCAAGGTCATGGTCGAGGGGTGTGGGTGCCTCGACTCGATTCCTCTAACGATCAAGTTTTACTTAGGTACATTTTATACTACCTGTGGAAATAATAGTTCATATAAGATTATCTAATGTGTGTGAGCATTAGTTCAAAATCGTAGACTGTCATACTTCTCAAGCGATGAGCAAGCCATCGATCTATCAATTGGTGCTGACTTGAGGTCCTAAAGCGATGGGTGATGAGCATACCGTCGATCTATCTACTGATATTGACTTGCGATTCTCGAGCGAAAAAATAAGATAACACATCTTTCCAAGACATGCGTAGGAGATAAGTCAGATATGAATCTACGTATTTGATAGGCCAAAATATATAGTATCAATTGATTTGATTTACAGAAACCTTGAAATTATTTCTTCAGCCATATGATTTGACTCATTTACGGAACACGTGGTTGGCATGTGTCGACATTACTTCATCAACACGTTACCAGGTCATCCGACCCGAATCAATCACCTCATCCCGATCGGACTCGATCTAGACCGGGTGCGACCGGGTCGCGTGAGGGACTCAACGCGAACCCCTGACGACTGGCGGATGCGGTGTCCAAAAGCACATGTCCGGGACGAGGGCCAGAGTGAGTGCGCAAAGGCGTGTACCAGGTGCTCTCTCTGTCTCCGGCGAATAAATCGCTGGTGTTCCCGTTCGTTCTTACGGCATTTGGTCTCAGTTCCAGGTCGGCGGTGGGCGCGACTCGAGAACACCGACGATGGAAGTGTGAGTTCCCCCATCACGATCCTTTTGCTTCGATTTGCTTGGAAATGTTGCCCCTTCTATTCCAAGAAAGGGTTTCTTGATGCGACGCAGATTTGGGGTTTCTTCCCCTCATGTCGGTCGGGTCTCAGATTCCTCTTTTTCTTGTTTGGATAGAGTTGTTTCGGCTCCCGGAAAGGTTCTGATCACTGGTGGATACCTGATTCTGGAGAGACCCAACGCGGGGCTCGTTGTCAGCACCACAGCCCGCTTCTACGCGATCGTCAGGCCTCTCTACAATGAGATCAAGCCCGAGAGCTGGGCGTGGGTCAGTGCTTTCTTTTTCTTTAAACCTTCCATGACGTTTCTTATGCGAACGAAAATATTCGAGATTTCGGAACAATGGAAAAATAGAATCTCGATCAGCGAGGAGTAACCTGTTTGCTCCAACCATCCTAGGAGCTTTCTTATATTAATTAAACTGCAAAAAAAATAACCCAATGGTTGTCGTGATGACATTCTTTTGGATTTGTTGTTTCTGTTATCTTCTTGTGGGCGTAATGGAATAGGGTCAATGCAAAGCGAGGAGTGCCCAAAGCCAGAGGCCTCTGAATATAATGTCATTTCCATGATGAAGATGATACATGCCCGCTTCAGAGCCAGATCGAAACATGTTCTCCAAGGGTTTATATTTGTTCACCGGCTCTTTGGTTTTGTCTAAGGCTGGCAGATACACTAGGTCCGAGCTTCTAACATGTCTGAGGTGAAGTTTGGATGAGAATTTATTTGCAATTGTGCTCTTTTGCTCCCCGAGGTGATCCTCTCGTTTCACTTCGTGATTATTGAAACATCTTTATCAAAAATAAAAATGGAATAATTAATTTTAATGGTCAAGTATATATTTGATGTTGGCACATAAGACTGTAGGAATTGCCTAATCCTAGCTGTGCAGATTTAAGATAGAAAATTTACCTTCCCCTTTGTATATGTTGAGAAAAATTATCACAAATGTAAAGAGCCATATGATACAACATAACAACAGCAAGTGTAATGTCCCAACTAATCGGGTTAGCTACATGGATGTTTTTCTTTTTCCATTTTTCTGCAAATGGCAAGTGGTGATGATGGGATTCAACTCTTGGACTTTGCTATCAAACAGTCAAAGTCTTAACTAGGCAGCTATCATTCTCACGTGGATATGCTCTTGTCATCATTCTGCATCTTCTTTAGTTAAAACAAGAGTATTCCAATCTTTTTAGTTAAAACCAGAGTATTTCAAATTTCTTTTTATTGTTTCTAGCAGCCTTCTTAGTTTTTCTTCTATCTCTTCTTATATCACTAATATTGATCCAGATTATTTCACCACATGTATAAGTTTCCTTTGGACATGCAGATACCATCTTAGACTGTTTTTTATTTATGTAAAGAATGATATGTTCTAGATTTATTTCTTCTTATTATGATCCCACTCGATATGATTACTGATTCAACAACTTGGTGGCCTAATAACAAAAAACCCAATAAAATTTAAGCCCAAGTTAATATTATTGGTAAGTCCATTTAGTCCTATATTAATTGGGGATGTCATAATTTTTTTATCTAAAGGCTTAGGGTGTGTTTCGGAACATATTTGAAATGTGTATTGAGAACCCAATACATATTCCAAATGTGACTTGGTATTTGATAATTTTTTTTCAAAAAAAATCACAGTTGACCTGAATGCTGCATTGTAAATGCTCAAATGCTGATGCTACCTTAAGGTAGTATTAGTATAGAGCATATGCGGGATGCTAATGAAATTTTTAAAATTTTCCAACATTTCCTATAATATTCTTTAAAATCACAAGATTACCACTATATTATAAAAATCCTAACCCTCATTTCCTCTCCCCTTCTCTCGATTTTTGTTGTTGCTGACTCCTCTCACGTGTCTTCTATAAAGTGAAATTTTATTTATTTATTTTCAAAGGTTATTTTACAGTCACTTGCATGATTATATAATTCATTTGTAATATATCCAGGCCATACAAAGTTTTTTGTAAGATTACATACATTTATTCATTTACGTATTCACTTTTAAATAAATACGAAAAACATTAGAAAGATAAATTTGTCACTTAATATTCAATGGATCTTTTGAATATAATTTTACCAAACAATACTTACGTAAATGCATATTTAAAATGCAGTCTTCATCAATTGTTTACTAAACACTTAAGTTATTCCATAATTGCATGTTCACTCATATGTCTTTCTCCAAATGCCCATTAAAAATGCAAATGTGTTTCCACACGGACCCTTAATGTTATCATCTTGTACCCCATCACATAGCTTAGAATCATTTCATAGTAGGTAGCTAGGAGGCTCACAACTCAGCATTGTGGCGTCTCCATAATTTGATAATTGATATACCTCAGACCTTATCCATGTGCAACTTTTTCCTGCTTGAGTTTGTACATGATTATTAAGTCCACTCTGAGAATGATTTATGTTAAGAAGTGATTCGATAAAGTGCCAAAATGATTAAGCACTAAGTTACTTCCTTGCTTAGGTATTGGTATTGGTGATTTTTAGTCTATGTGCGTGAATATTTCATGTAACGGTGCATACCTTTGTGGTTTGATCTTCCTTTCTTTCTGAATTATATGATGCCTTAACTGAAAAGAAACGAATATATCTTCTTTTATGCTGTATTAAGCAGTGAAATAAATCTTATTGATTTCTGATCAAGCTATTCATGTATTTTAATATTATGTACAACTTGTTGAGCTTATTTCACTGATCTATACTTGTTTCAGGCATGGACAGATGTTAAAGTAACATCTCCTCAGCTATCTAGAGAGTCCACATACAAATTATCACTTAAAAACTCAACCTTGCAATGCACCTCCTCGAGGCAAGTGCTTGACCGAATGCCTACTTTTTGTGATTGAACTCAGTATGTGTTCAGCAGTTGGCTTCTGGTTTTGGGCGACTCATATGAATTTACATTTATACATTTTATTGGGTAATCATACACATTCTCTTTTGTTGCTCAGGATCACCCTCCTAAACCAAAAGCCACATGGAGTTGCAGAGAAGCTGCAACTGAATTATAAAATATATGCAAAATTGTCTTAATATAAGTTGACAATGGAAAGATGTTTATGCGTGACTTTGACAATAAACTTGGATATCCCGAATATAAGATTTGAAATTCTGTCGAATTGTTCATTGCAAGTGCAGCTTTTACCCTTCCAAGAATACTTTAGGCCTTGGAAGTCCCTTGATTTTTGCAAATTGAGGCATCTTTAGGCCACTGTGAATTGGGATACAAGCTTGTTAGTTATGTTAACTGATTCTTCATTTCTTTGTCATTCATCTTTTCTTTTCGTCAGATATAGTCATTATGATTCTTGTGCTAGAAGAGCTTGTGATTTGTCTTGCATGTATTAGCAGCCTTCTGAACAAAGGTGCATTGTACATTAGTTTTTTTCCAAGCATCTTGTCACGAACTTAGCTGGTTTTGCCTAAATCGTGCGACACCCTTGCGAGTCCGTCCGCAAAGGTCAGCCTCCCCGAAACCTCCTAGGGTCCCTTAGGACCTACAAAAGAGAAAACGAGTTAGAGGAAGCACTTCCCACGGGATCCACAAGCAACAACTTTAGCAAACACTTTATATAGCCAATGCAAATTACAACTATGGACTTTACAAGTTCTGAACGGTTGCACACAAAGGATAATGATCCATTATAGACCGAAGTCCCTACAAGTGCCTACATGACACAACTCCCATTTACAAACCGAAATCGACCACAAAGCTAACTAAACTAGGCCTGCTAAGCCTACTGCAAGCCCGCTACTTGCTGTACAAAGAATGTACAAAAACCGAAGGACACGAACAAACATGAGCATTATATCAAACACCTGGTTTATATTTTTGTTCGTGACATTCTCCCCCACTTATTCCTTCGACGTCCTCGTTGAAGCCGTTGTAAATGTTGATGTTGCATCTCCTCGCCTTTTGCTGAATCTTCAATCTTTTGTTTTGGCTGCAACACACCCCTTGGCTCCCAGCTGCTCTCTGCCGCTGTTGTTGAGTAGTCGAACTCTGATCCGCCAGGCTGCTTCAACTCGCCAATGATTGACTCTTGTATTGGGTTGGCTGAGCTGTGCTGATCCTTGTTGATTTCTGTGGATCTTTTTGGTGAAGAAAAAAAACCTTCCTCGTTATGCGCTAGTAGTGCAATAGTCTCATGTTGCTTAAACTGGATAGATGCTTGTTGGAGCTTTAATGAGCATCGCTTCCCAGACTTTGAAGTTTTTTTTTTTTTGAGGTCCTTCCTCCATAAGATTCGCTCATTTATCCTTCTTCAACTTTAGTTGTCACTACCAAGTAGGTTCGCATCACTCCCGCTGTCGATTTACATTCTCTTGGGAAATGAAGCAGACAATCTACTCTCAGTAGTACTGATCACCAACGGTGAGGATTTGACAACTATTGTCTTCCATAAGCTTTCCTCGAAGGGTCACTGAACTTGTGCAGAGCTCCTTTGTTGGATAAATCAGAGAATCGGGGTACTAAGTTTCGCCCATTCTCTTTGGGTTGAGAAGACAAAGGTTATTAGATTTCGCTCGCCTCCTCGAGGTACGAGAACTGGGGTACTCGGTTTCGCCCACTCTCTTGAGTTAAGAAGATAAATGTTACTTAATTTTGCTCGCCTCCTCGAGGTTGTACTTCATTCATCGAGCTGGTTACTAGCATTTCGCCTGCTCTTTGCTCACACTTACGAAGCACTTGAAGTGTTTGCACTCCTTGCATTGAGTTAGCTACTGTGCTTCGCCTTCCCATTGCCATTGAACTTCTGGAATGCAAGAAGTTTTGCCTAAAAAGAGCAAAAAGTTTACCCCAACTTAGAGTAAGTCTTTGATAATTCTGGTCGCCTCTAGGATTGTACTGTCTTCTCCATCATCTTTTGCCGCCTACTCCTCTGAGTAGAAAAGGTACAACACCGCGTACTGTCTACTTCATTCTTTAGTCGAGCACTCCTGCATCAACCCGAAGTCCCTCATTTTCAGATATCTTGATGAGAAGCCCGTTGACACTGGTCTTATGAAGTTCCTTGGCCTCTGCCCTTCTGCCCTGTCTTGGTACTTGGAGTTTGCCTTTGGATTCTCCACCTCCTCGACCCCTTTTGCGACCAACGCTCTCCCTCCATGAGAGCAAGGGATCAATGCCTCCACGGAAGTCCCGTCTCTGCGGTACCATGGCGCTGCCAAGCCCATGGCCCTACTATACGTTGCCTCGCATCTGTGTTCCTTTCTTGCCATCGGTAGATCCGCCTCTTCGGCATTATGACACTCCTCTGAGTCCATTTCCTTTCTAACCGACGCTTTGCTTTTGGGTAGCTGAGCCCCACTGGACTCATCGTCGCTTCCTCGCCCCTTTCAACCACCTGCTTCAACACCTTTGTGTTCTCCAAGCAGTTCTCCTTGGCTGATGGATAGACAGACTGCAACTCCCATGCATGGCCTTCGCTATCTTGTTGCAAGGCTCGCGTCAATTCTGTTCTCCTTAGCTTCCTTGGTAGCAACGTTTGCTTACTCGGCCTTGTCCTCTGACTTGTCAGGCTCCCTTAAGCGAATCTAAGCACTGGAGCAGTCCAACTCTCCAGCCGCTCTGATCATACCTTTGTATGATCAAGTCCCCCCTCCTGTACCATGACATTCACTCCTTGAATCCATAGCCCTTCTTGCCATTGTGTTGTTCACCTAAGTGAAGCTCCCAGCAGCTCTTGATCATCCACATGATCGCGTCCCCCTCCATGGGACTCACTGGTACTTGCACTTGGACTTCTTCCTCGGTGGTATACAACCCCCATATGCTGATGACTAAGGCTTTCATCCAATGCAAGCTTTGATGCACACATGAAGACCGCCTCTGCGGTACCATGACATTCACTCATTGAATCCATAGCCCTTCTTCTTGTTGTGTCGTACACCAAAGTGGAGCTCCCAGTAGCTCCTGATCATACCACCGCATGATCATATCCCTCACGGGACATCTCCGCATGTGTTGTATTGTCGCGAACTATTCCACCACGATTCGCTGCACCATGTCGCCTCTTGATGACATCTCCATTGCATTCAGATTCTTTTGTGATGAACTCAGACTAAGATCTCTCAATGTGTGGCCTCTGCCAACACATCGTAGGGCCTCCGCCATCTTCGATTGCGTTCGCTCCTTTGGCAATTCACCTTCGCCCACCCATTCTCGGGTCACCCCTGGACGAAGTATCTCTCTAGGCCAGTTCGTCGTCTAGTAGCTCTCGAAGTCCCCTGACTTCGTTAGGATTGGTGCACCATTGTCTGAATCCTGGGCCTCTATCCCCCTACCAGCACAATCTTTGCTGCGCACCAATTTCTTAATGACAACTCGAATGACAACACTGTAGTATATTCTTCAAGAGTACCCACCTAAGGTCTTCTGATTCCAACTTCGCCTCTGCAAGTTGAATCACCTTAGTTCCTCTGTCAAATGCTATTCTGAGATCAAGGTGCATGTGCCTCGAAGCTCCCTTCATCTTTGACACCATGCAAAATGAGTCTGCCCCATCAGAATGAAGAACCCATGAAATGACATAATCTCACTCTTGCCTCTACAAGAGTTCATGTCCTTGACCTCTGTCCAAGGAAAGCTCTGTGCTTCCGCTCCATGTTTTCATCTTCTACGTCGACTCTCTTCATGCGACTTGGATACTTCACCAAGTTCTACCCAAGTCGCTCCGCCTCTTGATTTGCATTGAGTTGATGGTGGCCCTCATGCCCACCATTCCACGGGTCAGCCCTCCGTTGAGTTTGATTTCCACATCGACTCTAAGTGTGCCTTTGTTTGATGTTGCCATGGTCGCTCCCCCACTTGATCTCGCAATGCATCCACCAATGCATTACTTCATTCGAGATCATGCAACGACTCCTCGTTGCTCGCTCGATCCGTTGAGCTTTGTGGAGATGCTGTCTTTGAGGTACTCTTCCTCAACATGTGCGGTTCGCTGCACATGATTCTCCCTCTGGAGAACTAAGACCTATCCCTCCTGCATATCTGTCCTGTTGGAGCAACTTTCCTCTTTGCATTCTTCTCACTGGAAGTTTCGGAGACCACCATCCCCTTTAGACTACTCTGTCTTGCTGAACAACTTGTGCCTTGTTCTGCCCCTGCAAATGCACTTGCTAGATTGCGACTCTTCGCTAATACAGTCTTCATTGCACCCTTCATGGTCTAGCAACGTGCTAAACTTGTTGCACACTTCAGCCTCCTACGGACGTATCCTTTCCATGCTGAAGAGAAAGTTATGATGCTCCATGGCATCGAGTTCCGATTGCCTTGGGATGGACACGAACACTCCATCGTTCGCATACAAGCCCTTGCATGAGTACCGAATTCTTTGAGTTAGCAATTCCCCTCACCTCTGTGAGCTTTGCATAACTCTTTCGATCGTTGAGCAACACATCCCACTTTGCACGGTCTCATCTTTTACCAAGCGCTCCGCTTGCCTTGAGCACCGTCAAGTGTCGAGCCGTAGCTCGAACTCAGCCATCCCAACCTTTGTGCTATACGCATTCTTCTTAGCTTGCTTGTCCTCGTGGTGCCTCTCGCGCAAAAGGTTGACCGTTCCTCTGAATGCCAAACCTGGATGCCCGCTCCTCTGAGCGATTCCTTTCCCTACATCTCAATGTCCGATTCCCCTAAACAGTTGCGGGTGCTGGCTGCCCTCCACACAGCTAGGTCCCCCACGTTTGTATGACAAGTGTTTCTGCGTGTGCTTGTCCTGCTCTGATACCAAAATGTCACGGACTTAGTTGGTTTTGCCCTAAGTCGTGCGGCACCCTTGCGAGTTCGTCCGTAAAGGTCAGCCTCCCCGAAACCTCCTAGGGTCCCTTAGGACCTACAAAAGAGAAAACGAGTTAGAGGAAGCACTTCCCACGGGATCCACAAGCAACAGCTTTAGCAAACACTTTATATAGCCAATGCAAATTACAACTATGGAGTTTACAAGTTCTGAACGGTTGCACACAAAGGATAATGGTCCATTACAGACTGAAGTCCCCGCAAGTGCCTACATGACACAACTCCCATTTACAAACCGAAACTGGTCAGAAAAGCTAACTAAACTATGCCAAGCCTACTGCAAGTCCGCTACTTGCTGTACAAAAAATATACAAAAATTGAAGGACACGGACAAACATGAGCATTATATTAAACACCTTGTTTATATTTTTGTCCGTAACAATATGGGAAAAAGCTCACCTGACTGATTATGGTAATTGCAATATAGACACCCTCTCACCACCCACCCACACACACAGATGTACATAATGTTGTAGAATCTTATATCTATAAATTTAAGGATAAAATCATTTGTATGTTATTTTGAAGAGAAATAACATACAAATGTATTTTTCTGACCACAGGAGAGATTGTATAGGTAATCTAATGTTATTTTGTCATTGTTGATCCAAGAGCTTATCAAATTTTGTTTTCATTGGCCTCGTTGAAGAAATTAGATCCGCAAAGGCATTCTCTTGGCTAGAATATTTTTTGTTTGTACTGTCGCTGTATTGGCATCTTTAGCTGATCCATTAGAAAGTGGTATTAACCAAGGAATGTCGTTTCGACGTGTACTGCCCGATACGGGTGGTACGTACCAGTTCGGCAGTTGATCGGTACGCGAACCGCCCGTTACTAGGTGGTATTGTTGATTGGGGCTGTTTCTGCCCCGCTATCACCCGAAATCGATCGGTGACAGTCGATTTCAACCGTCGGTGGTCGATTTCATGCAGTATCAATTGAGGGAGGGAGAACGAAGAAGAGGGAGAAGAAAAACTTGGAGTCGTGTTGCTCTTCCCTCTCGCTATCCGTCGCCCGCCTGTCATGGACTTAGCTGAATTTGCTTAAGCCGTGCGGCACCCTAGTAGCAAACTTGAAGACTTCACTGAAATTGCCTAAGTCGGAAGCAACCTTGTCCAATGTTTCGGACTTAGCTGGGTATTGCCTAAGTCTTGAAACGTCGAAGTGTTATTTGTCCATAAAGGGTCAGGCCACTTGCAACCTCGTGCGGGTCTCGAAGGACCTGCAAAAGAGAAGTTGGTTAGTTTTGAAAGCGAGCGATAGACAAGTCTCGACATCTCGTAGAGAGCGCAGCTCTTACAAGCAATTCGTCGAACACCTTGAGTGCAACAGAGAAATAGAGCGAACAAGACTTTTGAGGGCTGTAGGAACGGTCGCAAGTCCACAAATGATGGTTCCCAAGGTATCAGACGCAAGTCGAGTTCAACTATTGATGAATGCTCACACCTGATACATACCCGAAGCCCCATCTAGCCCTGTGCCACCCGGGGGGTTCCAAGGGGCTGAGATGGCTGACATTTTGCACCGCTCAGATTGGTCGCCGTAGCACGCGAAAACGACAAAAAACTGGGCAGTTTTGGCCTGTTTTGTCTCTGTGCAGTGAGCGATCATTCTGCAGCGTTACAGACTGTTTCTGCTTGCATTTCTTAGGTAAAATCAAACAAAACCAAGGTAAAACCTGCTGCCAAACATCTGTATAAGCCAACGTTTTACTTACTGGTTCGTATCGGTGTACCGACATTTTATCGGTACTGGTACAGTACTAGTACCATGGCGGTATGCACAGTGCGTACCACCCAATATTATTAAATTATTATATTATAATATAATATTAAAGATATTAAAAAACATTAAAAAAAGAAATAAATGGGTGACCTCGCCCGCGGGCTGCGAGGGCAGTGACGTCTTGCGGGCGACCCGCGGGTGGCGAGGGCAACGACGGCTCGCGGTCAACCCGCGAGCGACGAGGGCGCGCGGGTAGCGCGCAGGCGAGGACGACGGCCATGTACTTCTTCTTTCTTCTTTTCCCTTTTTCTTCTTCAATTGACTGCCGACGGTCGATTTCTCCGTCAATCAACCGCCGACAGCCGAAATCGACCGTCGACGATCAATTTTAGCGGTACCGCCCGGTAGCGACCGGTCTGTGTATCAGTCAGCTGTCGGACCGGTAGGAAAACCTTCGTACAAGCAAACAAAAGCAACAAACGGTTCGCTGAGCGAAGAGTTGCGGTTGAGCGACGATCGTTCGTGACATGTCGGCGAAGATTTGCTCGCGTGTGGCCGACGACCTGGAGTCGTGTTGCTCTTCCCTCGTGCTATCCGTCGATCGTTGGCGAAGAATCGCCCGTGCCATGCGTCGTCGGCCCCACGCGAGGAGAAGAAACGTCTCCCCGTGTGGGGAGAAGGAACAAAGTGAAGTCACCCCTTTGTTTTATTTTTTAACTTATATTATATTATATATATATATATATACCGAGCAGTATTCCTTGTGCATACCGCTCAGTACCGGGTATCGTACCATACCGAGCTGAGCTCGGTACGCTGGTTTGGACCGGTATAGTAATCCTTGGTATTAACCCAAAGGAAACATTAGGCACATCCAAAGTCATTCAAGAAGAGTGTCTCCATCCAGATTTGCAATCTTATTTATCATGTTTCTTACTGGTTAATATTTGCTGACCAACATTATGTTTTTCTTCAGAATTGACAAATTATTGGAAGAAGTCTTGCTCCTTTTTGTACATCTAGCATAGCATCAGCAGTTTTCCCTTTTCTGTAATTCTTCAAATTGTTGATCATTACAGTTATCTGAATTGCCCTTAATCCATCGTTCAAGAAAGAATTTTTTTCTTCAACTGCGTATTTGACATGATTGCTTTACTATTATTGATGATTCCAGAGATTTCACAAACCCTTTTGTGGAACAAGCCATTCAGTATGCCATAACTGCCTCCAAGGTGATACTTGTTGATGAGAGCAAGAAGGATAAATTACAAAAGCTACTTCTACAAGGTAGTTTCATTGTCTCATTTACATTTTTACACTGTTCCCCCACTTAAAAAGCTCATTAATATTAATTATGCTCATATCTGCATTTGTATTTATATTTTCCATGTAGGTCTTGATATTACAATATTAGGTGCCAATGATTTCTATTCTTATCGAAACCAGGTAATCATCCTTTTTTCTATACAAAAGCTTTCTTTGTTTGCATGTGCTGATTGTCATATTTCCTTACACGTGATTGATATATTCTATTTACTGGTCTGCCCTGTAAGTTGCTACTTGCTATATTGCCATTTTGATGTTCAAGTCATAACTGGCAATCTTATCATGTCATGCTGTTTTACGTGATGATTATTTAACAATTAAGAAAACTAAATTGTATCTCATTCTATTATCAGATCGAAGCATGCGGCTTACCTTTGACTACAGATGCACTGGCTTCACTTCCTCCCTTTTCCTCCATTACATTTAATTCAGAAGCTCCTAATGGAGTGGCTGCTGGAGAGAAATGCAAACCTGAGGTTGCAAAAACTGGACTTGGTTCATCAGCTGCAATGACTGCATCAGTTGTTGCAGTATTACTTCACTACCTTGGGGTTGTTAGCCTCCCATTATCAGAAAAAAGTTTGGATCATGGGATTGCAGCTATTTCAGATCTTGATTTGGTACACATTATAGGTCAAAGTGCTCATTGTATAGCTCAAGGAAAAATTGGTAGTGGTTTTGACATCAGTGCTGCGGTCTATGGCAGTCAACGATATGTCAGATTTTCTCCTGCAGTTCTTTCCTCTGCTCAGGTTTCTTCACTATTGTGCCGTCTTTCTTTCTAATTGATATAAATGTGGTTCCCATGTATAGCTGTTCCATATAAATTCTGTTTACTTGTTTGTAAACTATTTGGTTCTGGGCATACTAGTTATATCATCACTGGAGCAGTTGCTAAAAACTTTAGTAGTATAAATTATAAAATGTAATTCTTGATTGTATGAAATCAATGTCTTTTATTCTGAGGAAGACGTAATTTGGATGTTCTACATATTTTTCCCATAATGTGCTTAATTTTGCTTTTTTTTTTGGTGTCTGCTGTTTGAGCTAGATTACAAGATGAGACATAATTAAGGCACTAAGATGTTTTCAGCTTCTAAATCTTAATTGAAGATCAATTTATGTCAACAAAAAAGTGAGAACCTTAATTTATTGATAAAGAGATTTATTACTTAGAATTATCTTATTATGAATTTACAGGTAACTGGAGAAAAGCATTTGCTGGATGTAGTCACTGATATTTTGCAAGCAAAGTGGGATCATGACAAGTCTCAATTCTCCTTACCTCCACTTATGACCCTTGTAAGCCTACAACTTCCTTGATGCCGTCAATTAATAAACTATGTGACGTTTCCCAATTGAAAAAAGTTGTGATAAAATTTTTCTAGGATTCTTCCTTTGGGAATGTGCTTGGAAAGTTTTCTTTTTTTTCCACAATGATGAGTTGAAATGTCAAGGAGCAATATGTACTTTTAGCATATTTTTCATTGTACATCTTCATGTTAATTATTCTGGTTCCTTTGAGATTATCTTGTGAGTTAGGTTATTTTATCCAAGGCTTCTTGATTTTCTCTGTATCTGTATTTTATTAGGCATTATATGAACTTTTTATGTGGTTAAATTGTCGTGTCAGCTACTAGGGGAACCTGGCTCTGGAGGTTCATCTACCCCCTCGATGGTTGGCTCTGTGAAGCAGTGGCAAAAGTCTGATCCCCAGAAGTCCCAAGAAACATGGAAAAGAATTGCGTCTGCCAATTCAATGCTTGAGGAGCAATTAAAAAAATTAAGCAAACTAGCAGCGGATTACTGGGACGCATACAGCCATATTATCAGCCGTTGCAGCTTGCATGCCCATGGAATGGTATTTAGTAACTTCTTACATCATGGGTTCACTTGTTAAATGAAAACCAAATTAGCAGAAAATGGTAACTGAAAAGAATGATGCATATCTTTTTAACCCAATTCATGTAAATAGGAACCCTGCTTCTGTTCCTGAATGCAGTCTTCTAACATTTTATTACCAGAAAAGAACAATTAAGGGTGGAAAGTTAAAGACAAACATGTCTTCCAATTATGACAAATTAGTAGTTATGGTTGGAGCTTGATGATTTATTGATGGTATTAGAGTCAATAAACCCAATCAACTACAAGCTAGAGTATGATCAGTGCTGACCATGGGACATATTGATGCTGTGGTTCTGATTGGAGTTAGAAGTCTGACAAGGATGTCTTAAGAGCAAGGAGAACATGGAGATTTGTATTAGCATTGGAATTGGCATTGTCATTTGTATGCATCAAATACATGTATGAAAGATTTTTGAATATTTATATGATCAACTAATAAAAATGAGAAACACTTTATTTCTCAGTATATAACATTTTTATATTCATGACAAGTTTTAAAATTTATGTTTACTGACATCTTTTCCTTTTTCTCTTTAGAATATAAGCCCTCAATCGTTGAAATTTCTCTTTGAACAAAAAGAAAAGCTTAAAGCTTGTAGATTTTTTCCTGGAGGTTTTTCATATTTTAATATTCATGGCAAGTTTGAAAATCTAAATCTATGTTTATCTTGTCATAACATTTTTACTGATTCTCTTGAGAATACAGATTTCTGAAGGTCATCTTGCATCTTAGGTTTTTCTCTCTTTTTTCATAAATAATTTTCATGTCCCTAAGAGATATGCAATTTTTGTTCCAAAAAGATAGAATAAATTACATAAGATATTATAATCTTTCAGAACATCAGAGTCAATGCATCAATCTATTTGGTAAACTGTTACATGCTATGACATACATGTCAGTTTTCTATGATAGTTGTGTTTTACCTATGTTTTCTACAGAATTGAAATATTACATCTCTTTTTGTTTATGGTGAATCATCCTAATATAAAAGAACCTATACTTGTCCAGTGGATGCAGCTTGTTAATGATCAATATCAAGAATTAGTCGTCAAGTCATTGTTAGGAGCAAGAAATGCTTTTCTAGAGATTAGGCTTCATATGCGAGAAATGGGCAAGGCAGCTGGTGTTCCTGTAAGTTTATTTTGTTCCAACTCTCATTATGGATTTTGTTGAGGACAAATCTTCTAGGTTTTTGTTATTATGTAGTTTGTATTGGAGAATAAAACAACTTGCTTACCTGTTATGAGAGTTTATTGCTAAGATATATACTGCTACCTGCAATAGCTTGTGGAATGCAATTCAGATTTGTTCCAACTAGACGAGACATGCCTGTGAGCTCTTAACAAGTTTGCTAAGGCTTGCAGGATTTTGTGGAAGTTAGGTTCAGCGTTTAGAATATTCTGAGAGTTGTGCTCAGGCTGGACATGTAAGGTTTCTGGTTGTAGAAACTAAAACTCATTGCCTGTTGAGTTTCAGCCTGATAGCATGATTAAAAGCTATTTTAGAATTGAAATTGATAGTCCTTTGCCTGCTTAATTCAAATGGTACTGTAGCATGTTCATGAATGGTATCGCTTCATTAATTCAACTGAATGCCTGCCCAATTCAACTAGGTATCTTTCGATAAAGGATAAGATGAGAGAAGATCATTTAAGATTGTATGAGACCTTCGGATGGAGTAATCAGAAGAGATGAAATGATTAATATTATTAGTGGCACAATCAGAGATAGAGGAAGAGCTAAAAGGACTTTAATAGTAACTTTAAATAAAGATTTAAATAATCTATACTTAACTAAATATACAACTGTTTACAAATTTCAATGACAACAAAAGATTCATGTAACCGACCCTAAATAATTGAGACTTGACTTTGTTGTTGTTGTTATTATTTAGCCTTTTCATGAATGATTTATTTTTTCACAAGGCAAGCTTGATTCATAAACTTGTTATCAATGTTCTATGTAATGAATTAAATAGGGTTAGGAGGCAATTCTATATCTTAGGAAATTTTTTGTGCTATAGAAAGTTCATATATATGCAACTACAAAGAAGAAGCTTTAAATTTCTCTTTAGGTCAAGTGCATGAATCTTGGTAACAACGATGTCTAGATCACTCGTGCATAGTGAGCGATTGTTCTGCAGCCTTACAGACTGTTTCTGCTTGCATTTCTGTGGCAAAATCACATAAAACAAGGCAAAACATGCTGCCAAACATCTGTACAAGCAAACAAAAGCGACGAACGGTTCGCTGAGCGAAGAGTTACGGTTGAGTAACGACCGTTCGTGACATTCTCCTCCACTTAAACTGTCGATGCCCTCGTCGACGCTTGTTGGTAGGCTTTTACGCAAGCTTCTTCATGTCGTAGGGCGTCTTCTGACTCCCAATTGGCTTCTGTTTGTGGAAGTTTTTGCCACTTCACCAAGTACTCAGTTTGTTATGCTTCGTTGGGTAGCTTAGTCTTGCGATCCGCCAGAATAGTCTCAACTCTCTTCTTGTAGGAGGCTCTTATTGGAGGTAGTCGAGTTCAAATATTTCGCGAAGCATCTTGCAGATCTGAATGATAGGCATTCAAGTTTCTTGCATGGAAGACATTGTGAATTTTGAGGTATGCCGACAGTTGCAACTTGTAGGAGACGTTGCCTGCCCTGCTGATAATTGGGAAAGGGCCTTCATACTTGCGCACCAATCCTCTATGCACTTTGTGCCTAAAGAACTGGAGTGATGCTGGTTGGAGCTTCACCAACACCAAGTCACCAACTTTAAACTCCTGTTGTCGCCTTCCCAAGTCTGCCCACTTGTTCATTTTTTTGATCGCCTTCTCCAAGTAGGCCCGAGCAATATCTGTATTTTGATGTCATTCCTTTGCAAAGTGATATGCTGACGAACTACTCCTCGTATAATCAATAGTCAATGTGTGAGGAGTCGACGATTGTTGTCTTGTGATAATCTCGAAGGGGCTCTTGTTGGACGTAGAGCTCCGCAGCAAGTTGTAAGAGAATTGGGCTATGTCCAACAGCTTCACCCAATCTCGTTGGTTGGCACTCACGTAGTGCTGGAGATATTTCTCTAAGAATGAGTTAACTCTTTCAGTCTGGCCATCCGTCTGGGGGTGGAGGCTTGTGGAGAAGTAAAACTTGGACCCTAGCAATTTGAAGAGTTGAGTCCAAAATCGTCCCAAGAACCACGAATCTCGATCACTGATGATGTTGTGCGGGACTCCCCAATACTTCATCACATGCTTCATCATCAACTTGGCCGCCTCCTTTGCTGAACAGTATAGGGGTGCATCAATGAATGTTGCATATTTTGAAAATCGATCGACCATCACGAGTATCGATCCGAGTCCTCCTATTGCCGGCAAGCTTGATATGAAGTCCAAAGAGATGCTCTCCCATGGCCTTCCAGGTATGGGCAGCGGCTCCAAAAGTCCCACCGGCTTTCGCTGCTCTACCTTGTCTTGTTGGCAAGTAAGGCATGTTCGAACATAATCCTCCACATCGGTCTCCATCTTTGGCCAATAGAAGGTCCTCTCCACGAGAGCCATTATTCGGTGGATGCGTGGATGTCCAGCCCAAAGGGAATCGTGGCACTCTTTCAAGAGTCACGCCTCAAATTGTCCACTCGCGGAATATAAACTCTATTCCCTTTGGTATAGATGAGTCCCTCATGGATCCAAAATCGTCGTGCCTTGCCTTCTTTGATGAGTTACATCAGGGTTACTGCCTGAGGATCACTGTACAGTCCATCCCTGATCCTGGAAAGAAAGTTGGAGTGCAACTGACTTGCTTAACCTTCGCCTTCCAACTGTATAGCATTTACCAATTCAACTTTCCGACTCAATGCATCAGCCACGACATTTGCCTTTCCAGGTTTGTACTCCATTACCATGTCGAACTCGGCCAAGAAGTCCTGCCACCGTGCTTGTTTCGGGGATAGCTTCTTTTGAGTTTGAAAGTAACTCAATATGACATTGTCCGTCCTTAGCACAAATGGTGCTCCTAAAAGGTAGTGTCGCCAGACTCGTAGACAGTGGACCACCGCTGTCATCTCTTTCTCATGCATTGGGTATCGCCGCTCGGTCTCGTTGAGCTTGCGACTCTCGTAGGCCACTGGATGACCCTTTTGCATGAGTACTCCCCCAATAGCAAAATCAGAAGCATCTGTATGGACTTCGAAAGACTTCCCATAGTCTGGTAATCTGATTACTGATTCCTCCAATACGGTAGTCTTTAGGTCTCGGATTGTCGCTTCGCATTTGTCTGACCATCTCCACAATTGCTCTTTCTTTAGCAACTCAGTCAGTGGAGCTGCGCGCTTCGAGTATCCAGTTATGAAGCGCCGATAATAGTTGACAAACCCAAGGAATGATCTCAACTCTGGCACCTTCTTTGGTGTTCGCCAATCTACCACAGCTTGCACTTTGGACTTGTCCATTCGGATAGAACCATTGCCGATTCGATGCCCCAAGAACAGAATCTCCTTCTGAGCAAAATAGCACTTCTCCCTCTTTACGAACAAAGTGTTCTCCCTGAGAACTTTGAAGATTGTCCGAAGGTGCTCAATATGCTCCTCAAGTGATGAGGCGAAGACTACTTGTGTAACAAGGTATGGAGCGTTTGAGTTCTTGGTGATGCCTTTCAGCTTAACCAACGCTCTGGCCACATTATGTACTCTAATGAACCAGCTGTTCAAGGAATATTTGGACAAACTTGGCTATAGACGACTATCGTCTAGGTAGACGACCATAAACTTGTTCAAATATTCCTTGAATAGCTAGTTCATTAGAGTACAGAATGTGGTCGGAGCGTTGGTTAAGTCGAAAGGCATCACCAAGAACTCAAACGCTCCATACCTGGTCACACAGGTAGTCTTCGCCTCATCACCTTTTACAATATGCACTTGCCAATACCCCGACCGAAGGTCGAGTTTGGAGAAATACTCGGCCTTGCCCAGTTGATCGAACAAATCCGCAATGAGCGGAATATGATACTTGTTCTTCACTATCACTTTGTTCAGGGCTCAATAGTCGACACATAATCGGAGGCTCCCATTTTGTTTCTTCTGGAAGAGAACTGGAGCTCTGAATGGTGCCTTTGAACTGTGGATGAGACCACCGCTTAGCAGTTCATCTAACTGCTTCCTCAGTTTTGCCAACTCTGGAGGGGCCATGCGGTATGGTGGTTTCGCTGGAGGCGCTGGAGGCTTAACTCCCGGCTCCAAGTCGATATTATGATCCATGCCTCTGCGTGGAGGTAGAGTCTTCGGCAACTCAGGTGGCATGACGTCTGTGAATTCCTTCAGAACGTTCGCCACTGCAATAGGTTCGTGAATGGCCTCCCCGTCAAGTGGCTCTAGCTTCACAGCAGCCACGAAAGTCAATTCGCCTTTTTGTATCCTTTTCTTCAATTGTAGTGCCAATATTTGCTGTGGGTCCTTGGTTCCTCCTTGAGAGACTGGAACCACGCAGGGGTCGTCGCCTCCCATTAAACATAGAGAGTTTAGGAACGACATCGGCACCAACTTCGTCGCGTGCATGAACTCCATTCTAAGAATCACTTGGAAGTCATCCAATGGCACCGCCATTATGTTGGTGCATCCGCTCCACATTCCAATCTTGATAGGGACCCCCTTTGCTAGTCCGGAGATCCGCTGAGACTCCGAGTTCACAGCCTTCACACGACTTGGGTTCTTCTCCAAGATAAGTCTAAGTCGCTTTGCTTCACGATCGGCAATAAAATTGTGGGTAGCGCCTGTGTCCACCATTGCCCAGGTTGTTCGGCCATTTAGTTTGATGTCCACATACATCAGCTCGCTGCTCATTACCTTTGATAGCTTTGCCTTTACGTTCTCCCCCACTTGACCCCGCAATGCATTCAACAAGTGCATCGCTCCCATTCGAGGTCCTTGCGACTCCTCATCGTCGTTGCTGGATTCAGAACTGCTCGAACTAAGGGCGACAGTTTTGCCCTTGTCCGACTTGTGGGGGTGTATTGATGCCGTTAAAGCATTGAGTGCCTGCTTTTGCGGGCACTCCCTCACCATGTGCGGTCTTCCGCACAAGAAGCATCTGCCAGATTTCGGGGCTTTGCCTTTCGAGCTTGGTCACTTGTGGAAGCCGTTTTTCTTCTGTTCGCCCCCAAACTCCTTTGCACGAGAGTATTTTGCTGGGCGATTTCCCGAGGATTGTTTCTTCTTTCCCAAGTCCTCCGAAGAAACAAAATCAGTTAGCCTTTCTGCGGCTGCAATTGCCCCAACCACGTTGATGACATTCCTTCGATTTAGTTTTTGTTGTGCCCATGGCTTTAAGCCATCGAGGAAGCTGAATAGTTTGTCCTTTTCGGACATGTCTTATATATCCAACATCAGTGTCGAAAATTGTTTCACATAGTCTCGGATGGATGTACTTTGGCAGAGTTGTCTCAGTTTCCTTCTTGCGACGAACTTTGTGTTCTTGGGCAAAAACTGAGTTCTCAACTCACGCTTCAAGTCTTCCCATGTATTCACTTGACATCGACCTTGCTGGATCTCTTCCCAACGGATTCACCACCAAAGTTTTGCATCTTCATTCAAATAAATGGTTGCGATAGAAACTTTGGTTTCGTCCGAATCGGGTCTCGTAGCACGAAAATATTGTTTCGAACGGGAAATTCTCGAGCTCTTTGGCATCTCTAGCGCCCTCGTAGCAATGCGGCTCTGGTGCCCTGAAGTTTTGTGCCGGTGCAGCACGGGTATTGTTCCCTTCCGCATTAAGAGTTCTAGTGAGCAACGTCACTTTGGCCATGAATTCCGCTACAACTTCATGTAGATGTCGTACGAAGTCTTTGGTGTCCTCTGTCAGTCGGTCGACTAGGGACCCGACCCTGTCGATCCGAGATTCAGCTTCTTCTTGCGAGATCTCTACCCCAAGGAGCCTTCCTTAGCCTTGGTAGAGTTCCTCCAAGCTCGCTTCAAGAACATCGAGGCGGGTTTCCATTGTTGAAAGTCTATCTTTTTGTGGCTCCTTTTTCTAGTTGGCGCACCAGATTGTGCCTTCTTCGCTCTCAGAGAGTACCCAACTTCACGCTCGTCTTGTTCACTACCGCGCTCCTCATGAGCAGCTCCAGTAGTTTGCAAGCGAGTTTGCACTTGCAACCCACCTGCGACTGCTTGGGGCAAAGGTCCGACTTACCCCATCTTGCTCGATTCACCATGGTGCTTCGCTATGGCGAGCTTGTGAATCCTCTTCGCTTGCTTGTTCGAATTGCTTGCCTGTTCTGATACCACAATGTCACAGACTTAGCTGAATTTGCTTAAGTCGTGTGGCACCCTTACGACAACTCAAAGACTTGGCTGTTATTTCCCAAGTCGTAAAGCAACCTTGCCCAATGTTTCGAACTTAGCTGGGATTGCCTAAGTCAAGAAATGTCAAAGCGTTACGCGTCCGCAAAGGGTCAGCCCAATTGCAACCTCATGCCGGTCCCGAAGGACCTGCAAAAAGAGATGTTGATTAAGTTGAAGGCGAGCAGCGGACAAGTCCCGACGTCTCGCGAAGAAGGAAGCTCTTACAAGCAATTCGTCGAACATCTTGAGTGCAACAGAAAAAGAGAGAAAGAGAGCGAAACAGGACTTTAGAGGGCTGTAAGAATGGTCGCAAGTCCACAAACGACGGTTCCCAAGGGTATTGGACGCAAAACACTTCAACTTGTTTTGAATGCTCACGCTTGACTACTATCCCGAAGCTCCATCCAGCCCTGTGCCACCCGAGGGGTTCCAGAGGGCTGAGATGGCTGACGTTTTGCGTCGCTCGGCCAGGTCACCGCAGCACGCGAAAACGGCTCAAAACTAGGTAGTTTGTGCTTGTTTTGGCTCCGCACAGCGAGCGATCGTTCTGCAGCGTTCCAGACTTTTTCTGCTCGCATTTCTGAGGCAAAATCACATAAAAACAAGGCAAAACATGCTGTCAAACATTTGTACAAGCAAATAAAAGCGACGAACGGTTCGCTGAGCGAAGAGTTGCGGTTGAGCGACGACCGTTCGTTACAGTATGTAACATACTTCACTATTGAAGCATACAAACAGTGATATCCAAGTGCAAGCAACTTTTCGGAGAGGTCATATTTTTTCTGTTGATCGAAATAAGCTCATTGTTTGGGTATATATGATGTAAGGGTTGTTTCTGGTTAACTATTGTTTGAGTCGTTTCATCACATGGTTTTTATATTAGGTGATCATTCTTTGGAATGCATGACAAAAGGAACTTGTATAAATTCTACATAGTACCCATTGATGTAATTAAACAGTTATGTAATTATAGAATTTATGTTATTCTTGGCAGATTAGTTTAGATTATTAGCTCATAGTGGAGTCACTCGGACTTGAGAACACAGAAATTTTCCTTTTGGCTCTTGCAAGACCTGTTTGTGGTGTTATCTTCGATATGATCTTGTTCTTCTTTTCCTGATCTTGTATGTCCAAGTAAAACACATGTGATGCAATCTACTAGTAACCTGAAACAAAATACCAAATAATTAACACCTCGACCCAAATAATAAACACCTAAACTTTAGAACTTGTTGGTTTTGCAATAATGACTACAGCTAAGGTGTATTTAAAGAACAATTGCATCCATCGGATTCATGACATTTACATTCTCTTGCTTGCACTAGAAAATCATTGGTGATCACATTGGAGTTAAAAGTCATTTGCATTTCTAAATGCTGGTATTTAGCAAATCATAAGTTGTCAGTAAATTGTCCATCTTGTCCCGGTCTCTTTAATGTAGTATCCTGTCTTCCTTTTTTTTTTTACCTTAATTTTGTAGATCGAACCAGAATCACAAACCCGACTTCTGGATGCGACTATGAACTCGGATGGGGTTTTGTTGGCGGGAGTTCCTGGAGCAGGTGGGTTTGATGCAGTTTTTGCTATAATTCTTGGAGAAGCCAACAAATCAGTAGGCAAAACTTGGAGCTCACTTGGTGTTTTGCCCCTTTTGGTCAAAGAAGATCCTCGGGGTGTATCATTGGAAAGTGGGGGTGACCCAAGAGTTAAACAAGTGTCAACTGCAGTTTCTGGATGGAGGCTTGTATGATCGCCTTTATTATTATTGTTGAGGCATCGAGGATTCCGAACAACATCACAATTTCTATGTTTCAGAAAGTTGGTTTATTCAGCAAGTAAGTATTTTTTCCACCATCAGAGTTAGTTATATCGAGAGCTGGGTGGGAGGTTTGGTACCGAAATCCCAAATTACACCTTCATGTCGCTTAGCATAAAGCAGAGGAGGAAGACATGTATGTACAACAACTAGATTTGATATCCTGATATTTAGCGGTACTCCAAATTTTTTTTTGGGTGTGGGTGTGTGTGTGTGTGGGTGGGGTCATGATAATGTGGAGAGTGTCGATACATAACAGACATCGGTCTCGAGTGTCTTTTCAGGATAAGGATGTGGCTGGCGGGAAACAGAGAGGCATCGACCGCTGCTGCCAGTGATCTCCACGGGTGCATATACCCCCCCCCCCCCCCCCCCCCCCCCCGTTGCTTCACTGAAGTAGTGGAATCGGTTTGCATGATCTCCTTCACCAGTGATCTCCACAGGTGCATACCCCTTGCCTGAAGCAGTGGAATCGGTTTCGATCCCTGACCATGATCTCCCGCTCGAAGACCCTGGAAACGAGTGCGGTGTAGGTGTGGCAATCCTTTCCCATCCTTAGGTTGGTGATTATGCGGATCCGACTTCCCTGCCTCGTATTCAGCAGTGCGAAGGCGATGGCCAGCTTCTGACTCTCTGCACCACCACCCTGCATCCTCCTCCTCCTCTCTTCCTCGTCCTCCGATGGGGTGTAGCCCTCGAACCTCAGCTGCCACTCTATCTGATACGCCATCTCGTACACTTCACGCCTCTGTGGATGCCACTTATCGTGTGACACAAAGGTGTGCATCTTGCCCTTCACCTCCACCCTGCTGTATCCTGGAGCCTGCACCAGTCCTCGGTCCACCATTTCTCTTCTCGTCCTTGCTGCGTCGCCCCACCTCTTGGCCTCGGCATACATGTTCGACAGATTTATGTAGTCCCCGCTGTTATGAGCATTCAGCTCCTTGAGATTCCTACCCGCACGCTCCGCCAGCTCCAGGTCTCCCCGGTGCGTCTTGCAGGCACTCAGCAGGCACCGCCAGGCCGCTTCGGTCTGCGCCGCCGGCGTGTTCTCCATCAGCTCATATGCCTCTTTCAGCTTCCCAGCCCGGGCCATCAGGTCTATCATGCACCCGTAGTGGTGAGGGCTGGGCGGAACGCGATGCTCGAGCCTCATGCGGTCGAAGCAGCGGAGCCCCTCGTCCAGCAGCCCGGCATGGCTGCAAGCACTCAGAACCCCGACGTAGATGGCCTCGTCTGGTTCCTGCTGCCCTGCGTGGAGCATGTCTGAGAAAACCTGCAGGGCTCTTTCGCCTTCCCCGTGCATCGCCAACCCCGAAATCACGACGCTGTATGTCCACGCGTTCTTCTCGGACATCATCTCGAAGATGGCCATTCCCTTCTCGAGGCATCCGCAGCCGATGTACATATCGACCAACGAAGTCTGCACGACGATGTTGAGTCCGGTAAAGCTCCTGAGCAAGGCACCGTGGATGCTTCTCCCCAGATCGTACGCGCCCAAGTTCTTGGATGCGGACAGGGCACTGACCATGGAGCTCTCGTCAGCCCCCCGGCCGTCTCTCGTCATCCCCGCGAAGAGCTCCAGACATTTGCCCCACAGACCCATTCTGGAGTGAGCCGCCGCGAGGGCGCTCCAGGAGGCGACGGTCCTGCAGGCGCCCATTTGCTCGAACGCCCTGCAAGCTCGTTCGACCTCGCCGCACTTGCCGTACATGTTGATGAGACTGTTCTGGACGAAAACGTCGCACTGGAATCCACGCTTTGCCGCGTGCCCGTGGATCTGCAATCCCTGTGCAAGAGCTGACAGCTGAGAGCATGCCTTGAGCAGGAACGGAAACGTGAAATTGTCCGGCTCCAAGTCCCTCCGCAGCATTTCCGGGTAAAAGAGGAGTGCTCCCTGTGGATCGCCGTGGACGACCGAGCCTCTGATCATGGTGTTGAAGTCGAACGTGCCGGGGTCGTCGAGCCCCAGGAAGATCGAGCGGGCGTAGTCCATGCTGCCCCATTCGGACAAGCTGCAGGCCAGAAGAAGATCCCCGGCGTGGCGGGGAACGCGATCCAGTCCGAGCTTAATGAATCGAGCGTGGAGCTTCTTGAATTCTTCCATGGTTTTGACCTGGTGCAGTGGGGGAAGGCACGACAGCTGCTCCCTCGGCCCATCTTCCGAAACATGGGATGCGGGGTTCCGTGATGGTGGTGGCGGTGGTGGTGGGATGAACGGTTGGGTGTGAGGAAGGGCTAAACCTCCTACCATTCTTTTTTTTTTTTTGGCCTATTTTTTTTTTTATGGTGAAACAAATTGATGGATGGAGCGATTAACACGGCCGTGGAGACCGCTTCTCCTCTTTATCTACTATCTTCACACGGCAGCAGCAGTTGCCCGAGTTTTGTGCAGCGAAGGAGCCGCAGACTTAAACTGGTCATTCATCAACTTGGAAGAAGGAAGCTCTTCTAATCCACGGGCAAGCAAACAAGGCACACGATGGAGGACTTCGAAGCCATGCGAAGGGAATGGGCCGGTATTGACCATAATAAGACCGAGCGTAAGAGAGAATTGAATTGGTTCCCAGAAGCACCACACCGACGAGGAGAACCTTTTTTTCTTTTTAGTCTCTCGATTGATGCGGGGAGGAGGGGAAGAGAAAGGTACGGGAGCTTTGTGTGTGTGTGTGTGTGTCTCTCTCTCTCTCTCTCTCCTCCGGCAGTTGGCTCCTATTTACTGAGGCTCTCTCAATCTCTCCCCATCCACGAGTAGTCTGTCTGTAGAGGTGGCGAGAATGCGGACGGGGGATAAGGTTGGGGAGAAAGACTGAGGCCCCACCCAATCCATGCATCGCCCGGCCATCTCTCATCTCATTGGAGGATTGAGATCTTCCGCTGATGTTTGTCGGATCCCCCCACCGATCACTCGTCACTCGATACTCTTTCGTCTTCCAATGGATGGATCCATCGTTCTCGACTTCTGGATTGGCCTCCGCCAAGGACAGGAAATGTTCTACGATGAATTCAAAATAGTCGCTGAGGATCTGTTCACCGCCTGTCAGAATAAGATGACGCAACTTAGATGATTTTGGCACCTTCTAATTTTTTTTTTTTTTTTTTTTTTTTTGTGGCAGTTGATGCGCCCGGTGGCATCCGGTAAGATCACTACGGCGTCTCCGGATTTTTCTACTTCTCTTTGGGCCCAGCCTATGCGGTCCACGGCCCGGATTTAGGTTATGGAAGGGCTAAGCTATCTGCGGCGCAAACGGATTCGGGTTGGTTTCCGACCCGACCGCAAGAACGCCTCGGAAGACCTCTCTGGTATTCTTACTGCTTCCCACTAAAGGCATGAAGAACGACGACGATGACCTTCGGAAAGAGTCATCGAACTCCGGTGTTCAGACTTTAATGTTATCGCGTCTTGATAGGACAAATAATGAGCCGATCCAGCTCACCCAGGTCAATGCTAGGTTGACAGACACGTCGACATCCAAGGTGGAGTCATGTCACCATTGTCAGATCGGTCACGTTAGCATCCGAGGTGGAGGCATCCGGACGGCGCGCTAGCCCAACTGTCGCTACACGCGCCATCAATACCACGTGGCACACCATACCCTCACCCCATACCTCCGCGTCGACTAACTCACCGTACGACTCGATCACACCCGAGGTGACGACGGAGATAAAACCGAGCGTACGGACAACCTCCCTCCCGGTGAGTATAAAACCCCTTTTTGACGGCACCAGAAGGAACTCTGCTCTTCTAACAAAAAAGATGTCATCATCTCCCAAAAAGAAGGTTGGACACTAACTTAAGCGTCAGAGATGTCACGTCGGGCACTCCTATCCTGACGAGGCCTTTGTGCATGTGTCCTCCTCGACAGCCATCGACTCTAGCGGTTCCCGAGGAAACCCACTCAAAGTATCGGCTCTCGAGACGTCAAACCGAACCTGATCGGACACCTCCGCCATCGACTAACGTGGATGAGCTTGCGCACTCGGCTGGAACCGGGCCATGCTAACTCCTCCCTCGGCTATGACACAAAAATCCCATAAGACGTCCTAACGTGATTTAAGACTGTTGTCGCAGGAAGCTGAAAGCTCTTGCGACGTGGAGATCTGCTGACTCGCCGCTTCTTTCCGCCGTCGTCATTAGTAGGGCTCCTTCCTTAGGACGTACAAAAAGATGAGCTCCATGGTTGGCAGACGCAACAGATATAGTCAGACGGGAGGGAGAACAAAAGGATAGTGTGTGTGTCAAGGCACCACAATATAGTTCCTGAGCTCCATAAACCTTGGTTTTAGTTCCACACAGGATCACGGACTGGGGCAAACGATGGAAGCAATTCATCCGCTTGTAGAATGACAGGTAAAAGAGAAGCAGAAGCTTCTTTGGCGCATTTGCTCGACCACCTGGTGGTTTGATAGTTCGGAGCTCCGCCAAGTGGATCTAAGCGTAAGCCTATGTTGGCGAAGCTGCGGAAGGAGAGTGGAGGCAGAAGCAGAAGGGGACGAGAGTTGTGCGGAGGATAAGGCGTATGGCATCTTATGGATCTCGGTAAGGATTGATTCAGAATTGCATGTCGATATCTGGAAAATGACAATCGAGCACTACACGGAGGACCCTGGTTCATTGGTCAATACTTCCTAACCGTTCGGAAATTGGAACCAAGATGAAAGGCATCGGCGAAACTGCGGAAGAAGAGGAAGCAGAAACAGAAGGGGACGAGAGTTGTGCGAAGGGGAAAGGTCGTCCGGGCCGAGCCAGATGGATTCGGGGAAGCCTCTAATGCTAGATCTGTTCACCGTCGGTCAGCATAAGATAGCAAGATTTTGTGATTTTGGCACCATTTAATTATTTTTTCAGGTCGTTGATGCACCCAGCGACATGCGGTAAGATGACCGAGGCGTTTCCAGATATTCTACTGCTAAATGGACCCAGCCCATGCTGTCTACGGCCCGGATTGGGGTAGTGGACCGGGTCTGTTCTGAAGAAAACGGGCTTGTATGGTTCCGGCCCATATCGCAGCCCGGACGCAGATCTGGAGACCTCTCCGTATCGTTACCGTCGCCCGCTGGAGGTGCCAACTACCTCGGAAAAAAATTGAAACGTTACAAAATCATCCAAATTGCGGTCTCCTATTCCTAATCGCGGTGATCAGACCCAAATACTGGTTGACGCGTTCACGATGTATAACTAACTAAGAAGACCGCCAGGTATCCTTAACGCCGCCTACTGGAGGTATGACCTACCTTCGAAAAAATTAAAACGTTACAATAATAATAAGCTTTTTGGGGGCACAGACTTTTAAAATTCCGTATTTTGGAACTCATTAAAAACAAAGCACAAAAATACACACAACTGTTTTCATTCCTTAAGAATGCAACTTACAGTCAACTGTTCGTTCAACCATGGCCGAGGCCCCCCCCCACCCATTATATTTTTTTTTGGTAAGTACCCCCCCACCCATTATAGGTGAAACTCCTTACTATTTCCATATTCTCCGATTGTTCGTGGACGAAATCCGAAACAGATCTCAAATAAATTACAAAACAAAATCGTATTACCAGGGAAATGAAGAATCTTTGCGCTTAAAAAAACACAAAAATAGAAAGATATGCTAATTCAACAACGGTGCCCTTGCAGGCGCTCACACACACCTAGGAACGTTGTTACCAAAATCCCGTCTTTGACCCAAAGAAATAGATCGAAACCTAGACGCATTATTATTGCAGGAAGATCAAAACGGAGGAGAGGAAGATGAGAATGGAGCTAAGCTGCCACCGTTTCTCGAGGATTGAGGGAGCAGGGGGGGAGGGTGGATAAGGCTTTTGCTTCCGCAGAGAGCAATCAATGGCGATGGAGTTTTATCATACAAGTGTGAGAGAGAGAGAGAGAGAGAGAGAGAGAGAGGAAGCATCGGGACGATCTGAGCCGTCGGAATCTGTTCCCGCCCGTTCGCTCCCCTCGGGCGTCCGTGGAACTCTCTAGAACGCGAGGGAAGGATGTTGTGATCCTGATGATCCACTCTGCATGGCACGGATCTCGAAGCAAAGCGACGCGGATCTGTGCAACCGATGAGGCGCAAAACGATTATTACTACAATTATTACGTTCCTTTTTCGTGCTGTTTGTTCTTTTTTTTGTAATTAATTACTATTTTGTGCTGTTATTTTATAACGTGTTATATTTTCTTAAATATTAGACTTCTTCTTCCCTTTAATTATTTAGTAATAATTAATTACTATTTTGTGCTGTTATTTCTTCATTGTTTTCTATTATGCTTTTCGACATAATAATGTATGTAGCTACAGTAGATCTAGTTTTTGATGCTCTCTATCTTATCCATTCTCTCTTGGTTTATATGGGCTGGTTTCCAGAGATAGTATACCAACTCAAATAATCAATCTGCTGCACATGAAAGCTGAACTGAAATCACATGATTAGGTTTCATTGTTCGATGCAATTACAGGAAGATATGAATGCATGTAAACAGAAGTCCTTTGTAAGATAATAATAATAAATGTAAACTGCAGTTAGCTAATAAATAAAAAAATGGCCAATCAACCGACGAGAGCCAGCCACTGGACAAAGTGCGAGTGACCATTATCTCAGCAGCAGTCCATAAAACATTTCAGAAAAATCATTCGAAAGTGTATATATCCTACAACTGGAAGTTTCATGCTTGCTTTCTCACCAGATTACAAATGATTCACAACATACAACAGCAATTAATTGGCAAAGAAGGAATAATCATATCCAGGTTACACATCTGGGACGAGATAACTCCAATCAAGCATCAGTAGGAGCTTTTAACCTCATCAACCTTCGGATCCTATCCTTGTCAGTGTTCTCCAGCATTCCCTAAAGATTAATCATAGGCAAATCGAAAAGTTAGAAAACAGGCATTTCTTGAATTCCGTTGCAAAGCAACTTTAACTTAGTGATAAAATTGAACTCACTCACATGTTAACCATGCATGCTGGCTTGTTAGGATTACCTACAGAATTTTTTTTTACATATTATTAACCACAATACCACTGCTTAATGACAATTCCCCAAGCCCATCAATGAAAAGGATGGGGAAAGTCATCATGACATTAGCTTTATTTATACCCTTTTTTTTTTTTTTTTTTTAATGGTCTCTAAACCTCTTTTTGGTCTTTCTTTTCTTAATTTCTCTTTTTCTTTTCTTTGTGGAGGGACAATGAGAGACAAGATACTCGGAACGCTACCCTACCTTCCAGATGATCTCGTCCAAACACAGGCATATCTTCCCATAGTGATCAAGGAACAGTCGTTCTGTTGGAGGTTTTCCACATACATCCTTGACCGATGATGTGACAACAAAAATTAGTTCTGCCACTGTATGAAATCAAACAAGAGAATATTTATAACAGCTACTACTGATAGGTTTACCATAATTCAAAAGCACATTGAATTTGCATACTCACAAGCAAGTTCATCATATTCATCCTTGCCAACAACATATATGCAGACATCACCAAGTATTGTATAGACAACAAACACAGACCTGAAAAGATGAAAGCTGAATTTGTGGAGAAAGGGCTACATAACTAGAAATTATACACAACAGTGTGTAGGACACAGAAATATCCTTAAGTGCAATCAACTGTATACTCCTAGCCTATGATGGAAAGAATACCAAAAATGGTTACCAGATTGTATTGAACAAAGATTATATTACCTTCCTGATCGGAACCTTGGCAAACAACTCAAAAACACATTAGGCTACAGTATTTTCTGAAGCCTAAGACAAGAAAAACTGGATTTTTCCACAACATAGTTAAAGATTTTAACTTCCAGATGAAAAGATTGATAACCCCACCAGTCATACAAAATATATGTGAACATACAGGGTGGTTATTTTTAATAAAAGATTCAATGAAGGAAATTTTCCAACTGTGAAGAACATCAAATACTTTGATATCAAGACTGCTAAGAACTAACAAAAGATCAGGAGAGACCTACAACATTTATTATTTTGTGCTATACATCAATGTAAACCAAACTAAAACAAGCAACCAAATCCAACAGCAGCCGTTTAAGTATGTCAATTGATAATAGGTGATATGTAGGAATAAGAACTGCAAAATCAGGATGGTTTTATAATTATGCATGTCTTTCTGAACATCAGCTCTGTACTCAAACAGAACTCTGACAAAGCTTCTTGGAAAGCAGTATATATATCCTATCAACAAAATCTGGAGGAATTCTTTTAGGACATACCTTAAAATCCTCACAATTAAAAACAGGGTGATTGTGCAATATAAACTGGGCATCATTGCTTCATATAATGGCAATAGCTTCTCCTCTAATGAGGGTAAGGCTGCATACATTTTATATTTCGAATCTAACTATATTGCTTGGTGGCCTTGGCCTAAGCCTCGTTCTCTAAGCTTCTTAACTAAATGGCCTTTTAACTCCTTTGAATTTGGCTCATGACCAAAGAGAATCTGTAGACATTGTAATACAGTTACATCAGCTACAATGTATTTATTATACTAAGTGAAAAAATAAGATATTAGATCTTTAAATAACATCAGCTCCATAATATTTACATCAAGTGATGAATGTCATATGAGATCTCTGATTGACAATAGGAATTAAGTCAATAGAAGCATGTACATGAAGTTCTTCATCTGAAAATCACACTTTTAGATACAACATTCAAGTTAGATTATCCTATAAAACAGAAACTAATTAAAGAGTAAAGCATCTAAAATTGTCATTCACACTTAATTTTAAGAAATATTCAATCAATTCAAAGGAAAATAGAAAAATTATATGAAACCATTTTTATTCATCACACATCTCATGATTATGAAGCATTTACGTACTTGTGAGAAGCAACAAGCAGTTCTTCATTTTTAGCTCCTTTAAGATTGTCTGCTCCTAATTTTACTAGGAAAGACCGCCAATGAAGTCGTTCCTCTGCAGGAACTCCATGGAATCTGCAGAAAAGTTGAAACTATTAGACGCATCATTTGTACTCTATGCTAATGAAAACACTAAAGAGAGTCTACCAGTTCAATACCTTATTTCTGACACTTCTAAATTGATACTCAACGACAGTTTAAAATGTGAGAAGAACAAATACACAACAGTCCAGTTAAACCACTTAAGGTGTCCCTCCTCATTTTAATTAATTGACAAACAGGTCATGTAAAACATACGTGAGATCCTGAATTATGTGTAAGTCCTTATTTTAGCTAAAAGTGTCATAGACATTTGAGGAGAATAATAATTTTAATGTTCTACCTTTAACTATGATTACAGATTTTCCATAAAATCCAGAATTTATGCCTCCATACCAACAAAAGTGCATATTGGAATAGATTGTTTCTTAGGATGAAGAACTACCCTAGAGCTGTCTCCTTCATAGCAACAGGTTCCAGGTAACACAAGTCATGGTTTTCCTATGGCACATGCTTGTGCCGGCTGGCAACTAGCAGCTCATGGCATTTCATCAAATACCATTGTACCAAAATAGGTGTACCAGCGATGGAAACAAAAGACAGGAATAAAGAAAGAGAAAGCAAAATGAATAAGGAGAAAAGGACAATCAACACAACTCTGGCAGCCTCTCCAAACTCGAGACCCGATCTCCTCATGCAGCAACTAGCCTTAATCACTAACCACTAAGGCAAGATGTGACGGCATCAGTTCCTTTCGAGTTCAAATTGATCCCCTCAATCTCTTCTCACACTGGAGCCAGATGATATTAGTAAACCAGTTCAGGCATTTATAACTGGAAGGGTCACCTGACTGTTTCCAGGTCAATTTGCTATTCCAAGAAAAAGTGTTATCATGAATTGCCAGTACAATTTATTGGCAACATTCAAATCACACATAGGCTTCATGTTCATACAATATATGCCACCCTGCAATGAAGGTATGCAACAAAAAGACTTCCTCGCAATGTAAAGCATCGGATAAATTCCAGAAAACACTAAAGGCTGCACAGAATCCTATGACCAGTTAAACACTATTTCATCTAGAATTAGAGTGAGTTCCTACTCTACCGCTGTAATTTAGCATATAAAAGGATTCTGGGAATGACAAGTGATGTTTGGAAGTAATGTTCATCAATACAAAAGGCATCCAAAAAAGTGGACAAAACACAAACACTAAAATCAGTAGTGATGATGATGTTCTGGATATGTATGAACGTATAGAAGGGAAAACACACCAAAGAAATTGGCAGCTTTAATGTCTGATATTTCATATTAGATCCCTAAATTACCTTCTTTTTCTTATCTGTTTTTCTTTTATCATAAAATTTACAATTCTTGCCTGTACACTCCGTATTTTTCCTCTTCAACCAATTAAATTTAAGATTCTATGAAGCACAAACCAAGATCATAAGCACCGGCTGTAACCGATAGAACTTCTAGGTGAACAATTGGATAAAGGGACCAAAAATTGACAGATTGGATACGGGATGTTAGTACTGCTCACCTGAAAAACCATGGCTATGTATGTGAACGGGAATTATAAAGATGTCAATATGACCAACCCGCCCTTCCCAATGAATGACTTCCTAACATTTGCATAAAAAAGAAAGCACTGAATTAACATGCCCCAAATGCACACTGTACGCTAGAATTAATCCTGAGTACCATATCTATGTGATTATACCTTTAGTATTCTTGTCTCCAGTTTCTCGGAACTGTTATTGATATCTCGCCCAGGGGTACAAGTTTGAGCAGTAGATCTAACAAAATCTTGTGTACGCCGACAAAAAACCAAAACCTCCGTGATGCGTGTAATGGAATAGAGAATATGGGACATCTACGACCCTGAATGACCACACGCATAACTGGAGACCTCAACCTGAAAGACTCTAAGAACATCCAGGAACCCACCAGCGAAGGGGAAAACAAAATAGTACGATAAGAAATGGAAAGTAAAACGAAAAAAAATCGAGAAATCTCCGCGCGAGACCAATGGATTTTCGTGCGTTTATGACGGATCGCGAAGGAATAGGAGGAAAGGTGTTGACCAAGTCGAAGGAATCGAGGGCAGTAAAAAGATGGGGGACGTACCGCTCGACGAGGATGTTGCCGTCGGCATTGGTGAAGAGAACGGCCAGTATCATCTCGCGGATCGGATTGGATTGGATGGAAGAAGAAGACGGTTCCGGCTTCTTTCCTCCCAGCTGCGGTCGGCTCTATCGTTCGCTGCCCCTTTTCGGAATCCAGATCTGGGTTATGCAGCGAGGCTCGCATAAAGACTGTCGGCCCATGGGCTTTGGAAAGAACAAGTCCCCACACGCCCCCGCTCTTTGGCCTCGTCGTCCATTAATGACATTATGGGTTTTAAATGAATAACAAAAAACGAGTAGTAATAAAAATTAAACATCGCCTGAGAGATTCGAAGTCTCGCGGGGAAACCCAATGTACTTAGCAGGCACACGCCTTAATCACGCGGCCAAGGCGACGTTGTTGCAACAAGATAATTTTACTTATATATAAGCGTCAGCGTCAGCGTCAGCGTCATCCAGTCAGTCGAGTTGGGGTTATGCTAGCCGCGTCAGGGTGGTCGTGGCTTACGTTCGCCAACGGCCATTGTGTTCCGCCAGCTGTTTAATTTAAAAGGAGAATGTAGCCGTTGGGAGTTCCGCATTCGCCCCCAAAGAAGCAACAAAAACATACATCGACGCGCTCCGCAACACAATCATCTCTGCCTTCCTCTCTCAATTTCGCAGACAATTTTTCTCTCTCTCTCTCTCTCTCTCTGTGTGAGGATAGAGGAAGGAGAAAGAAGGAAAGAAAGGGGACGGCTCGGCCCTTCTTTACTCCTCCTTCGCTCTGCAAAGCGATCTTGACCCTCGTCGAAAGAAAAGCACCATTTCTGATTGATTCTCGTTCTTCTTGAATATCGATACTACTGCTTGTTTCTGTTATATAATTTGATCTCTAACCGTGGTTGTGGATTGCAGGGTTTCAATTTGTTCTTTCGTCCAATCTGATTCGTTTCTTAGCTTTAGATCTTTTCTTGTTTTCTTGGATTTTCTAATACCATGGATGCAGGGAGCTCGTCTTCTTCTATTTCTTCAGAGAAGCGTCGAATGTCGTCTCGACGCCCTCTCCAAGACGTCCCATCCAGGCCTTTCCTGCCTTCGATGCACACCACCTCCAGGAATCCATCTTCGAGGCAGAGCGTAAGCCATGTTCTTCTATTATTTGTTTGTTGCTTGGTCGGTCGGTTTGTTTTTCCGTTCTTTATGTAGTTTGTGATCTTGGTTTCATGGGAATGTCTGGGTTCGGTTCTTTGTAGTGTTTCTTGGATCTTTGAGAAAGTAGGGTTCCTCGTTCTGTCCGGATTTAGGATTCCTATCTTTCTTTCTCTTTCCAAACTTGTTCTCCCTTCCAATGGTGAAGGGCCCCATCTAGTGTTCTTGGCTGATGTTTCCGTCACTCGAATCTTGTTTATTTCGGTAGATGGTCCTGAATCTTAATGCTCTTTTGCTGCTTGTCGATTCGGTTCTTTCTTCATGAAATTTCGTGATGCCCTAAATCGCAGGGTGACAGATTCATTCCGGATCGGTCAGCCATGGATATGGACGTGGCGTACTACCTGCTCACCCAAACCAGGAAAGAGAAGGAGAACGCAGTTCCGGGTTCCCCCTCCAAAGAGGCCTACAGGAAGCTTCTTGCCGAGAACCTTCTCAAGAACAGAACCAGAATTCTGGCTTTCCACAGCAAACCACCAGCACCATCGCGACCTTTCTTCGAAGAAGCTGACGCGGTTTCCCCACATCATGCAAAGCCTGCGAAGCAGCGGAGATACATTCCCCAGGTAGGCAGCTCCTGCTATTTCCTTCTCACCTGTTTCTCACTGCTAAGCTATTTCTTGCCTCTCTTCTTACCTACCGGTCTTGGCAAACACACCCTCTTCAGTCGGCCGACAGGACTCTGGACGCGCCGGACATCGTGGACGACTACTACTTGAATCTGCTGGACTGGGGAAGCGGCAACGTGTTGTCGATCGCCCTCGGGAACACCGTGTACCTGTGGGATGCTTCGGATGGGTCCACCTCTGAGCTTGTGACCGTGGATGATGATGCTGGCCCCGTCACCAGCGTCAGCTGGGCTCCCGACGGGCGACACATCGCCGTGGGCTTGAATTCTTCGGACGTCCGACTGTGGGACTCCACCTCCGGGCGCTCGGTTAGCGCTGCATCTTCTCACTCTCTCTCTCTCTAGTTGTCGTTGCAATTTCCCCTGTTTGTATCTTACTTGACATGCTGCTCTTGACCTGTACCACTGCAGTTGAGGACTCTGAGAGGAGTACATGGATCTAGAGTTGGTTCTCTCGCTTGGAACAATAACATTCTGAGCACAGGAGGGATGGACGGAAAGATCGTCAACAACGACGTTAGAGTGAGGTCTCATGTCGTGCAAACCTATCGAGGCCACCAACAGGAGGTGTGCGGGCTGAAGTGGTCGGGATCAGGGCAGCAACTGGCGAGCGGAGGCAACGACAACCTCGTGCACATATGGGACTTATCTATGGCCTCCGCAAACCCACCTCCGGGACAAAGCCAATGGTTCCACAGGTTCGATGATCACATGGCTGCAGTGAAAGCTCTCGCCTGGTGCCCGTTCCAGAGCAATTTGCTTGCGTCCGGCGGGGGTGGAGGCGACAGGTGCATCAAGTTCTGGAACACACACACGGGTGCCTGCCTGAATTCTGTGGACACCGGATCTCAGGTCTGTTCCCTGCTGTGGAACAAGAACGAGCGGGAATTGCTCAGCTCTCACGGATTCACGCAGAACCAACTGACCTTGTGGAAGTACCCTTCCATGGTTAGGATTGCGGAGCTCACAGGGCATACATCTCGAGTGTTATTCATGGCCCAGGTATGGATCGCTGATGATGGTTCAGGGAGCGAGGTGTGCTGTGATGACCGCGTTGGATCGCTGATGGTTCTTCTTAAACTGCAGAGTCCGGATGGCTGCACCGTTGCATCTGCGGCGGGAGACGAAACTCTCAGATTTTGGAACGTATTCGGAACTCCTGAAGCAGCAAAGCCTGCAGCGAAGTCGGCTAGTGCAGGACCTTTTAGCAGTTTCAATCACATCAGGTGAAAGAGGCCTTCGTTCGATGTTGTGACGGAGGGGACTACAGCAGACGACGACCCAATATGATGGATTTACGAAGGAGGTAAAATAATGGTTTACGATTTCATTGGGAATAGTGAAGGTATATTTTAATCTCTGAAACTTGTGTACTTCCGGAGCTCATCGCTCGCTCTCTGCTCGCTTTGGCTGCAGGCTATATATATATATATATATATATATATATATATATATATATAAACACGGTCTTGTGGATGAAAGCCAGCTGCGGTTCCCAAACATGATCGTCTGCGTTGTAAATAAAGCCGGTGGGTCCCAGTGTGCCTGTTTGCTGTAATGGATTCGGGGGATTTTGTTGGTCACCTTCCGTGGATGTAGGCAAAAAAAAAAAAAAAAATGCCGAACCACGTAAATTGTTGTCTCGTTCTGTGATTCTTTAGCTCTGCTACGGATTCTGACAAAATCTAATTAAATAATCCACTTAATCCGAAATTGATAAGAGGGGGAGGAATAAATCACATCTCCATTCATTCAGCTTACAACCTAGGATAGGAGGATCCCAGTTTGTGCCCAAAAAGAATAGCTAGAGCACAAGAGGCTCTTTTGATCTGATGCACCACCTGGGAGTAGGAGTGCCTGCCACAGAGAGTGTTACGGTTCCATCTTCTTCGCTTCAACCGACACGCTTTTGAGTGTTATGGTCGGAAATTGCAAGCGCCTGGTTTTGAGTGTCATAACATCTGCGACTCTTTGGACGGCCGCCCCTCTCTCGCACTTTATTATTATTATTATTATTATTATTATTAGCCAAATCAATTTTAATCCTGATTTTCTATTTAACTCGTTTTTATAATATTTTCTAAAATTCTATATTAATTCAAACAATTGATAAAAATCCTAGGAAAAAAAAGGGATTTACATTTTTTATAACAATAATCATTTAAATAAAGTAACAACATGATTTACAAATTCTTAACCCTACTTTTCATGAATTAAAATTATAATCAATCAATAAAATTGAGTTAAATATTTATAAATCTTAAAAAAAAAGACAAACATCTATAATTAGTAAATCAGATCGATGGTATAATCAAAAGTACAATTGTGTAATCACTATATCTTATGTCGGGATGATTAGGTTGTTAGACCATCGATAATGTAAGATCAATGTAAAATAAAACCCTAAGCTCTTGTTACCGAAAGGAGAGAAAAAAAGAAAAAAGGAAAGGGACACAAGCTACTCGAGCTACTCAAAACTATCACTTAAGCATCGGAGAGGTTATGTAGAGCAACCCTGGCACCAGCCTAACATGCAAGATCACTTGTCCACCATCAAAAGATACCAAAATTATCCCGCCTCTAAAAGAGAAACCCAATAGCTCATAACTCTTAGTACATCTACTCAAGCTATTCAAAACCAGATACCCACTGTATGATGACATCCATAACGTTACCGCACCCTTGCCAAGCCCCGACGTCAAGTAGGAAGGAGCCCAAAGGTGAGCTTGCACCATCGACATAGAACCAACTAAGCTGACTCAACAATCGACGATACTCATGACACTACCATTTTAGCACTAGAAGGAGAGTCGAATGTCGTGGGCACCACCTTTCAGTAGACCTTACAGGGAAAGTAAAAAAGACTCATCATTCCTCTCCCAAAGAATCCCTTTCTTATAAGACATAGGTAAACCCCGCCTCGACCTTAGCAGGAGTATTTTTATGCCTCAACACAAGAGTCCAATCATCCGTGGTGTTGTAGTCTTGCTCCTGAATTTCTGATAGTGACACTTTTACTTGGGAATGAGGGAATCAACACCAAGGAGCCCCTCAAGAGGTGCTTTCAAGAGTTAAGGGCCTTTTGCATCAAGGGGCAACGAGCTGATGAGCCTCTAAACATTGCTTATGTTAAAACCTTTATTGATTTAAATAGAGCTTCTAATAGCGACAAAAACACATCGAGGGGAAGTTACAAAAACAGGTAGGAAAAAAGAGGATTCTTTGGGACAGTATAAAAATAAGGAGTAGTCCTCGTGGGACTTATGCTCCCACGAGCAGTGTAGAGGTAGGAGTCGAGCATGACTCCATAGCCACGGGTGGTGACCCCTTACCAAGAGTCATGTTATAGAAACAAGGAGTAGTCCTCATGGGACTTATGCTCTCACAAGCAGTGTAGAGGTAGGAGTCGAGCATGACTCCATAGCCGCGGGTGGTGACCCCCCCCCCCCCCCGCTTGTAGAGATGTTGGGGGGCGTAGCGGGAACCACCCAACGCCTTTTGTGAGAGCAGGATGATGTCACCCTCATATTATCGCACGCCTTGAGGAAAATCCTCAGGAAGTGCTAGGAGTTTAATGATAGTTGAGATAGTACTAGAGGCGAATAAAGGCGCAGCCCAACCTCTAGAGCATCGATGGAGAGGCAGAATCCTTCGTAAAATGTGTGGCAGGGGCGATCCTCACCCTAGGAACATAAAGAATCACTTACGATGGAACCCAAAAGTGAGTTTACATTTTCTCTAGTTATCGTGAAGTGATCACAGAACTATAGTCGTGGGCTATCTACATTGGGACTAGGTCCTGCGAGGTCGAGGGAAAGGCTGGCTCCCCTCTGTCGAGGAGCTTATCTGAACCACCTTCCACGAGGATGAGTTTGATTTCTATGCACCTTGCCGACGTCTAGAGGATAGGCATAATGCGATTGGGAGATCATCATCGAAAGAAAACACCCACATGGGAGAAGTCATAGACTTATCGGAAGAAAAAGACATCATTGCACTAGAAGGTTAGACAACCAGCGTAGCAACATATAAAGGTAACTTCCTGCCCTGAAGATGCTCGTTCGATGCAATAATGTGCCTAGGAACCATGTAAGCAATGATGGTAGAGATCACATTGTGCACCCCAATACAACTGCACGAGCACTTAAAATAGTAAGGAGGAGCTCTAATCCCTCCCTAGGCAGATCAAACCTACAACAAAAGACTCCATACGAGCGGTAAAAGCTATTAGGATAAGGTGCCATATCATATCACACGCGAAAGTATCTGCAACTACCAAAAGCCTATCCTTCAGATAATTCCAACTGAGCTCGGTACCCTGCTTGAGACGTGGTTGAGCTCAACTCTTGGATGAATCAGGCTCTGCTTTATCACAACTACCTGAATCTGACCTCAAGATGAGCTAGAAGCAGCCAGGGACCATAGTCTTGATGACCTTGCCCGAGTGCCTCCTCACACCTCTGCTCAATTTTTTTTATCAACCAGTAAGCTAGACATGGATCTCAGGAATTTTGCGCCTCCACTTCGACAGCATCCTTCAAGCCTCAGCTCGACCCTTATGGCTCCCAATTGCTCTGTCATGATTGAAATCAAATCTACCTTGGAATTAATATTTTCAATCACCTACAAGGCTTGGAGGAAGATCGAATCGCCCTTGGAACAACGGAAGACACCACCATGAGAGGTACCTCGCATTTATCATGAGAGGGCTAATTCCCCGTGCGACCAAAAGGTTGAATAATACACTTAGATTGAGCCTCTGCGCTCTCCCTAGTCTTGCACTCGGTATTAAAGGCCGAAGGATGCACTTAGGGTGAGCCTCTATGTTGCCCCTACCCATGCACTCAGTGCTAAAGGTCGAAAGATACACCTAGGCCGAGCCTTCGCGCTCCTCCTAATCGTGCACTTAGTGTCAAAGACCAAGGGATGCACCTAGGGCGAGCTTTCATGCTCCCCTAATCGTGCACTCGGTGAAGAAGGCCCGAGGGTCACTACTCAGACGAGTAAGAGTTAAAAATGACTTATCCCGAGTTATGTACATCGGTGTAAAATTCAGAAGGTTGAGGGTTGCACTTATGTTGAGCCTTTGCGCTCCCTTTAACTGTGCATTTGGTGTCAAAGGTTGAGGGAGACACCTAGACCGAGCCTTCGTGCTCTCACTAATCGTGCACTTAATATCAAAGGCTAAGGGATGCACTTAGATCGAGCCTCAACGCTCCCCCTAGTCGTGCACTCAGTGAAGAAGGCTCGTGGGTCACTCCTTGAACAAATAAGAGTTCAAAAGGACTTTGTCCCGAGCTAAGCACCTTAGTGTGAAACTTAGAAGGCCGAGTCTCTGTGTTCCTCCTAGTCGTGCACTCGGTGTCAAAGGCGGAGGGAGGCACTCCCTCTAGCCATGCACTATGTGTCAAAAGCCAAGGGATGCACTTGGATCGAGCCTTCGTGCCCCCCTAAGCTGTGCACTTGATGAAAAAGGCCTGAGGGTTGCTCCTCGAACGAGTAATAGTTAACAAGGACTCTCTCCCGAGTTAAGCACCTAGATGTGAAACAAAAGGGTTACACCTAGGCTGAGTCTCTGTGCTCCCTCTAATCGTGCACTTAGTATAAAGATCATAAGGTCAACACACTCTCAGTACCTCCGTTAGAGGATCCAATCAGAATAAGAATGCAACGGTGTACCCTTCCGAGAAAAACCTTGGAGGAGACCCTCTAGGGGGGCAAATGATAGGGGTAACTTTGGTGCTCGCCAGCTCATATGCCACAAAGACTGACACCTAAGCATAGCTTCACACCATTAATATCAATATAACCACCCTATCTTATCAGACTCCGAGGTTGGGATGATTATGTTGTTAGATCACTGATAAGATAAGGTATAAAAGAACCCCAAGCTCTCACCGAAAGGAGAGAAAAAAATGAAAAGAAAAATGGACACGAGCTACACCATTACACACTCTTTCCCTCTATCTATAGTTTATGCCACTATGTTCTACCCTTCTCTGCTGACTTAGGCATCAGAGGGGTCACGCCGGGCAACCCTGGCATCAGCCTGACATGTAGGATCACTTGTCCGCTGTCAAAGGATGTCGAGATGGTCTCACCTATGGAGAAAAAATCGATAGCTCGGAGGACCCCTAGTCTTTCTACTCAAGCTACTCAGAGTTGGATACCCACTGTAGGATGACATTCACAATGCCACTGCAAACCTGCCAAGCCCCGTCGCAAGCCAGGAAGGAGCCCTAGGGTGAGCTTACACCTTCAATAGAAAACTAACCGAATCGACTCAATAATCGATGATACTCATGACACTTGTATTGTCAAAGGATGTTGAGATAGTCTCACCTCTAGAGGAGAAACCAATAGCTCGAACGACCCTCGATCTTTCTATTCAAACTACTCAGAGACAGATACCCACAGTAGGATGGCATATGCAATGCTACTATCGCACACTTGCCAAGCCCCATCACAAGCTAGGAAGGAGCCCTAAGGTGAGCTTACACCTTCAGCAAAAAATCAACTGAACCAACTCAACAGTCGATAATACTCGTAACACTGTCAGATGGGTTGTCGGATCAGATGCCCCCAAAAAACCGAAGGTAACATACGATCCTTGGTTATCGTTGGTACCATTTAGCATTGCTTGAGATGAGAGAATTTACATTCGGGAACCGATGATCGATCCCATCTCATGTGGTTGAGCTCTTATTAGCCAGACCCTCCAGATTAATAAGCTTCCAGAGGCACAATAAAAATGCTTGAAGATCGAATCAGGTGAATGAAGTGATGCCTAGTTAGACTATCACCAATCCTTGTGAAATCCACCAATTCATCGCCGGTTCGATTGGCTTCATGATGAAGTATTTATTTTGTAGCATCATCAGATTTATCTACTTCCAGTTTACATGGATTAAGATTATTAACGTTATCGTAACAATTACGTGGTCATCCACAATCGAGGGACAAGACGAAGTCCACCCAACTCACTTATAAGATTATAGCTGCACTTGACTGTCTGGGGAAGGAAGATAGAGAAGATGAAGTTTGTCGGGTCTTTGAAACAGTCGAACGATAGCCAAGGAAAGGTCTCATCGATCGAGGAAGGGCTTCGGAACCGATGCAGATTTGGATCTCAAGAGGACGTACCATCATGTACTCTATGCATGCCTTCCTATCTTTATATGAACTGCGGCTAGCCAAGCAAGACATATTTTTCTTCTTCAAGACAAACGCATGCAGCCATCACCGTCGCCCGATGGACATTTCGATGCTTCGCCTACCCCCCTACAGATACAGAGGTTACATGGGAGCGGACATTCTTTTAGCCTTCCTCTCTATCCCTGTTTTCGTCTTCTTCTAATGAAGTTGATGATTGAGAAGCCAACATCCAATGGTTGGAGAAGCGACATATGACCCCACAAGTTTCCCTGGCGTGCCGAGCATGTACCATAAACGTGTCGCTTTGCATAAGTCTACATATCTAACTAGGGTCGATCATTATATATATATATATATATATATATATAATCCATCAAGGAAACTAATCCATAATAAATCTCTCTCTCAAAAACGCATTCAAACTAATTGGGGCCATTTATATGACCGTGACCACCATCCCAACTCTTTTATGCGTGTTTTTTGTTTTTTTTTTGACCTTCTTCCTCTTAAAAAGTCAGCTGGAGTGACTTGGTCCTTTTTTTTTTTTATGTTGTGTTGGGACGAGGAGGGAAGGGGACCAAAGCGTGTGGTCTGTAATGGATCCAATTGATATTTAGATGAGTCTTCCTTTTTTGATCTGGTCTCATTGGTCAGTAATCCAAAAGGCTGCCGAGCCTTTTGTCAGCGGGACAGATATGTATGCGTGTGTGTGTTCAGCGGTCCCGCTTGGATGGCAATTATGTCCCAAAGGCTGCTGCTTCCCAAAAAGGACGACATAAAAAGATGCACGGTTTCCCTTTGGGTTGATTCCAGCACCCAATTCCAACTCATGAACGCGAGTAAGCAATACGCCTCCCTTCACGTGGAAGAAGACTCGTTTAACCACAAACCTTCCTCCTCTCTTTCGCATCCTGTTTCGTAATCCCATTCACGACAGCTTCACACGAACCGAGAAGAGATGGAGAGAGAGAGCGAGCGAGACAACACCGGTTCAGATGGCAGCAGCAGTTGTTGCCAAAACCCACAGGGACCGAAATCTCATTAGCAGCACAAAAAGGCAGCCTCGCCTTGTCCTCTGCACGCTTCGCTCGCTCATCATCTCATCCTTCGTCTTCCCAATACCGTGACACATGATGGGTCATCTCCAACAAGGACACCATGACTCCGTCTTTTGCATCCATGCCCAGAATTACCCTCATCGCCGATCACCGTCGATGGCTGCAGCACCGTCCGATCACCCATGGAGTCTCAACTTTTCGTAATTGTATCGGGCATCGAGGGTATTTTAGTAAGCTGGAGCACGATGGGCCTATATCAAGCCCAGGGGGGGCCACATGGAGGTAACGGACGCGCCCCGGTTCTCCAGCTGCGTCGCAAGTCCCCGTCGATGGCGGCCGATGCTGTCGCAATGGGAATGACCACGGCGAGGCCCTCGCGGTCCATCGAGGAGGAGGCGAAGCCCCAGGCCGGAGCGTCGCTGCTCTCCTCCTATCTCGGCCTCGGCTTCGCCCTGTTCCTGGGGCTACTACCCCAGTCTTCCGCCTCCCACGTGTCGTCGCTTCAGTCCCGCAACCGGATCCTAGCGATGAGGCTGTTTGAAGCGGAGGACCAGCTTCGGCAGCTGCGGTCGCGGCTGAAGGAGGGCGCCAAGGCCAACGCCCGAGTCGCCGAGATCTTCGCCGGCCACCGGACCCAGTGGCAGCAGGAGGAGAAGCGCCTCCTCCACCGGATCGACGGTGCAGACGAGGAGATCGCGGCGCTGAGTGCGCAGGTCGAGGACATGGAGCGGGCGAAGGCGGAGCTGAGGGCCACCGTGGTGCGTCTGGAGAGGGAGGTGGCGGAGAGGGACGAAATGCTCGACTTCATGGCGAGGAGGATTGAGAGGGACGGGTCGTTGTCGCTGATGCAGGTGGCCGGAGAGGACTCGGTGGACGACGGTGGCGTCGGGGTTAGGGTTTCGGATACGGTGCCGCCGGAGCAGCGGTTCTTGGAGCGCATCGGGGAATCGGAGGGAATGATGGGTCTGTTGGCGCAGCAGAACGGGTCCGGAAGGGAGTTGTTCATGGCGCCGATGGATGCGAAACAGTGGAGGGATCGATGGGGCGGCGGATGGCCGGTAAGAGCTCTGTCTACGGTATGTATGTTGTTCTTCTATCTTTGGATTAGTTGCGCAAATTGCGCCTTAGAAAAGCTGTTGAATGCCCACCAGCTGACGACACTACGTTATGTTTTTATAGCAGTCTGCCGAAAAATATCTGTGTTTTGTTAGGACTATTAGTACAATAGATTAAATCTACGTTATGTTTTTATAGCAGTCTGCCGAAAAATATCTGTGTTTTGTTAGGACTATTAGTACAATAGATTAAATCTTCTGTATCGTAGTGATCTAATATATTATCAAATGAATTATTATAGGGATAATAACTTAATTAGTTTTGATAGAAGTGACTCACGGCCAACTCATTATTGGGCATAAAGGGTCACACGACGTCGCAACGAGTAAATGTGAGAATATTAGATATTCGTAGAGCCCCTAGTTTGGATCTTATGGATAAGGTTTAATAGGATTGGGTGGATAAAGATCCAATACCCAATAATGATATTCTCTTTAGCTTCCTCTCCTCCTCTTTGGCCCGACAACCTTATGGTATGGGTGGAGAGGTAGAACTTGTAGCGATCTGAGTAGCTTCGTCGTCGCGTCTACCATATGGATTACCGCTAGAGAGGAGCACGCGAGTTCTCTTTCATCCTCTCTATCGGATCTAAAAATTTCAAAGATATACGATCTCCCTAGGTAATACATCTCATATGATATTCGAGGTTTGGTGATCAATCGTTATTAATGTGCTACAGAAGCCTACATCTGATAGCTTCTCGCCATTGTTTATAATGGTGTATGTTGGTCAAGACTCCTTGATTGGCTTCCAATTTTGAGTCAAGATACCTCCGGATCATTGAATGGTCATGAGCATTGTCTGGATATTTTGTTCAAGTAGGGGTCATAGTTATGATTCGTGTTTTCACTAGACACAAGTTTGATGTTTGTCACAGCCACCCTCCATTCTGCTACATCTTCTTGTAAACGCTTTCCCCTGTTACATACACTACACGATGTGAAGGTGTCACCCTGAATGGCATATTAGTATAGTGTTGATGCCATGCATATCTGTATACTTTCTCTCTCAAATAGCTAGCTCAATGAATGGCCATCACTTTTAACGTAACCTATTTGTGCATTGTGCCCTTCTCTGGCATGATGCTGCTCATTTTGACATCGCTAAAAGGCTTGTGTGTGTGTGTGTGTGTGTTTTTTTTTTTTTTTCTTTCCCAAATTCGTTCTTGCAGGATGTGCAGTATGACACATTTGATTTGGCTCGCAGTATGAAACATGGAGTAGCAAGGTACCTCCGGCTCTATTTGCTGAAATGCTAACAGAAGTACTCATGTCCTTACCAGCTTGAAAATTCATATTTAGGAGGGAATCCCCTTGGAGGGCTGATGCTGAATCTTCAGCAGTTTCTTCTAAGCTTAAATCACTTGAGGAGGAATTGGTCAACCTGGAAAAACTAGGGAAGGGGGATATGTTGAAGATCCCTTCGTCGATGAGGAGACAAGAGAAGCGATACCAAACTCTTGCTGCCAAAATTGACGATTTGTGCAGGAAAATGGTGAGCTAAACCGGTTGATGCTTTTGCTGTGCTTCTATTTTCTCATTTCTTAGTTTGTTCTGCTTCTCTCTCATGCGTGAATTGACTTAGATTTCTATGCTCTTTCTTAATCACTATTTTTTTTTTTTTAATCATGGTATTCTGGATTAGAGGATCCCAAGTGATGGGATGTCTTCCTGCCGCACCTACTTTTGCTGTGTAGGTCTATTCATTGTTCAGTTAGACATGCTAAACATTTCGCCATGGATCATGACTTAGATAAAGCTTGGATTCCATTGTTGCTTTCTAACAAACAGTCCGATGTGCCATTTAAACATCATATGCAGAATCGTAAATTGTATCAATTTACCGGGCAACAGCAACGTTTTTTTCTTACAGGGAAAGAACTTGATAGGCCATGAAGTAGGGTGTTCCTTGTTGAATACCTTTAGTTCATGCCTAGAAGAGTTGGGAGAGAGGGGAGTGTTTGACGCTCTGCCGTGTTCTGTGCAGCGAGGTGGTGATCCAGCAACACTGGGTCCAGAGTTGCGGACGCAGAGGCTGACCGAGTTCTTGCTGGAGACGTTTCGCCTCCAACATCGTGCAGCGGAAACACGAAAGAAGCTGGGCACAGTGCAGGGAGAGGCAATGAAGAGCCGTGTGGGGGATGATGAGCTTACCGCAGCAGCTGAATTGAACACGAGGAAGTCTGTGGATTCAATCAGGAGCAGTTTCGAGGAGATACAGCGCGACTTGGAGATCTGGTTGGCAAGGATCATGGGTGATCTGGAGGGCATCTTGGCGAGAGAGGGTGCATCGCGGGCGAGAGATTACTATTTATCCGGATACCCTTCTTTTGTCCGATGAAACCGGGCGTTGTGAGCCGCCCGTGCTGCCAGTGATTAAGCAAGCATCACATAACCTGCGAGTTTTGGTGTCTTAATGCTTTATTTCTACGATCATTTCATATATGCCTTTGATACTTTATAGGGGGCAGGGCCCGATGACCGCCTCACCACTGTCACCTCCATCACGAAACCTTTTATCTTTGTTTATATATATATATATATATATATATATATATATATATATATATTATATTATATTATATTATATTGGTGTTCTTTTTGTCGACTTCGAGGTGCCATCTCGATTTGATTCGCTCCGCGTGCATAGAAGCGTCAACAAGGTCTTGATGGTTGAACTTGGGTTGGTCATTCGTTCCAAGAGACGTCTTCCTTCCGGATCCGAAGTATGTTGACTCACTTAGACCTCGTCCGTCACCAGCGTCCTACACTAAGGCCTTAGTCGGGCGGTGGGAACATCTCGACTCGACTCTTCCGACGATCAAGTTAGCGAGATGAAGAGTTTGAGTCTACGCTATGCAAATAAGAGAGAGTGAGAAGTCTACTGCTATATTTTACTCTTATACTACCTATTGAAATAGGAGTTCGCACAAGATTATTTAATACGTGTGGGTGTTGGTGCATAGCCATATGCTATCGTGATCCTTGAGTGAGAGGTGAACCAATCATCTATTTGTTGGTATCGACTGATGTGTCTCTTATCTCACCATGCTCATTGAGCAACAAATCAGAATAATATCCCGTCTCAAGATTATGATATGAACTGAGTCAAATATGTCCGTTCAATTTTAGACCTGTCATACCGATCTTTGTTAAATAAGTCGTATCATATATATATATATATATATATATATATATATATATATATAATAAATAGATGCATACGACAATACATTTCCGTCCCACATAGACGATTCTTTTTTTTACATGATGACGGACGTCTAATGTATTAGATTAATAATAAATCACCCGAGCAGAAAGAAAACACGGTTGGGTCGTCTAACGTAATACATTAATAATAAATCTCCTCTTTTTTAATAATAATAATAAAAGAGCGTGCCGTATATATACCGCAGAGCGACGGCGATAAGAACGAGAAACGACGAGGGTTGGAAAAGGGGTTTTAAGATGCCGCCACAACACGGAGAGAGGAATCGATCCCTTTCCTTCTCCCTTTTCCCTCTCGCTACTTCTCGGTTCCTTCCTTCGAGATCCCACCCAACCCCTTCCTCTCTTCTGATTCTGTTCGGCGGTTCCCTCGGAGCTTCCGGCGATGCCTCCCGCCGGCTGTTTGGATTCGATGCGGCGATCGGTGATTGATTTGAGTCTTAGATCTTGGGGTTAGGTCCTCCTCCTTCCTTTTCCTGAATACGCATCAAACGCTTACCTCTCGATTGGCTTCTGCGGTTTGATCGGTGGCGATTCTTGGAATTCCTCCGATGCCGAACCCTTGGGCTCCAATCCGATGAGAGGGGATTCTTGGCGGCAGGGCTTCGGATCGTGGGGTTAGGATTTTTTTTTTCTTTCTTTCTTTTTGTTAAACTGTTAGATCTATGGCTTTCTTGTTGCTATCTCAGCGTAATTCTGTGTTTCCGCTAGATTCTCTCGATTGGTGGTACATCTTTTGCGGGATTTGGTAGCAGCATGATGAACAAGATTTGCATGGTTGTTGTGCATCCGTAGTTTAGAATGTTCTCGTCAAAAATTGTTGGAATCGTATAGTTTGCGATTCGGCTTAGGTTATTTCCGATGGATCCTTTATTTTTCAGATTTCGCCTCTATGGACTTTGACTTATTTTGTCATTGGACTGCCTGTTGTTGTCTGGGCATACTTCCGAATTTATTTCTTGGGATTTGTGGTTGCTAGAGAAAAATATTAGAGTCCTTCAAGTTATTTCTTGTGGATCATAAAGTGGTAACAAACCCGCTGTTACTAGCCTTAATTACTCCATTACACATGGGTTTTCTAGACCCGGACATTTTTTTTTTTGTAATCTGGGCAATGAAAATCTCATAATCCATCTTAGCATTTAGGCAAATAATTAATATATCGTTGTTATCTAAATGTACTGGTCTACCTGTTATTGTGAGTGTGAATTAAATTTATTGAATTGAGGAACTGTATTGCTTTATGATATCAAAGGGAGTTTACTGTTTAACTTGTCATTCATAATGTGTAAACAACAAGCCATAATGCCCAAAACATGTCCCATACTATGTTTTGTCTTTATCTTGTGGTAACAGAAGTGTATTTCCTTGGTCGTCATGCTGTTGTTATTCTCATGTAGAATGTCTTGTTTTAAAATGTTGTATGATTTTTCTTGCACATGCCATGTCTCAATTCTCGATCACTATGATGTGATTACATGATCATGCATCCTACGTATGCTCCTTGATGCTAGAGAATGACCCTGATCTAACGGAGGTTTCAGTTTTTCAAGAGGATCCTGGTGGCCTTTATTACGTAATTTGTTATGGTATGCAAGGTTTTTCATACCGGTCTGAACCAATATACTGTAATTATCTCGGTATGGTACAGTACCCGGTACCAGGCGGTATGCACAGTGTACCACCCAGTATTTTATAATATAATATAATATTAAATATTAAAATATTAAAAAAAGAAAAAGAAACAGAGCTAGCGGCGTCGCCTCGATCTTCGTTCCCGCGCGAGGAGATGGAACCTCACGTAGGAGAAGAATCGATGACGGCGAGTGGGCAACGATGGTGCGCGGGCGACCCGCGGAAGAGGACGACGCGTGGGCGGCGACGGTGCACAGGCGAGGACGGCGCGGGGAAAGGTGGTTCTCTTCTTCTTCTTTCTTCTTTTCCTCTTATTCTTCTTTGCTTTTTCTCCCTCAATCGAACGACGACGGTCAAAATCGATTGCCGACGACTGAAATCGACCGCCGACAGTCCATTTTGGTGGTACCATTCGGTAGCGGGCGGTTCATGTACTGATCAGTTGCTGGATTGGTACTTAATGTTCTAAACATTAAGTTGAATATGACAATTATGTTCTAAACATTAAGCTGAATATGAAAATTATGCCTTCTAGTTTTATGAGAACAATTTCATCCTTCACTTATGTTTTACGGGAGACACTATTTTGCCATTTTGCGTTAAAATGGAGGTTTAGTTGCTGTTGCGTCATAAAAACATGTAAAACTAAGGTGATCGATAATTAATAAAGAATATGTGAATGAAGGGCATTTAAACCAATATGTTGTACACAAAGGAAAACAAGAGTGTAGTTAAAATGGAGGTTTAGTTGCTGTTGCGTCATAAAAACAAGTAAAACTAAGGTGTTCCTTAGTATGATTGTTTTAATAGCTGTAACCATCGACTGTTGGAACTTGTGCATTTAGAAACACCTTTTTCTGTATGCTGGGCCAATCCAATATAATCTTTCCCGTGCATTAAAGCATACGAAGCATACTTTAGTCATGCATTAAAGCAATCCCATTCTTTGTTGTTGATACTTCAGTTTTCTTATGCAGTGAAGCTGATGAGATTAGAAAATATGCAGTGAAGCTGATGAGATTAGAAAATATGCAGTGTTATTTGGTGAAAATATCTTGGGTTTGACAAGATATTATCATCAATTATTTGAATCCAGGAAATATAATATTCCTCCTTATGCTTAGTGCCTTTGCCATTGTTGATAATATCTCATGTTGCTATTACCATTTTTGGTTATTGTTTATTTTTGTTTCTCTTGTTCTGGTTATATGAGTTTGGTTTAAATTTTGTGCATTCCTAAAAAATATTTCTAATTCTTGATTTTTATATTTAAAATTTTTATATAAAAGTGAAATATTTAATTACTTATTTTAATGTTGTTTGTTTTTTTGACGAAAGAATGATATGAAAATGATGAATAAAAAGATAATTTTAACCTCTTAGGTGAGGCATCTGCGTTGGCGTCGTTTTATAATTTCGTCAATGTCGTTTTACCATCGCGGTCGGGTTGCTCATTGTCAGCGTGTTCACGGTGACATTGGTTGTGCCGTGGTCCACGACATTATATTTTTGGAGTTGGGGTTGGAGGAACATTGTTAGACGATATTCAATCACAACGTTCATATAGTTGGCCATTTTTTACTTTCCAACTCGACTCCAATAGTAGCAACAATATGAGATTACATCTGATATGGCATATTTTGGTTTTGCCATGTGGCAACGATTCATCAGCCACAGGTGTGCCATAATGGAGCCTCGGGACCAACGTGGCATGTCGCATCACACCCTGAGGCTTGGTCGTCGGATCCTCGAGTTGCCTGCTTCGAACAATTCGGAATGGTGTGGGATTGGTCGGCATCCGTACGAGGAGTGCAAGTCGTCTCACGCTAGGAAACTTGGAATAGCGTCGCGTAACGTCGACCCTTGCGGATCGTTTGGTGCTCATACGAGATGTACGAGCAAGTTGCTCGAAGCAACGAAAGACATGAATAGGTCATGTACGATCAACCCTCGACCATAGGTATAAAATAATACCCCAGACCAACAAAAATGAGGACTCTCTCTCACTTCTCTAACCTAATCTTCAGGTCAAGAATTCCTCGACTTTGGTTTGTGTGTAGGACTAGTAGGTGTGTCTCCTTACTCCATCACCAATCACCTCAGAGTGTTGACGGATGCATCCGATCCACCTTCGGCATCGATGACCAGGGAGGCTACGTGGGCGACCTTGCTTGTTCTGGTTTTTATGAATTTCCATTACTTAATTAAAACCAGTTCTGATGAGCACGAAGTCTTTTATGAATTTCCATTACTTAATTAATGGAAAAAGCGCCTTTTTGATCTAGCCCAAGGAAAGAAAGAAGTGTTTACTTCTTTCACTTCTTTGAGATCAACTAAGTTGAGAAGTAAACACTTTTTTTTTCATATCAATGAAGTTGAAGTAAGCTATGAAGGTTTACAATGCTGTTACTCAAAGTATCCAGAAGGCAAACTCTGCCATCAACGTCACCAGGTCGGTCTCGAAGGTTTGGCAAAGTGTCACGGTCGTCATTGTCCGAGGGCTCAGTAATGCTTCGAACGAATCAGCTACTGTGTCCGACCGTTTCCTTAACAAGATATTCTCTCTTGACGGTTGTAGAGTAGACGATGCTTTTGCAAAAAATTTGGTTATCGGCTACTATTCAAATAAATTTGATTCTGTGCATATAGCAACTTATCATTATTTTGCAAAAAAAATTGCATCATGATTTAGCAACTTATCAGAAGCTTCAAAATCTGGAACCATTCTAATGTCCACAATTTTGTAGTCTGATATAATGCACCTTTATTACCTGATATAATGGATACTTCCCTGATTGAATATGAATGACCAAGACAAAACACGGAATCATTTTAGTCCACCCTCAAAACTTTTTCAATCACTGTAGTTCAGTATCATCACCATTAGTCTACGGAACTTTTGACCTTTTAGACTTAAATGCTCTTCCTAGGATCCTATAAGTTTACATCACATATAAAACTGAAAGAGATAACACCACTTGAGTATGTCTAAAATACATTATTTACCAAAAGGCCAAGGAAGATAATGTACAATGTTGATCCCTTGGTAGGATAACAATTCCTAATTGACTAAGAATCCTACATCTTTCATAATTTCATGGGCTGAGCTGTTTAAACCTCACATCTTACAGCACAATGCCAAGAGTGAGGAAAGAAAATAGCATCACTTGACTCGAGGTTGGAGAAATAGCAAGAAAACTGCAAAACTTGAGCAATTTGTCTTAAATTAGTCTGACCAATTAACTCTTCAACAGCTAAATCACAGGCTATGTTACATGTATTGAAGTTTTTCAAATTTTACCTTGTTGGGAGTAGAAACACCTGAGGTCACTCCAATTGTTATTGGACCAGGACCCACCCAATTTTCTTTCTCAACAAGCTCCCCGTGCTGTTAACGGAAATATATGGGCTATATCAAGCAAGAGACCAACTACATATATATGAGCTATACTTGTAAAGGTATACAAGTATTATGTATACCTTTACATTTTATGCTTCATATCAAAATTTTACATTTATGAACAAATAAATATATGAGCTATATCAAGCAAGAGACTAACTACATGGTGATGCTCTAAGGTCCTAAAAGCAATTCTTTTGAGAAGTAAATTAATTAGAAAACAATATAAAACTTTTACACTATTTAACATTTGTTAGCCTATCATCGTTTACCTTACCAAAAATATGAAGTTGCAACAAACCATACGTTCAATCCAAGAACAAGTGGATATCCCTGTAGCTAGGCCTGCAACAAGCCAAATTGGTGCACAACAATGTCGAACAATATCTGACCTATGGCCATTCCTGGATATTGTATCCATACAGAAAGCTGTATTATGGATATAACATGTGTGTCTCATGCTCATTTGACCAATTAGTTGCTTTTACTTGAAAACTATAGATCACATACCCACCCAACTTCCTTGGCAAAACATAATGAAACTTTTGTCTAGGTATCTAGGAAAAAGTCAGTTAATATTATAATATAGCACAAGTTCCTTATCGCTAGAGCAAATACGACATCAGCACAACATATTTTAGGAAAGTTATCCCTCACAGACATAGAGAGCGAGAGAGAGAGAGAGAGAGAGAGAGAGAGAGAGAGAAAGAGAGAGAGATTTTAGTCAAGTTACTTGAGTGGCATCACAAATGGTGTTGAAGCTAATGAAGTTCTCTATTCCAAATCTTCCCATCATAGTCTTCTCAGCCAATTTACCTGAAAACTCAAAGCATTATATCTGACTGGAAACATGATAAGGTAGAAGGAATTAGGAAGCATTAGATGCATCTAACTCACCAATCTCTTCCGTTTCACCTTTGAGCATTGTAGTCTGATTTGCAATGCCTATTTTAACTAAGTCAACATCAGGATCAAATCCTGGGGAAACAGCATATTTGAACTTCTGTAAAATTCACATGAACATATCATTAAATTGGTCTTATGTTCATGTAAATAATCTGAAAGAAGTACAACATTACCTGCAAAAACTCTTCTTTTGTTGAGCTAGACTCATCCAGTTTCCCATCCAGAATGTAATCACATACATATGTTGCCTGTTTTGGTAGTTGTTATATTCAGTGCCGTATTTATAGATACAATTTATATCATAATGACAATCAGTTAACAGAATTGGTACCTCAGTCATGTTCTTCACAATAATGTATTTTCCTGCAAATGATGCAGTTCCAATTGTTTCTTAATGTGAATATTTATTGTGGATTATTGAAATATAATCCCCCCTATTGTGCTTCTCAATAATGTTCCAGACCTTCGTTGGTAGTAAGGCATATTATATATGCAGAACTTATTGAGAATTTATTATTCTCTTATTCTCTGCTAAAAGGAAATTACCTTCTAAACCCATGGAAAACTGGTATCCACTGTCTGGACCTTCTTTTGACTGAAGGTAAACATCTCATCAACAGCTGCTCCAAAAACAGGAAAAATTACGACATTACCCTTATCAACAACATCAAATTGCTTTTGACTCTCATCAACAGGGATGTTTTGGACTTCTATCTCTTCCAAAGTCTGCAGCATTAGAACAGGGTATATTCATCTGAAGAAAAAGTTTTCTGAAAAATACAATTACCACAGAAGCTTATGTCAAACTCTTTTTGACTATAAAACTAATATGTTCATGTGAATTTTACAGAAGTATCAATTTATAATGATGCAGGTTACTTCTGAGTTTTAAAACCATCATAATTTGTTGAGGATTGAATTGAAGGCAGAGGAGTTGCCTTCAGGCATCTGCGGCTTACGTAACAATGATTGGTTTGTGGTAGCAGAACTACTGGAAAACAAGAGTGAAAAATTGCGATTGGTTCTCTTGTGACTCCAGCTGATCAGGGTAGGTCGACTGAATTGTTTATAGGATTAGTGGATGATCAACTACCTCATCAAATCGGATCACGTCAAATAAACAATGATGAGAAACAGGAATGTGAATGAGTTCAGGAGTGGTGGAGTCCATTCTTGTCACTTGCAGGTCATCTCTCAGTCCCTCCCACCGTGATTTGTAGGACTTCCAAACCCATGTAGACAAGAGAAGAGAAGGAAAGTTCATGAAGGCAAAGGGTCAAGCATCCAAGTGAATCAGCCTTCTGCAAGTTACCTCCGTATGAACATGGACAAACAGTTGGTCTGCAAGGGATTTGTTCTTCCCTTGGAAAGAGGAGGTTGTGTAGAGAAAGAACGCTACAAATTTCAAATCACAGTATTAGAATCTTCAATCTCCTAAAGAGAAGAGGCACTGATTGAGACTAAAATGTGACATTCTCCTTGTTAACTCACACCAAAACTCAGATTTCCTCATAGCAAAGTCATCCTTCTCTCTACACTAGTCTACTTAAACATCATTGTTCTCAAAGGTTTCTGAGAGTAAATTTGCTTCTCTCTGTATAAATCATCAAAATCAATTCAACATTGCCATCATTGACCTCTGAAACTTTTACGTGACACTTGAATAATCAGACACTCTGTTAAGTGGAAACATAACATAGTTCTCAACCAATGAGACCGATCAGAAAAAGAACTTGAGAGCAGAGTATATGTTGCAAGCATCGTTAAACTAATAGGAAGTGGCACATGACAACCGATCAAAAAGAATGCCAGGCTGTATCGGAAAATAACCATGCTTTACCAACACATCTTTTCTTCAGTATTGTGGTAGGTATTTCTATGATCCGGGACTCCCATAAGTTATAACACAAAAAAGAGTGTACTTCTACTAAAAATGGATACAAAAAGCATCAGTGCAAACATGAGTTCAATGGACTTGCAGATCATTGTCAAAGCAAAGATATGAACACCTAAACTGTTTTTATTCAAGATAGTATCTTCTGAAATATTATGACAGAACACGGTTGATGAACAATAAGGTGGTGGTACAACGTAGGGCAGAATAGTATCCATATAGCATGAATAGGAGAAACCATAATCAAAGTATTAGAGTGGCAGGGTATTGAGGGAAATTGGTGAGAGAGACACAACACTAGCACTACTGCATAGGCATTTAAGTTAGTTTGGTTTGGGGCTAATACTAAGATAAGTATAGGGCTAAGAGTAGTAAGGGTTAGTTTAAGCCGTACCCTACCGAGTTTGATCTAACCAAAAGGCTAGATGTTTTTCTTTTGTTTATTTTCATTTTAGGAGTTCTGGCAGAGTTCTTCAAACTTCTAGAACCCCTACCTAGAAAAAAAGATGCTACAATAAGGTTAGAAATTGTAATAGTAATGAATGGAATACCATAATATAATAATTATAGTATAACCCATGTGTTAAGCATATAGAAATGTAGAGCTGTTGGGAATGCCAAATAGAATGAATAGGCTTAGAAAGAGGCTAGTATAAGACTAAGAAAGAGTGGGGTCACGATGTAGTGCAGGAGAGTATGAACAGTAAGGTGGTACAATATAGGGCAGAATAGCATCCATGTAGCATGAGTAGGAGTAATCAGAATCAAAGTATTAGAGTCGTGAGCAGGTGAGGCAGGGTATGGCAGCAAATTGGTGAGAGAGACACGACACTAGCAGTACTGCATAGGCATTTAAGGCAGTATGGTTTAGGGCTAAGAGTAGTAGGGGTTAGTTTAAGCCGTACCCTTCCGAGTTTAATTCTGATTCGGTGTTGGATGCTCCCCAATGGAAATGGCATCTTTTTGATCTAGCCAAAAGGCTAGATGCTTTTCTTTTGTTTATTTTCATATTAGGAGTTCTGGCAGAGTTCTTTAAACTTCGAGACTAAAACCCTACCTAGAAAAAAGATGCTACAATAAGGTTAGAAATTAGTCAGTTAGTGTCCAACAAGCAATCCTGGGAACTCAATTAGTGCATAGATTCAGCTCGCTAATGCAAGTTATATCATAAGCGTTAGTCCAGTAGATTCTGTTTTTCGGCTAACGTGAGTTCTTCTTTTTTAGTGCACATATAATATAAGTACTTTAACATGAAACTGTATACACTGTCTGCTTAGACTAGTCTCACCATAAGTAAGAGTAACAAAATAGAATAGATAGAATGGTAAAAAGAATAAAATGACAACTAAGAGGGTTCATGGAAGACCATATCAAAGATCGATTCGATTTAGAAAAGCTTGCTGCAGCTGCATGTGCCCTTACCGCCAGCCACAAAATCTTCGCAAACGGAGGAATCCTAGAACCAAATGGGAGGTCGCCAACCAACTTCTATTAGAGACATAATTGACTGTATTGATCTCGGTTGCTACGCAACCCATAAAATTTATAGAAGATGATAGCTATATGAAATGAGAAAGAATAGTTTAAGAGTTTTGTTACTCTCCTTATTATGGAATATAGTTTTATCATATACCTTAGAATCAGGTTTTATTCTATACCTTAGAATGTAATTGATTAACTACACTGCTGACTGCATACTCATTCTGTATCTCTTACACTCTTTTACCCAAACAAAGCTTCTTTCTCTCTTCTTCTTTACCCAAAGCTTCTTTTTCTCTTCTTTATCCAAAGTTTCTCTTTTTATCCTCCGGCATCTAGCTTCAGTCTAGCGTCATAGGTGCATGTAAATAATCTCTCTTCACAAAAACTCCCATTAGCACTTAGTTGATGTTGCGCCTTTATTAGTAGTTGCTTGTCCAATAGAATAATAATGGAATTAATGCAAAAATAGAACAATATTGGAATTAATGCAAAAATAGAACAATAATGGAATCCCAGAGAGCTACTATGCTTATTTGGTCTATCAGTTACTCGATACCCGAATGGAATCCCAGAGAGCCTACTGTGCTTATTTGGTCTATTAGCTACTCGGCCAGCTACAGGTCTAATTGGAAGCTTTTCAGTCAAGGTCTTAAGATTCAGAGCTACAACACCTGCAACTCGCACACCCAAGAGAGACCTAGACTATGCTGAATTAAGTAAATAAAGGGGACCCTGATTTATCGCTGTTTAAGCCATGTTTCAACCTTATTAGTAGAATTCCCTATGTTAACTCTGCCCCGGCTCTTTAAATGCATTTGAGTCCTATATAAATAGGGACTTGCTCTTAACTCATACTAACGCACAAGGGCTTGCTTGATCTTTTCTTGAAGCTGATAACTCGGCTTAAAGTAAAGGGTAAAACACCTGAACTAACTCTACTCTCAGAACCGGTTGCTAGATACCCTGCCCTGCGCATTGCTTCTAATATATATATATATATATATATATATATATATATATATATATATATATATATATATATATATATATATATATATATATATATGTCATCCATGCTACTGACTGTGATCCTTATCCTTGCGGACCAAAAGCCCAAACACCATGTCAAGATGTTCACGGATCGAATCATCACAACCTGTACCTTGTACCTTATACACATATGTATGTGTATCATTCATATATATATATATATATATATATATATATATATATATATATAGATATATATATATATATATATATATATATATATAATATGTACCTTATACAGATATGTATGTGTATCATTCATATATATATATATATATATATATATATATATATATATATATATATGCAAGCATGCATCGTTAGTTTGAATAGGGTTATCGCTCGTGCATCTCGAAGAAATGAAGCGTGGAGCTAACATGATGATAAGCGTGGATGGAGTCACTCGACTGGGGCCCCGCTGCAAGCAGGGAACGAGCGGAGGAAGAGTGGGAAAGGGAGTCACTCCACGACCACAACCATGTCAGGCCTCTACCATCCCTCTCCCCGTTGTCCCAGCTCTATTTGACGACAAACAGAGGCAAATAGGCCCGAGCTCTATCACACATGAGCAATCTTCATATGATCGCACTAAAACGCTCCCCGTCTCCCCTGCCCTCCCCACGCGGAAGATACCAAGAACAAACCAGGAGGTAGAAACAAGAAAAACAGAAGAGGAAAAAGGCTACAAAGAAATTTAAAGCGAAAAAAGAAACACCGAGAAGATCCGTTTACCTCCCATTAGGGAACATTTACACTTCTTCTTGTGTGGATCCTTCCCATATGCGAGATCCGATCCGATGGCGTCGAGCATCTGCAATCTCGCTGTTGCGAGTGTCGGAATTTGCCTCCGCACCCAAAATCTTGAGCGCAAACCGAAGTGACGACCTAAGGAAATTAAATAATGTTGAAGAGGAAGATCGAAATGAAAAAGGTAAAGAAGAAGATAAAGGAAGATGATCGGTGACCCAAAGCACAGATCCGCCCGTAGGACAACCACATGCAAAACTACCCTCATATATATACATGTCGTCGCAATCAAAAAGCCAAGATTAAATTGAATCGGAGAAAACAAATCGAGCAACGCAAGAAAGATCGACCGGAAGAGGCCATGGAACCATACATTATCTCGTATCTCCTCCGATGGCCTCGTTCCAAGATTCATTAGGTGACGGGAAAGAGAAACAAGAAACCTTGATCGATCCTGTTTCCACAGCCTGATTAGGCTAGTAACGACGGGAAAGAGAAACAAGAAACCTTGATCGACCCTGTTTCCACAGCCTGATTAGGTTAACACCACCATCCCTTACCCACTAGGATATGGATCGGAAGAATGGACAAAGCCTGATACCTTGTTGGATCTCTCATCCTCAAAACATTTTTTATTGAGGGAGGAAAAAAGGAAAAGCAACAGAACGAAACAAGAAAACGCAAAGAGACGATCGATCGACAGAAGCGACGGGCCATGGAACGCTTTACCTGTCTTAGCTTCTCCCGTCTCCTTGAGACATCCAGAATCGCATCGCACTATGGGTAGAGGACCAACCCAAGAAGTGGAAACAGGGTCTATTTATACTGAAGACCCAAGAAGGTTCTCGAAATCCTGAAGCAAAAAGCGGGAGAGAAGCCTTGGAATGAATTCGTACGCGCAATAGAGGGTGTTCCCCGGTCTATTTATACTGAAGAATTAAGTAGTGGGTGTTCCCCGGTCTATTTATGCTGAAGGTTCTCGAAATCCTGAAGCAAAAAAGCGGGAGAGAAGCCTTGGAATAAATTCGTACACGCAATAGAGGGTGTTCCCCGGTCTATTTATACTGAAGAATTAAGTAGTGGGTGTTCCCCGGTCTATTTATGCTGAAGGTTCTCGAAATCCTGAAGCAAAAAGCGGGAGAGAAGCCTTGGAATGAATTCGTACGCGCAATAGAGGGTGTTCCCGGTCTATTTATACTGAAGAATTAAGTAGTGGGTGTTCCCCGGTCTATTTATACTGAAGGTTCTCGAAATCCTGAAGCAAAAAGCGGGAGAGAAGCCTTGAAATGAATTCGTACGCGCAATAGAGGGTGTTCCCCGGTCTATTTATACTGAAGAATTAAGTAGTGGGTGTTCCCCGGTCTATTTATGCTGAAGGTTCTCGAAATCCTGAAGCAAAAAGCGGGAGAGAAGCCTTGGAATGAATTCGTACGCGCAATAGAGGGTGTTCCCCGGTCTATTTATACTGAAGAATTAAGTAGTGGGTGTTCCCCGGTCTATTTATGCTGAAGGTTCTCGAAATCCTGAAGCAAAAAGCGGGAGAGAAGCCTTCGAATGAATTTGTACGCGCAATAGAGGGGGCGAAGCATGCACACCTATGCTACTAATTAATGGTCGTATTCTCCCAAAATAATAGAAGAATTGTGGTACCACACAACCGTCCATCGCATGCCATCGAGGTAGATGTGGACCGTGGGATTTGATCAAGTGACGATAATTCCCTCCCTCTAAACACAGTGAAACAACAAACTAAACGACGAATTTTATACATGCCAAACTCGTCTGCCTCACGCAATATAATATATTTGTGATGAAAATAGTAGGATTATTTTATGATAAAAGACTATAGAATAAAGACCAGAGAGAGAGAGAGAGAGAGAGAGATGAATCACATCTTTATCGAACCTGCCGAAGAAAATACATCCCACTACATACACAATTCGACAAGTAAGATTTTAATCAGGTTCCCCGAGTCGACTGGAAGCATCTCTGTGAACGAAGGAGGAAGTGAGCAGCAACCGATGGATCGGGCGATCACAGTTTACTTTAACACGATACATTTTAAAGTCTGGTGCGAAAAGGAAGGAACGAACAGTAGGAGGAGTTTCAGGTCCGTAAGTAGATGGTGAACAACAAACAGGAAAAAGCTAGAAGAAGCAGCTTTTTAACGACGACGAGAAAAAAATAAATTTAAAAAAAAAAAAGGCAGGCATGACAGGGTTCAATCGAGAAAATATAATGCAAGGTCCTCGCAGCCGATGAGCCACCTGTCCGGCTCATCGAACACCGCCTGTGCATCTGATGATTTGGTTCCGGAAATGCCACCCATGACTCCATCTAGAGAACCATTTCCATCTCCACCATAAGCTTCCACTCCAAATACATCGCTGGTGTTTCCAACACCGTTCAGTGTGGGCACCGAGTCCTCCAAGTCCAAAAGATGCAACTCGGGCGACAGTAATCGTAGGAGCTGATGGTTGTCATGAGTAGTAGTGCCATCCAGGATCCACTCCTCCATCGCGTCCGATCCCGTGGTGAGGTCATGATGGCTTGATGCCAACGGAGGAGCGCTGTCGACGTTTTGATTCAGCTTGAGATTGAGGTCATCGATGGTCAGTGACCTTTTGCACAAGTGAGTATTCCAGTGATTCTTTATCTCGTTGTCCGTTCGTCCTGGCAACCGTCGGGCAATGAGCGACCATCTGCACCAAGAAACAAAAAAGCAAAAAAAAGATAACGATGATACGAAGGGATTGGATACATATAGCTAGCTAGCTAGCTAAGAAAAGAAATACGATAAGAGTGTATTGGCGGCGGAGGAGGAGGTCCATTTGACGGGTCAGGTGGTCTTTTACATCATCATCATCGTCGTGTTCGAGGTTGGTCGGTTCACACCATTGTCAAAAAAAAAAAAAAAAAAAAGGAAAAAAGAGAAAGAAAAATCTCGTGTATGATTTATTATTATTATTATTTTATGTACTGAAATGGTTACACAAACCTGAATATGGTGGCATCGAAGACAAATGAGTAGTATATACGTGTGTGTGGGGGGGGGGGGGGGGGGGGGGGGGGGGGGGTGGGGTTGGTTCTCGGATGAGATGATACCGAATCGATTCGAACGATGGAACACCACTCTAGCTGATCACGCCAAGCAAGTCCGGACGCGCTCCCGCTTTGTGTCGCTTATTGTTGATCGGATGCTTTTTTTAATTTTTATCAACCTGTCGATGTTACAACAGGGGTCGACTGTTCCATCGCGCAAATGCGATTCGGCTCGTGACGACGGGGGGAATCATAGGTCCAAATTCCAATGGGCACCGACAGACGAACCCATGACACCGGAGTCGGGCCGTAAGGGCTTTTCTCTTTACCCGTCCCCCGTTTACGGTATTGACTTGAAACGCTGGAAGAAGAGTTACCCATCTCTCTCTCTCTCTCTCTCTCGTTCGACGTTCAAGGAGTCGAACGAGTTTTCTGAATACTTTTTTACGGCGCCTTTTTCCAACATTAATATTAAGACACGAATTTGAAGTTACTTTTTGCCGTAAAATAGAAAGGCCGATTTGGTTATGCCAACCACATTATATCTCATGCAAAAAAAAAAAAAAAAAAAAAAAAACCTACCTACGCAGCAGAATCAAGCCATATAATTATGGTGGCGGGTTGTGCAACATAATTAATTATATGCCTAAGTGTAGCAGTAGTAGTAGTATATATGCTGTTTGTGTCGACGTGAATGTATACGAGCAAATCGATCCTCCACTGCTTTAGAAAAAGGGCAACCCGTCGTCACTAGTCAAGCAAATACGATAAAGTGACCGATATTTTTCCAAGTAGCTTGAATAATTAAAAAATTGTTTATATCATGTACTTGAGATGAACGGTAACATCACGAACCATAATTATATGTGAACCATAAATAATTAAATTGTTTATATCATGTAGTTGAGATGAACGATAAACCAAGTGGAAGAGACGCGCACCTGTTTCCCAGAAGGTTGTGAAGTCGAATTATGAGGTCGTCTTCCTCTTCGGATATGTTCCCTCTTTTGATCCCCGGCCTCAAGTAGTTCAACCATCTCAAACGACAGCTCTTACCGCATCTATTTATCCCTGACGAAAAATAAACAAATTTTAAATCACTATTTCATCTGCGATACAGTTGAAGAAGGGGTTCCCACGGAAGTGTGTCAACAGATTTGATAGATAGTTTCATGATTTCAGATGCTAGAAACAAAAATAAACGGAAAAAGAAGAAGAAGAAGAAGAAGAAGCAATTAAGCCTCAAGCAGAGAGAATCTAGGAGGAAATGGGAATGATCTCGGACAGGGGTACGTACTCTATGGCCTTGGCAGATTTCTTGCAAGAGATACAGAGTTGCTTGCTTTCTTTCGGCTAAGTACCTGATCTGATCCAAGTCTGAAGGTTAGGAGCAAAAGACTTGGTATCGAGCAAATGGATCATTTTTGCCGAAAAGAAAAGCATACGTCTACCCTTGAAAATTTCCAATCTCCGTAAAGCTAAACAGCTGAGCCAGCAGACTTGGGTAGAATTAAAAGAGTGGAGCAGCTAGACTGCCTTTTCATTTGTCTTCAGCAATCAACCTGCCGGAGACGCGAGGGCGTGTGTGTGCCAGAGAGAGAGAGAGAGAGAGAGAGAGAGAGAGATGACCAGCTTTTGCGGGGAGCGTTCTCCAGCTCTTGTCACCGTGGGCACCGACGTATTCCACTAGCTTCTGGTCCTCCTCAGCCGTCCATGCACCTCTGTTCACCACGCTCTCCGTCACTCCTTTCTTCTTCCCTCTTTCTGCCATCTTCTTCACCATCTTCCTTTGCCTTTTTGTTCTCCTAAATTAATTATGACTAGGCAGACCCACGCTCGCCACCACTCCCTTCTTCTTCATCATCTTCCTTTCCCTTTTTTTTGTTCTCCTATTCTGATATACTGTTGCCGCTCAAGTATGTAAGATTCCAACAAACGATGACACCATATAACCATCACTAGTGCCTGTGCTACTTCTCGCACTACTGGCTGCTGATCCATACGTACCGTGAGGCACAGTACCCAAAAGTAGGCATGGGACCTGAGAATAGAATGGCGAAGGCGACCGCCAGAATTTTCAACCATCTTCCCCGACGCGTGCGTTTTGACGGAGGAGGACTTGGATGTGAAAAGCTAAAAGCAACGGTACGTAGGCGATGGCAAATGGTCTACGACTCCTCCGGAGGCCTCTATTTCTAACCACGGGAGAGCATGCAGTCTTGTTCCTTCATCCGACTGCTACTCATTAGTTATTAGTCTTCTTCTCAAAACAGTTTCACGTTCCTCGTTTTTTTATCAACATAGCCCGTGAAGAAAGAGAATAATAATAATAATAAAGTATTATTAACTTAAAGATAATATCAAATAGAAGAAGGACAAAAAATCAAGATGAAGGTAAGAAAAAAAAAAAAAATCATATTAAACTTATATATATATATATATATATATATATAAATACTGTGAGTACTTTTGGTGCATAATTATGGTCATTTCCGTTTCCATAATCATGCACTGCGTGGAATATTGTCAGCGCTGCACCCTTTGGCGGAGGCCTGCCAAACAAAACCACAAAATTAATGACCAGCACAACTTACTACTCTCGCCGAAAACATGAACAATGCATGCATGTATGTATGTGCTCGAGCAGTGACTCCATGGTGGACTTGGATCGCCTTGCTCGTTTGGTTTCGCCATGCACTCTCTGCCCTGCCCTGCAACATCCAACTTCCGCGTGTGTCCGCTACGCTCCACGTACGTACCCTTCCTGCATTTGATCCTTCCGCAACATAAGTAGAGTACGCCAACTTCATGATCGCTTACTTACCTACGGTTTCTTTCATCCAAACACGAGTTACTAACGATTGGCATCGGAAGAACATAGAGAGAGAGAGAGAGGAAGAGAGATAGAGAGTGTGTGTGGGATGCGAAAAGAACATAGAGAAAGGACGGATGGGTGGGTTGGTGCGGCGATTTGTCCATGGGTTATGAAAAGTAAGCACCGTTTTGCCCTATGGGCTCGAGTCTAACGATTTGTCTCCTCGGTCATCTCCCGTTGGTCAACCAACAACGGCTCCCCCCCCGATTCTAACTGAAGGAGTAGGGAACCGAGAGCAGTGCAGTACAAACCATTTTGAACATTTCAACAAACATATTCGCAGTCTTTATACTTATATAAATATCTGTACATAGTGATCGCCCTACTCGCCCTCGCTCTCCCCATCTGATCGGAGAGACCCAAACGGCCAAGGAAAAACCATCTTCCATGGCTCCGTCCCCGCTCCCTATTGCTTCTCCTCTCCTTCCCCTCTTGATGGCTCCCGTCGCCTTTGCCGCCGTCCTAGCCTTCATCGTCCGCCCACGCTCCGTGCGCATCCCCATCAAAGGCCGCCACGTCTTCATTTCCGGCGGCTCCAGCGGCATCGGCCTCGCTCTCGCTCGTCTCGCCGCCACCGATGGCGCCCGCGTTTCCATCCTCGCCCGCAGCGCCGCCCGCCTCCAGGAAGCCCGCGACGCAATCCGCCTGGCTACCGGCGTTGACGTCGCAATATTCAGCGCCGACGTCCGGGACGCCGACGCCGTCGCGAACGCGGTGGAGGAGGCCGGGCCAGTCGACGTGCTGGTGTGCAACCACGGGGTATTCACGCCGCAGGAGCTCGAGAAGCAGGACCTCGAGGAGGTGCGGTTCATGGTGGAGATCAATCTTATGGGCATCTTCCACCTCATCAAGGCTGCACTACCCGCCATGAAACAGAGGGCCAAGGCCACGGGACTCCCTGCCTCCATCGCCATCATGTCCTCCCAGGCTGGCCAGGTACCGCCTTGAACTTGTTCGACCCTTGGATCTTTCCTAAACAACATGGCTTTTTTAAGGTGGCCCTTTGCTTATTATATACGCCGGTCCGCTTTTTCTCACCAATCCTACCGATATGCTAATTCCTCAATATTTTGCCACCTCCATCCTTCGCCGACACGGTTCAAAAATCCAAGTTTTTTGTTGAATTTTGTCTACTAAGCTACTTCATGTTCGATTAAAAAAAAAAAAAACCTTCATCCGGCAGTCGGGTGGGTTCTTGAATCTGCTCTCGAGAAGCCCGACTGTGACAGATTTCCCGACCAAAATGGACAAGTGCCTTCACCTTATAGCCGTCGTGATCTCCGCATTATTGTACCTCATTGCTTCCGTGTTCTAGGTGGGGGTCTATGGTTACACCGCCTACTCTGCTAGTAAATTCGCACTTCGTGGCTTGGCGGAGGCCCTGCAGCATGAGGTCATCGCCCACAACATTCATGTGTCTATGATATTTCCTCCAGACACGGATACTCCAGGTTTTGCTGAAGGTAAGCGAACGTGCCTTGTGTCTCTCGTAATCGTTCTTTTTTACTCCTTTGTTTCTTGGCTGTTAAAAAAGAGAGGTCTGGTCTAACTATTGAAACCACAAAGTCTCCTTCAATGGTGTCCTGGCTTTGCTAGGTTTGAGCCTGAGAAACAAGGCTGGCAATCCACTGAACAAATTCGAAAGAGTGTTTTGGCCATCGAGCCTTCCCTGCACGACTTACGGGTTCCCTGTGTCCTTCGTTTCCGGTCATTCCAAGCAAGGGCTAGCTAGCTTCATCCCCTTTCTTGGTTGTAAAAGCAATCGCTGTCAATCTTATAGAAAGCCTTTCCATCCTGGTGTGTTTACCTTTTTTATCATGTAGAAGAAGAAGAAGAAGAAAGCATGTTGCACTTTTGAGGCAATCTCCGTTTCATGTTTTACCAAAGTTTGATTTATAGGGAAACGTCCCGTGAGCTTACTTAATCCGCAAAAATGATGCAGGGGAAGAACCAAGTTTCCAGGTTCTGCTCGAGATTTATAAACCTTTTACCTGTTTGGTTTTGGTTTTCTACTGCGTATGTTTCGAGCTATTGTGTGTGGGCTTTCTTAAATGTCTTAATGCATATGCACGTGCGTCGTCGTTCTGATTTAACTCCATTTTATCGTCTGTTAACATCGCCACAACATCATACGTATTTGCTCTCTCTCGATCATATTTTCCTAAAGCAGACTGTCATGATCACGAGACTTTTGTTGCTGAATACAGAGCACAAGAGGAGGCCAGATCTCACCAATATCATAGCAGGATCGTCGGGTGGTATGAAGGCTGATGATGTCGCTAAAAAAGCATTGAATGGCATCAAATCTTCAAGGTTTATTGTCCCCTGTAACTTTGAGGGCAGTATGCTGTCTATAGCTACGGCCGGTTTGTCCCCGCAGAGCTCATTTTTCACGGCAGTAGCTGAGGTGCTTGGTGCTGGATTCATGCGCTTCATGGGATTATGTTTCCAATGGAATTGGTTCAGCCTCATAGAGAAGTGGCACTCCAAAAAGAAAAACATGTAATAATTGTGGTTCCTAATTTCATTTTCTGTCCGTATTATTATATTCTACACAAAATAAGCTGACTCCTTTCGAGTTGTGATGCCCATTAGAAAGAAATCTATCTCATGTGTTAATCATGATCAAATCCGCTTACAGGATTCCTGGTAAACCTATCTATCATTCATGTTTGGTTTCAGGCTCTATCTGTTGTTTCTTTACTTGCAAATTCGTCTACTAAATGTATCTTCCTACAAATCTTATTGGCATGAATGATCGGTGGGTGATATAGCATATCTCGGTCTTACACTCCATCGGTCACTTAGATCGTCACGATAGAGCTAGCTCGGCACGACAACCTAACTCAACGTTCCAAACCTAAGACAAGACAACTTACTATTTGTCGCCCCCCTCTGGTAGCCCCCTACACCAACTCTGCTCGAGGATGTACGAAACGATGCATCCACCTCGATTACACGAGAAGCAAAGAGCAATGCCGAACAATTTAGGCGACGTTTGCGCTCGATGTATGGACCAACCATCTGAGATGCCTGCAAACATTGAACACCTACGTATGTTGGCGTCAACGATCATAAAACTACCCTCCCTATACATCATCCCAAGATGGCAAGCATAAAAGCCATCCCGAGAAACATTATAGGGGGAGGTCAGACCTTTCACACTTATACATTACATCTCTCCTAACTCCGACTCTTGCTAACTTAGCCATCGGTGTAGTCTAGTCGAGAAACCTCTTCCGCTCAATTCTGAACTTCGTGTAGGCTTTCGACGATTAGGAAGAAGGACATACTTCGAACCACAACATCTGCAGAAGTCGATCGAGCAGCCTCCCGATCAAATATTCCATCACCTCTCCTTAGCTCGGGTGCAACGTTGATGATCTTATGCATTTATATCGGAATCAAACCGTGCTAATACCTCGGTCACGGTATAAGGAACGATAACAATTGGGTTCTCTTATTAGTTTCTCCGAAAATCATTGCCTGGCTCCGGACGTTGGGGGATGAAGTAGAAGTCGTTGTTGGATGCCCGGAACGTGTCTTATTTATTGTTCATCCACATATATCTGAAGACATGATGATGTGCAGCTGATGAAATATATTATATTTCAGAAACGATGGGTCGAGTCTGTAAATTTTCTCCTATATCCTAAATGTGGCACTGGGCATACTAAGGAGCATAGAAAGGTGCAGGGAAATATATTATATTTCAGAAACGATGGGCCGAGTCTGTAAATTTTCTCCTATATCCTAAATGTGGCACTGGGCATACTTAAGAGCATAGAAGGTGCAGGAAAATATATTATATTTCAGAAACGATGGACCGAGTCTGTAAATTTTCTCCTATATCCTAAATGTGGCACTGGACGAGCATACAAGGTGCAGGTGTCTCTTAAAGACCGATTCCTGGACCTAACAACTTCTTCTTGATGCTGCTACTGCATTTGGACGATTCCAAGTTGGGGCAGTGTGCGAGTGAGGAGACATTGTGCGGCAACCTTTTATGTCGTGGAGTAACATCGCTCGGTGTTGCTCGCCTTGGGGATTACTTTTCTTGGACAATCGTGGTGGCCGGAAACCGGTGTGTTCTGCCGGAGATGACGATGTCGAGGGAGACGACACGATGGTGATGCGCCTCGTCTACGGCACTCGGAAGAGCAACAGAGCAGAGTCCGGCTCGCTCGAGGGAAGAACATAAGATGAGAGAATAAAAAGGTCACCCTGTTTACTCTTGTCACGGGTGATACGCATCATCTTACGAACTCGAGCAATTAGTTCCAAGTACCCGAAATGAGTGAGGTTGCAGAAACAATATTTTATGGGATTGATCTCTCCAGCGGTTTGCAGAGATGATGATGATGATGATGACGATGCTGATGAGCTTGGAAGAAGTTCTGAAATCTCTCTCTTTTTGTTTTTTTCTTAATAAATTTTTTATGGTGGTATGCTCAGGTGGGGGGTGGGGGGGTGGTCGTAGCCGACCGGCCCAAATCAAACTCGAAGCCGTCGAACAGATTGCTTTCCCGTCGCCACAGCCCCACCACCCACCCTCACCCTTAAGGAACCGGGTCAGTGATCCGGCCCGGTTGTTCACTGGTTCAGACGCCGGTCCGACCTGGGTTTGTAAGCTTGTGGCGGCCAACGCTATCAAAGTCACAGGCCAGAGCTATTCTTCTTCCCCCCGGACGCCACCACTCTCCTCCTCTGCCTGCAATGAACGCCTCCGTCTATTCCGCCTCCTTCGCCGTTCTCAAAAGCGCCCTCGCCTTCCCCTCTCCTCCTCTCCGCCTCCGTCACGCCCCCTCCTCCCTTCCTGTTCGCTCCTTTCAGACGTGTCCTTCTTCGCCCACTCTTCTCGGACCGCCTAGAAGCTCCACCCTGGCGACCGCGCAGCCGCTTCAGCAGGAGGAAGCATCGGACGAGGAGGAGGACTTGACGGAAACTGTGCGGCCTTCCGTGGAGCCTTTCCATGATGTGGCCGCGGCGAGGGAGATAAGGTCCTTCCCCTCCCCTGAGCTCGAGGTAAGGGAGCTGGAGGAGCTCCCCGAGCAGTGGAGGCGGTCCAAGATCGCATGGCTCTGCAAGGAACTGCCTTCCTACAAGCACTCTACTTTCGTTAGAATACTCAACGCCCAGCGCCAGTGGATCACGCAGGACGACGCCACGTACGTTGCCGTCCACTGCATGAGAATCCGGGAGAACGAAGCCAGCTTCCGGGTTAGTGGTTGCGTCCACCTTCAACTTGCTCACGACATGTTCGATTGTATGCCTAAATCAAATAAATCGCTTGTTTGGACTCTCTGTACCCTTTTGCTGTCCTCAAGAATCGATTCTGTTGATGGCTGCTTCCAGGTGTACAAATGGATGTCCCAGCAGCACTGGTTCCACTTCGATTTCGCTCTCGCGACAAAGCTGGCTGATTACTTGGGGAAGGACCGGAAATTTGCAAAGTGCCGGGAGATCTTTGATGCTATAATTAATCAAGGTCGTGTGCCCAGCGAGTCCACTTTTCACATCTTGACGGTGGCTTATCTGAGTGCTCCCGTTGAAGGCTGCCTCGACGAGGCATGCAGTGTTTACAATAAGATGATTCAGCTGGGTGGTTACAGGCCCCGCCTTAGCTTGCATAACTCTCTCTTCCGAGCCCTCGTGAGCCGGGCTGATGGCCGGGCAAAGTACTATCTCAAACAGGCGGAGTTCATCTTCCATAATATAGTGACTTCTGAATTCGAGGTGCATCAGGATGTCTATGCTGGGTTGATCTGGCTCCATAGCTATCAAGACACTATCGACCGGGAAAGAATTGCAGACCTAAGGCAGGAGATGAAGAATGCCGGATTCAAGGAGAGCACTGATGTGCTCATTTCCATCATGAGAGCTTGTTCCAAGGCAGACAATGTACAGGAAACAGAAAAGACGTGGCTCAAGCTTCTTGAGAGTGATTGCGGCATCCCTCCTAAAGCCTTTGTTTATCTCATGGAGGTTTATGCAAAGGTCGGGGAACCGATGAAATCGTTGGAGATATTTGAAGGGATGAAGAAGCAAAATGAACCTGTCGGTTCTGCTGCATATCTTAAGATCATTGAGGTCATGTCAAAAGCCGAGGAGATTGAAATAACAGAAACAATTTTTGATGAGTACATTGGAAGCGGAATGAAACCTGTTATGCCTGCTTTCCTCAGTTTGATGTCTATGTACTTTAATTTGCACTTGCACGACAAGTTGGAAATAGCCTTCTCACAGTGTGCCACTCGATGCTGTCCCAATCGGAGCATCTATAACCTTTACCTGGAATCATTGGTAAGAGTCGGTTCCCTTGAGAAGGCAGAGGGCATATTTAATGAAATGCACACAAATGGGACGATTGGTACTAATGCTCGGTCATGTAACGCCATTTTAAACGGCTATCTTGCTTCAGGAGAGTGTGCCAAAGCTGAAAAGGTCTACGATATAATGCGCCAGAAGAAATATGAAATAGAACCCCACTCTGTGGAAAGGCTCCAAGAAGCTCTAAGCTTGAACAGGAAGATGGTTAAGAGAAAAGTAAGCATGAAGCTTGATGAAGAACAGCGTGAGATTTTAGTTGGCCTGCTGCTAGGAGGTGTAAGAATAGAATCAGATGAGGAGCGGAGGAACCACAAAATCCTTTTTGAATTCAGCGAGACCTCCAACATTCACTCGGTTCTTAGAGTGCACATTCACGAACGGTTTTATGAGTGGTTAACATTATCGAGTAGGTCTAACGATGATGATAATGAGACACCCTACCGATTTTCCACCATTGCACATTCCTATTTTGGTTTCTTTGCCGATCAGTTCTGGCTGAAAGGACGACTGATGACTCCAAAGCTTATTCATAGATGGCTGTCAGCACGTGTTCTGGCATATTGGTACATGTATGGAGGCTTGAGATCATCCTCAGGTGATATATTGCTCAGGCTGAAAGGTGGTAGCCGTGAAGACACTGAAAGGATCATCAGGGCCTTTCAGGCTAAGTCCTTGGGATGCAGAGTCAAGAGGAAAGGAGGAGTGTTTTGGGTGGGTTTTCAAGGAACCAATGCTGATATGTTCTGGGAGCTTGTAGAACCATATATTTTGGAGAGTGTTAAAAGTCTTCTGGTACCAGATGGTTGTCTCTTGGTAAACAGTAAGCCTGATGACTTCAATAGCGAATCTGAGACCGATGAGCAGAGTCCCCATTGAGAAATCAATGAGATATCCAGAGATCAAATATGAAAGACTGGTAGAGATAAATTCCCAACTCTAAATGTAGATTTTGTAAAATATCCTTTCACTCTATTTAGTTTTGCAGCGAGGCCCATTATGCTATTTGAATATGAAAAGATGATACAGTTGAATCGGAAAAGGCAAAAGCAAACCAGTTTAAGTTGATGTAAGAGTCCTCTTTGCCCGTTTGCGTGGATTCACTTACTCTTCAAATGAAACTCTCTATTCCAAAAATGATGTTCGTTTATTTGTTGCCTTTAGCGGTTTCCAAATCGTCATTTTGATAAGTTGGTTTTTGCCGCAATAAGTTTCATTGTGAATGTTCTCTGCTTTTACTACCATTTGCTGCTGGCTGGTTTGTACCTCAAAGCTCTTTGAATTTTTTCTTCTCTTTGGTTGGCATATCATTTTGGTGAAATTGATAGCTCAGGGTCATATACTTTCATGAAGAAGCGTTGGTTTTGCATGCACTGATCATAAACTTGCTATACATACATATATGTCTTTTGAAAAAAAAATCACTTGTATGTTTGAAAAATCTTAAAATCAGGAAATTTACATTTCGTGTGTTAGATGTTTTACCCAGGGAGATTAAATGTTCTTCGTTCTAGTGGTGATTCAACTAAATTTTTTTTTTCAATTGAGTTTTATATTATTACTTTGAATTCTTGTATACTCGTCCTTAAATAATTTGTATACTTGAATCTGTTATGAAAAGTTTATGTTACATCGTAATGTTTCATATTGGCACATATATATTTTGTTGTTCCACATGTGCTTTCGAATATATCATGTTATGACTTCACTCAAACATGGGTGGATGAAACTCCTAAACGTGAGAGACTTCTATCTGATGGTCATTCAGAAATGGATGGATCATATTCTGTCCGTGTTCCCACTTCATCCTATATGTTTTTGATATAATATCAGATCATATTTTGTCTGTGATCCTACTTCACTCTCTATGTTTTTGATATAATATCCAAAATATTTGTTTATGAGTTTTTATGTGTGCTTTGGATAAGAATAAAATAAATACAACATCAAATATGATATTTGAGCTTCTGCTTCTTATTTATTTTTTAATAATTTTTTGAATGATTAATACACCATTGATATATTTTGAAATATGTTTACAATTGATTTGCCTTGAAATATTTTATATATCATTTACGGCACAAATCCTCGCAATCTTCACGCACCACCTCACAGTACTGATTAAGAAGGGTCGACCCCTTCTTGCTGTCCTCTTGCACCACCAAGAGGGTTACCGATTGAGGAGGAGAGGGAGGGAGGAGAATCAGAGGGTGGCCACATAGAGCTTTAGCTTATGAGCCATAGTGTTCCTCCTATTTATAGAGGTGTACACAGTTTAACTCTAATGGATCCTACCATATTGGGTATTGGATCTCTATCATCCTACCCAAGCCTCTTAGATTAGTTGATCTCTATCCAATAATCTATGGCTAGGGATTTGCCTGACAAAAAATTATAAGATATTCCTCTCGTGATACCGAGAATGAACGATCCTTTATTGGCACTCAATTGATTTCGTATGGTTAGCTATTATCTCGATAATCGGTTGTACTATATTTAAAACTTCCAGATCTATAAGTATGACGTCAAAGAAAAGAGTACTTAAACAAGGTATCCTTTATGTCTAAAGTCTAAGGACCAGATACACAATTGAGATTACAAAATCACTATTTAACATTAGGTATCATTAACCATCTAACATTCCATAAACGGATTAAATGAGCACATGTACTATATTCTCAATGTCTCTACATGAGCGATTATGAGATCAATCGCCTCCATCATATGAACGAGTATATAATACATTGGTCTATTCGGTTATCTCGATGTCCATCTCGAGTAACTTATGACTGAGATTTTTTAGGATCTGTGTTTAAATACAAATTGATCTCATTATCATGATTACATCATGATCCAATTCTCATTGTATAGATCCATGCACATCACAAAATATATGCAATTTGGTAACATAAAATGAGAAAAAAAATCAAATAATAATAATAATAATATACAAAAAGACTATAAAACGTGTCACACGTGCCATCATTTACGTAATTGACTTGCAGGACACATGTAATTAACAATCTCCCACTTGATCTATAGCCAATCATCTACGTGATCGTATCATTAACCATCCAACATTCCATAAGCGAATTAAATGAGCACATGTACTATATTCTCAATGTCTCTACATGAGCGGTTATGAGATCAATCGCCTCCATCATATGGACGAGTATATAATACACTGGTCTATTCGGTTATCTCGATGTCCCTCTCAAGTAACTTATGACTGAGATTTTTTAGGATCTGTGTTTAAATGCAAATTATTCTCATTATCATGATTACATCATGATCCAATTCTCATTGTATAGATCCATGCACATCACAAAATATATGCAATTTGGTAACATAAAATGAGAAAAAAAATCAAATAATAATAATAATATTATACAAAAAGACTATAAAACGTGTCACACGTGCCATCATTTACGTAATTGGCTTGCAGGACACATGTAATTAATAATCTCTCACTTGATTTAAAGCCAATCATCTACGTGATCGTATCATTAACCATCCAACATTCCATAAGCGGATTAAATGAGCACATGTACTATATTCTCAATGTCTCTACATGAGCGGTTATGAGATCAATCGCCTCCATCATATGGACGAGTATATAATACACTAGTCTATTCGGTTATCTCGATGTCCCTCTCGAGTAACTTATGACTGAGATTTTTTAGGATCTGTGTTTAAATGCAAATTGATCTCATTATCATGATTACATCATGATCCAATTCTCATTGTATAGATCCATGCACATCACAAAATATATGCAATTTGGTAACATAAAATGAGAAAAAAAATCAAATAATAATAATAATAATATACAAAAAGACTATAAAACGTGTCACACGTGCCATCATTTACGTAATTGGCTTGCAGGACACATGTAATTAATAATCTCCCACTTGATCTAAAGCCAATCATCTACGTGATCGTAGGGGTGTCCCTAGCGGCTACGATTTTCTAGCCGCATAGGGATTGTTTTCTACCATGTGGGGCACCCTATAATAGGGTATCCCAAAATCTAATAAAATAATTAATTAAATAGTTTAATTAATTATAATTACCTAGTAGCCCTACATGATGATGTGTACATGTGATTTATGATATGGACTGACGATCATGAACCATGTGATGTGATGTGTGACTATTATTATTATTCGAACCTGCGAGCTTTCGATTTTTCTTGTTTGTTCTCAGACTTACGTGCCTGTAATTATATTATAATTATACGAGGAGCCACGACAAGAGTGTGAAGGTGCCAACGGGACCCAAGAGGTCGAAACGAATGATCACGATGCGGAATTGATAATGACAAGATGAACAATCACATGACATGAAGATATGTCAATGAAGATATAAATCGTGATGTGATAGATTATGCCCACTAGCTTGAGCTCGATCATATTAGGCTATGATCCATGATTATCTAGTGTGGTTACTCATATGAGATATGTGGATGTTAATACACCTACTAGAAACTTATATATATATATATATATATATATATATATATATATATATATATATATATATATATATATATATATATATAGCAAGGTTCTTACCATGGTTAGGCGTACAAACTACCCTATGTAACCACACCAGGGTTCTCACCATGTTTACAAAGTGTTTGTTGATACTGTATAACCAATAATAATTACATGCTTAATTGATTTTGTCTTGCGAGGGTGTCATGTCTAGTTTGCTTGACATCCCCCACAACAACCAATTGTAAAGGGCGACCTCCCTAAAACTTCATGTAAAGATCTCCCAGGAACCTGTAAATGTAAAAAACGAGTTGATAGATAATGAAATATACGAACAGAATATTGGCATTGCTCGTCAAAGTGTAATTCAAAATTGCACAAGCATATCTTAACAAAATACTTTATTCGGTGACTAAAATGAATACATTTTACTCCGAAATATTTCGTATCAAGCCTACTGCACCAATTTCAGCTGAAACCAGGTTGGACAACTTGGCCCATGTCCTCCAAGAAAGCATCAGCAAGCATGCCTTAAGTTGCCTTGCCAAAACAAATGGAGGGATGCTGTCTGCCAAAACAAATGGCTGACAAATAAATTAACGCCGTCGAGGTCGAGATAACACCATCTGGATGCGCATAGATTACCAATGAAATTAAACTAGGCGGAGACAGCATACGCCAAATGTTGTTCTCTACCACCCATTTCAACTCAATGAAGTACATATATTGTCATGGGTTTTGGAGGACTGAAAAATCGGCACCAATTGGTAGATGATCGCTAGGGTGGTGATGATTGGGCAGTCCACCAATGACATCAGCAGATTCAGGCCCAGGCACTTCTAGCAGGCTCATTGCTCTCAGGCGGTTACCTGACAAAAATATATAATCCAGTGTTCCCTTAAAGTCAGGGGTACAGTTTGTGAATGTTGGCTCCCCTCCATGCGCGGCGTAAAGACTATGCAATTGGATAGGTGCTGCTTCTGAAGCTGATACCAGATTCTGATAGACCTGAAGGGAAGATAAAGAAGTGTTAGCCTGAAACATGTGATATAGACATTTGAAACACAAAAGATCAATGGTTATATGAATACCACTATAGAAATAAACTACTAACAGTTGATACTGTGATTCATCCACCAAACATATAATTAATGACATGTTTCTGAAAAGCAGGTACTAACATATCCAATTTATTCATCATAGCAGACTGGCAACGGTAAAAGCACATATGAAATATGGGAACATGGCTTCATAGGGTTTTCATCATTCACAACAATCCCTTTTACTATTGGCAATCCCCTTACTATTGACAGTCCCTTAAAAAATAATAAAATATTATCTTACTATTTACAACCCCATTATTACTAATCCAACTTTTTTTTCTTTTCCCTACAATCCCTTATTTCATTTGCTTATTGTCAATGCCGCTCGCTACCAACACCGCTTGCCGCCCCTTTTGACCCCTCTTTGCTCGTTGCTAATGTCGTCAATGCCCCCCTGATACTTATCGTAGGTGTAGTCGAAGGTGGCGCCACTTGTTGCCTCTCCACTCGTTGTTGACATTGCTTGCCGTCCCCTCCGACATCACTCTCTGATGACCTAATGCCTCCACTTGGTGTCGACGCCCCCTCCATTGTCTGCATCCGTAGCTCCCTCGCCTTCTCTATGAAGGCCGCCTGCTCTTCTCCTTCATCTCCTCCATAGCCCCTTCCAAAGAAGCCCCCAACGTCAAGAGGGTGTCGGCGACCACCCGAACAATTGGGCCCACCAACTATTGTCGTTCCACCAATGACCCTCACACGGGTCGTCCCCAAAAACCGCGCCCCCCTTTCCCCCCCCCCCCCCCCATGGTCATCACCCGTACTTACTCAGATCACTGTCAACCAGATCGAGGAAGAAGACATTTATGTCCATAAATGTCCATTTACAGAGGGATATTTTAGGAATATTAAATTTTTTTAAAAGGATTGTAAATAGTAAAAAGCGAGTTGCGAATAGAAATCTCTTTCGTCAAATATTAAATTCCAAGTTTTTCACTATTGAGAGGTGGGAAGAATGCTTGTAAGCTTATTATCATAGTGCCTTGAGGCCTCCACTTCTGGAAAAATTCAGGAGAATCTGCATCTGTGGATGTCAAAATCTGCAGACACAGTTTAAATGCTACCAGAACTTTGTAAAGAACATTATGTTTTCATCGTCATCATCATTGTTATTGTCATAGTTCTGCATAGTTTGTATAATATAAATTAAGAAGGTTGTTAGAGTACATCACTCCATCTAAAGCCTGTCTATCTTTCCCCTGGTTTATTCTTCTTAGTTCTTTGGGTTCATATGCTCTTTTTTAGGGCAAACTCTACAATATTAATCAGATCCACTGAAATTTGTGTTTCAGTTGTTGACCAGTGTCCCAGTGTTATTCTTTCTTCACTTTTTCTTCCCCATACTTCCACTTCGTTTTTGCATAAATCTTGTTATTTCTTATACATCAATGTCCTTTTATGATCCACTTTTCTTCCCCTCAGAATTTTTCTATGACCAAAATTACATGATCTTTTAAGGAAAAAGGTTAATTATTATTCAATTTAGTATCAGGAAGGTTCTTCTTGGGTGACTAATTAGACAAACACCAAGCTAACACCTTGGCAAAGTATTGAAAGATATTAAAAGGTCACAATCTAATGACAACTGGAAGCAAACAACCAAAAGCAACCAGATTGTAAGGCCATCGTAAGATAGTAGATAACACCTAACGAAAAAGAACCGTTGTTAATCCAGCTATATTTTTGTTGTTTACGACATATTTAAGTTGGAAAGAGTGTGACGGCAAAATAAGTATCAATGATGTTGAATCTTATAATCCTGTCTGACAAATTTATCTTAGAAAACCAAGTTTGTAAGATCGTAAGACCATTGTAAGATCACAAGTCCAATGACAACTTGAAGCAAACAATCAAAAGCAACCAGATCATAAGACCATTGTAAGATAGTAGATAGACCACCTAACAAGTTTGAAACAGCATCCTTCAAGAGGAGCTGTAGTTTAGTAAATGAAAAATGAAAGCTAATATTTAGTTCTGGTTTTCCCTTTTATATTAGCAAGCTTTCTTTGAAGCAAAAGGCCAAGGCCCATAGAATCTCTCTTTCAGTGTGTGATATGATTCATATAAACTTAGAATTGTTATCCCGAAATTGGACAGAATTGCTGCTTTACTTGTCCAGCACTCCTCACTTCTCTATTTCCATCTATTTTTCTAAAAAATCAACATATCCTTATTAGCATAGAGGGATCAGGAAAGAAAAACATACAATAAAAATTTGTCATTATCTGGTTTTACTTGACTTGCAAATAGCAGTCAATGTGGATACAACGAGAACTTCAAAAAGTGAAATGAGCAGAAGCATAATAACCAAAAATACACTGAAACTAATCAGCTTAATTCACAAGTTGTTATGATCAATGGTAGCCTGATAAATAAAGAACTCACGAAACCCATCTGCATATTACAATTTTAATGGAAAACCTTTTCTCATAGTTCTAAATCATCATTTTGCAGATTAAGAAAATACAATAGCAAGGCAAAACAGAGAGACTATAACTAATTATACCGCAAAGACTCTTACCAGACTTCGTCATCAGGATGAGAAAGTAGTTACATTAAGCTCTATGGTCTAAACAAGAGAAAGAAGGTAATGCGAACTAACCTCGTCTCCAGGAGTAGAATTAAAATCACCTGCAACAAGCACTGAAGGAATACAAGTGAACTTATTTGAAATAAGTTCTTTAAACTTTGAAAGCCGTGATAGAAGGTACTTTGCTTGTGCAAGCTTTATATCAGCCCAATTTGGATCCCTGCAAGACCAGGACTTGGAACATGTTAATTGAAACTCCAAGTACCATAAAACAAATTCTAAGTGGTTCTTACTTTTCAGAAAATAATGACAACAATAAAAAAGTTTACTTTTCAGAAAATAATAAGATTTACAAAAAAATTGTCCAAAATAGAATTTCTACATCAAAAGTCAATAAAATCAGACAAACAAGATGAGGTAATGGTAAAAATCTAAGACAGCCTATAATTTCATGAACAACTGGCAATAAACGTAAAGTTTGTTCACCAATAAATGTGAGTATTCGCCACAACAATAATGTGATTTGATGAATCATTTAGCTGAAATGCTGCTAGTAAACCCACACAGTCACGTTTTAATCTCACATGTGGATCATCAGATTGGTGCTTCCTTGATAGCTCTGAAAACAATTCCAACAAAATTAGGTCGTCACGTAATTGTCTGAAAGGGATTTAATACCCATGAGAGATTTTATGTTGAACTAGCCAGTCAAATAAGCTAGCATAACAAATCAAGAACATAAATATAAGATGAAAAACAGATCAATGGATAACAAATTAGCAAAGTTTACAAGCTAGTAACAAATGAACAATCGTCTATTACCAAAATCTCAATCATGGTCATTTGTATGAGAGCTCATTCAAGTGAAAGACTATAACATAGTTACAACTCACTGCACAACAGAGAATCACTAGATCTTACAGCAATTGATACTTTTCTACAAATGACGAGATGCATCAACCTTGAAATGGTTTGCGCTAGCCAATTCTGCCTCAAGTTCATAGCAAACCAAGAATACAATGAAAAAAAGTTAGCAATTACAATCCAAGAAGCTATATGAATAAGAATGCCAACGATGATGTTAGTCAATGAGTGTGAGTGCCAGAAGAGGAAAAACAATCTTGTACTCACAGGTTGGCTGCGTATTGTAAATGTAAATGATGACAGACAGGTCTCTTTGCAAAACTAGGGGATCATTATCTAAAGGAAGGACAAAGTCAACAGCCCAGTCCCGATCTTAGAATTAGAAGACTTGAAGTCCAAATACTTAAAAGGTACCTTTAGTTCTCAGATGTGTTTCTGGATTCTAAAGCTTGAGGAGCAAAAAAAAAAACGGAATGCCGACATGACAGGCACGATGCGTAGCTAAAGAATGTCAGTCACTGGTTGACTACAAAGACCAGGTAATGCCCCAAGCAAAGCACACAGGGCAAAAAGCTTGTGATTTCTTCCATGTTCTGAATTTGTTTTAACACAATGACTGGGAAGCACAACAATAGGCACATGATAGTAGTTTCTGAAGCAGCATAATTGGACACTGAAATGCAATTTAACAATAATTGTTGTTTAGTCATTAGTGTATTATATACCACATTGGTGGTTCATTTCATGTACTTGTACTGTTTTGGTTGTTGAAAGAAACTGATGTTCCAACCACGACAAACAGCACAAATCTCCTACCAACTGGTATTTAAGCCAATCATATTAACAAGGGTCCAGCGACACCCACAGTATGACAGTCATCTACAGGTACTCGGATGGACCGACACAGAAACCCATGCAATATAGGACAGACACTTTCGTGTTCATTGCATAAGGTTTCATAGGAGTCCAAAATTCAGAATTTTTCTATTATTATTATACTCAATCATGCAGATTCCAAAATTTCAATGAATTAAAGACAATACGTATATATATGTGCAATCTGTGTGTGTGTCAGAATGAGTCCATGTTCATCACAAAGAACAAAAAGAGACAACAGCATGAGATAAATTTAATGCATCAGTCTGTAAAACAAACTAAAGCTTCAAATCAATTAAGACTAAAGAATCAGAGAACCTTTCATTGGTGCATCCCTAGTTTCAAGATCCAATATTTTGTTGTTCCCTATCTCATTTAGGGTACTCACACAATTAACAAGATCATTATAATCAATTTCCTCCATTTGGAGCAACTGTGCACTGCAAAAAAAAGCAAACGGTTGCACTAGTTCAGACCATAATATAGGATAAAATAATAGGAGTTTAAGAAGAAAGATCCCGTGTCATTAATTTTACATAGGCTAAATGAATTATTCCTCCAATCAGTTAGGAAAACAAATAAATATATGCACCAGCAAAAAAATTTCTCCAGTATTAGATATCCCAAACTATAAATTCTTCTGCATTTATATGACCATAGAGGAGTTTTAGACTAATTTCCTTGTTCCTGTCACCATCTACAAAAATTCTTGTATTACATTTTCTTGCTTTCTTTTCAATATGAATCCTGTGTAACACACTGCCAAAAAGAGTATACTAACCTTCAGTAAACCATCAAGTTTAAAAATCAGAAAATTATGCTAATTTCCAAGTACTGCATGTTGATAACTTCTATTTAACCTTTCAAATGGTATAGACTTCCTGCAAATTCCTAAACGCATTCAGATAGAGGCACTTCATTCTAGTATTACTAAATTATATATAGAGTAGCATAAGCAATGTAGTTGATTTGATATACATACATATCTCTGAAAATCCAGATTAATTATGAATTATGTTTCTCATAGTTTTCAAATAAATACATTGACTCACGTGCTACGTGCACTATGATTGCATTGGACTCCATATATCCTTCACATAAGATCATGTGACATGATATACTAACATGTTAATAAAGTAAAATAAGAAGTACCCTTCCTTCAACAAAAAAACAATCAACCAGCAATATTTGCAATCCTCTTTACAAGTCATACTAATCTAGAGTCCGAAAATTTTATAAAATAAGAACTTCATCGAGAGAAAGTATAAAAACAACAATGAACTGAAGTTATTGAACCCAAGGTTCACCGTATCGATCCGTACCGGCATACCGAGTTTATCTCAGTATGGTATGGTATCCGGTATCGAGCGGTACATACAGTGCATACTGCTCGGTATATTATAATCAAGGTTTTACTTACTGGTCCGTACCTGTGTACCGATATTTTCTCGGTACCGAGCAGTATGCACAGTATGTACCGCCCTATATTAAAATATCTTATAATATTATATAATATAATATTAAATATTAATATATTAAGAAAAAAAAAGGGGTGACATTGCCTCGATCTTTCTCCCCGCACGGGGAGACGTTCCGTCTCCTCGCACAGGAGAAAAATCGCTCGTGGGCGAGGACGGCGACAACGCGCGGGCGAGGACGGCGACAACGCGCGGGCGAGGACGGCGCGAGGTACTTCTTCCTTCTTCCCCTCTTCTTATTCTTTCTTCTTTTCCTCTTCTTCTTCTTCTTCTTCTTCCCTTTTTCCCCCTCAATCGACCGCTGACAGTTGATCTTGACGTTACCCGCCTGGTCCGTGTACCAGTAACTTGGTGGACCGGTACATAACGCTCGTACCAAGCAACACAAATCGAAATTGTATTCCTTAATTATAATATTTTATAATATAATATAATATATATTAAAAAAATAAAAAGGGGGCGATATCGCCTCGTTCCTTCTCCCCGCACGGGAGAAGGAATCACCCGTGGGCAACGGATCGCATAGGGGAACCGAGAAAGAGCAACGTGCACAAGGTATTTTTCTCCCTCTTCTTCTCCTTCTTCTTTCTCCCTTAATCGACCGCCGACGACTGATTTCGATGATACTGCCCGGTAGCGGGTGGTCCACGTACCGATCAACTGGTGGACCGGTACGTACCGCCCGGTATGGGGCCTTACCGCTTGGTAAGGCAATCCTTGACTGAACCAATAAAGGTATAAATCTTAGATGTAAATAAATTAGTTTGAAGATAGAAAACATGCTGGCTATTGCAGTTGACCAATACGTACCGCCCGGTATGGGGCCTTACCGCTTGGTAAGGCAATCCTTGACTGAACCAATAAAGGTATAAATCTTAGATGTAAATAAATTAGTTTGAAGATAGAAAACATGCTGGCTATTGCAGTAACTGAATCTCAAACAACTAAAGGATAAACAATCCTCTATCTAGGTCAATTTCTTTCATGGTATGCAAAAAAATATGAAGACAATATTACTAGTGCTAAAGATCATGAAATTGACACATACTGAGTTCTGATAAGCCAGCAGATTGATATGGTATACAAATATGGACCTCAAATTCAAAGGACAAGCATAAATGGCCACTTGGATGAAGAGAAAGAAAAGAAAAAAGAATGATAAGGTAGGAAAAAATAACATGATGAACAAAGGGAGAATATCTTATCTTCTTCCTCCTTTTTTTGCAGTGGGCAGAGCCCTCATCAATGATGGATTGAAGACTAAATTTTTAAGCACTAATATGCTAGAATGCCATCTCATAATAAGTCATGAGCAGGTTAATTCAATAAATGAACTGGTTTGATGCAAAAAGAAAAACAAAAGGAAAATTTCAGGGTTTCAAAGTGGTATATCTGGTCCAGATTCCAAGCGTAGGTGGACCAAGATGTAAAGTCTTGTTCGCCTGATATTCCTGATATGGGAATTCCTTACTATGCAACGAACTTTAGAAATTGGACATCCGAACAAACATTTATATCAGAAAGTAAATCGATGTTCTTTGGTGCAACTTTATTTCAAACTTTTATATTCCAGATTTAAGTTGAGTTTTTATCCTTGACAGTAAAATTTGAAGCAAAATTACTTATATCAGAAAGAAGAACATGCCAGATGAAACTAAAGAAGAAGTCTAAATTCTAAAATGCCTTACTTTTAGTTTAAACACTCACAATAAGAATGAAATAATAATTTTGAGAAGTAAAGAATCTAAACCTTGTAGAAGGAAACAAGTAAATATATCAGAAACACCACTTCCACGTCTTCAGAACATGAAGTAGGAAAGATCTTTGCACAACACAGGAAAAGAGTTGTCAATACCTGCTAGGTTTGTAAAAGATCCCACAACCATCACGTTTCTGTCCACTTCTTTTAATATAAAGACTTAAATATCCAAGGTTTTCCATGTTACTTTTGTAAAAGGTACCATACTCATCCAACTCCTATGAGCACAAACAATGTCATGAATTAGAAAAAAAGAAGTCTCCAAGCTGTGCTCGAAGGATAAGACTATTAAAACTACCAAGTCAGAAGTTGCCACAAGGAAAATTCCACTCTGAATTTGCAAGTTATATAAGCAAAAAACATTTAGAACACACCCAACCCAGCAGCCAAGGAAATATTGCCCACCCATCACCATTATATGTGGACTTCAAGAATTTTGATATATTACATCTAACATTTAATAGATGATTAAAAACTCCTTTAGTTACCCATCTAAACTAGGCTTGAACTAATCGAAACTGTAACTCACCATCCACCATCATAAAAGCCATATAGATGCCCATGTAGTACGCATTCATTTGAACCATAGGAAGCCAGAGCTAGACATTTATGTCATTTTTTGGATTGGTTTCAAGTCTCCTACCAGATAGTGATGTCTCACATTTGAAATTGACATTGATTCTGACTGTTTTGCACTTGTTTATGCCCATTTCATGAGTTTCAAGAAATAGGTCCATTTCATCGTTCTAAAAGACTAAAAGCCACCTACGCGAAGATTACGACATTACAACCAGGTACTAAACTTTTACTTGGTTTTTGGATAAGCTTCAGGTCTCTTAATCCAACAGTCATGCCCTAGTATAAAATGATCATATTAATTTCAGTACAGTTTAATGCTTACTTCAAGTACCTAAAGCAATCATTTATCATGTCTACATTCTAGTGACAAGGTTTATAGAGATTAGTACATTATAAACACCAGCTGGTTGTCATGACATGTATGCATAAGTCATAACCATGATCCACACCATATAAAATGACAAAGAAATAAAAAAAACACGTCTTTGGACCGTATACAAAAAATGTTTGAAAAGAATGCTGTAGACAAAGGACAATATCAACAAATAATAAATATAATAAACATGATATTTACATAAGATTGTGATAACAAAATGAAGTCACACAATGAGATAAAATTTTCTCCGCAAAATCACAATTGATGATCTAAATAAATTTGCTAAAAACATTGCAGTTAATGCAACAAGGTACTATCATCTGCCGTTAGAGTTTCAGAGAAAATACAGCAAAATAGTCCCAAAAAACATCGGGCAAGGGAGCTAGAAGAATATGGGATAGAGAAAATCCGATAGATGATGATGGAGATATCAAGGTCACTGGCCTCAAGAAAATCCAAGTTTACGTTGATATTTAGATAACTGGACTGAACATATAACCAAAAAAAGACAGGTTCAAGGTTTAGAGATACAACAGGAATCAAACAGAAGGCTGAACCAAGATGACATAATAAATAACAAGTATTAATGAATATTGAAAAGTAATACTAATTGAACAATAAAAAAACTATGAAACAGTTTTCCATCACTAATTAAACAATTAAAAGATGGCTCTATTAGGCATTTTTCAAGCTACATTTTTTTCCAACCTCTAGCACTTGGCTACATTTTCCATACATGAAATGGTAAGTTAGCTAAGAAGAGAAGGGCATATATAAGGTTCCCTTGCTTGCAAGCCTCTGAGATGTAGTAGGCAATAGTAGTCCAAGAGAGTAAAGATAATGGAACGGGTTTTGGTGGCCTGGAGAGACGAGTCACGTCACACGTGGAGTCACACACGAGTGAATGTGATGTTGATGGTGTTGCTGAATAGACAAATTCATCTGTGGCAATGTCTTGTTCAAAGTTTTATTGACAAAGGAACAATAACACACATTGAGCTCACAGCTACCACACATTCAGATAGAGAGACGGATAGAGGAAGAGACTAATATGGAGGAGAGAGAGAGCAAGAGAAATACCAAAAATTGGCTAGTTTTCAATGGAGCTCTGGTCACAGGTTGTTGTCCCTAAACATCAAAGATAAACATGCCAACAAGCAACCCTAAGTCATAAATGAGGTTGTTTTTTTTTTAAGATAAATTATGTCAACAAGTGATCCTCAAGTCATATGTAAAATACAAATTTTGTTGATAAAATCAAACTCCAAACAAAAAATCAATTGATTACAACTCAAACTAGCTGTTACAAATTTATAGGGAAAGATAAAAAAATATAAATGCCATGTTATAGACTTGATCTAATCCTAGTTACGCTCAGAAAGATTCAAGCTCAAACTCAAATTCACTCAGATACGTTGACGCTCAAACCCAAATCCATCATGGTGGGTGAAAGAGGGGGAATTTACAACATGCATACAAAACCAGACAATAATTCATGTCACAACTAACATTATATCCAATGGGTCTCTAGAAGAACCCAAATCTTCAATGTGCAAACCACCTTGATTACCTTGCAGGTGGATACCACAATTGTTTCTGGGACACAAACAGCATCAGTTCAGAAAGAAATGACCACCAATGCACACAAAAACAAAGGAAAATGGCATGGAGTATAATCAAGGGGTCAGCTAAGTCAGGAAGCACAAATATGCTCAAATGCCATAGGAAAACAATGGACCAAAAGCTCCACCATGAAACTCTAGACATTTTGGTACTGAACTCCTCGAAGTTTAACAGAATTTTTCAACATCTCTTTCAAATCATCTAAAATAATGATAGTATCTTGATGACATACTGCAGAGCTGAAGGTCAGAAAATCACTTCAGAGCCCTTCAATGATTCTAGCAGGATCTTGTTTTGCAACACACAGTAGTAAATAAAATGGGATCCCTGAATGTAGTGGCTGGTGAACCAATGATTAAAAAACAGAATCTGGTAATCATTTAAAAGAAAGCACAACAAGATACGTCAATGCTACCTTAGTTATTTGTTAGAGAACAATATAAAAGGCATGAATAGACTCAAACCTGTATACAAAGAAAATCAGCATCGAAGTTCTTGAAATCCATTAGAATAGCTTGTGAACGAGCTTTCCACCTACAACATTATGTACTCGTTACACAATCATCAGTGAGAAATAGGGCACTTACAAGTTACAAATACAACAATTAGTAATAATTACCACCCTCAGCTTCCTATTTAATACAGAACCATGTCGGAAACCAATATCATATGATAGAGATATTATGCAAACTCACACATGAGCTAAAACAGTGTTAAGACTTATGCATGAAAAGAAGGGTAGCTCCTGTTAAATTGTGTAAAGAGTTTCTCCATAATGCAACAGATTTAGCTACCCTGTCATCCCTAAAATTAATGATAAATTGTCTTATATGTTCTCTTTATCAGAACAAAGAACAGGATATACTGACACATGGCACATTGATATATGTATATCAAGGTTTTGAAAATTGATGCCAAAAACCATATTGAACTCCTAACAACTGGCATATAACAGTCAATAAGGCACTGTAGACATTGTTCCAACAAAATATTACTAATATTTTGGTTAATATGCATTGACTGGTACAATCAGTACATTAGTCTAGCAGTATATGGTTGGATCAATCTAGTACACACAATACACCATGATATGTGAAACCATGTAACTTTAATTAAAGCATGAAGAACAGACTAAATAGTATCAATCTTCTAAGGAAAATTAAAGTAGGAATTATATAACAATACCAATTTAATTACTTCAACTTCAGCATGAATTGTTAATTATTATCAATGAACCAAGTATGAGTTTCGATACCATTTTGATGAAAGCACATTAGCACACAAAAAATAGGCACAAGAACCAAGTCATATGAAGAACAACAAAGCATTAATACAAAGCACAATAAAAATATAAGTACATGTTTAGGTACACGTGTCATGCTGCATGGCCGACATCCATGTAGTTGTATGACCAGAAAGTTGATCTTTTTGTTGCTATATTCAGGGTTTGCAATACTGTATCGTATTGCTCTATCACAGACAAAAATATATAAACAGGGTGTTCGTGCTCATGGATGTCTGTCTTTCGATCTTTGTTCATACTTTGTACAGCGAGTAACGGGCTTGCAGTAGGCTTGACAACCTTAGTTTGGTTAGCTTTTGTGGCCGGTTCGACTTGTAAATGAAAGTTGTGTCACGTGAACATTTATGGGGATTTCGGTCTGCAATAAGTCATGATCTTTTGTGTACGACCGTTTAAAGTTTATGAAGTCCATGGTTGTACTTTGCATTGGCTATAAAGTATTTGCTGACATGGTTACTTGTGGATCCCATGTGAAATGTCTTCTCTAACCCATTTTCTCTTTTGTATGTCCTAAGGGACCATAACAGGTTTCGAGGAGGCTGACCTTTGCGGATGGACACGGGTGCCGGACAACTTAGGCAAAACCAGCTAAGTTCATGACATTTGGTATCAGAGCGGGACAAACACATGTAGAAACACTTGCTATGCAAACGTGAGAGACTTAGCAGGGCTATGTGGAGGGCAGCCAGCATACACGACCGTTTGGGGAAATAGACATTGAGATGTAGAGAAAGGGCCCGAAAAGGTGAAGAATATAAAGGCAAACTCTAAATACCAAGACAAAGCTGAAGGGCAGAGGCCAGGGAACTTCATAAGACTGGTGTCAACGAGCTTCTCATCAAGATAGCCGAAAGTGGGGGGCTTCAGGTTGATGCAAGAGTGCTCGACAAAGGAACGATGTAGGCAGTATGTGATGTTGTACCTTTCTACTCAAAGGAGTAGGTGGCAAAAATGAGGGAGAAAATGATACTTTCTTAGAGGCGACCAACAGTATCATAGATTTGCTCCAAGTTATGGTGAAATTTTATTCTTTTTAAGCAAAACTTCTCGCATTCCGGAAGTTCGATGGCAATGAGAAGGTGAATCATAGTAGTTAACTCAACGCAAAGAATGCAAACACTTCAGGTACTTCAGAAGTGTGAGCAAAGAGCGAGCGAAGACTAGTAACCAGCTCGATGCACGAAGTACAACCTCGAGGAGGCGGGCGAAGTCAAGTAACCTTTGCCTTCTCAATTCTTAAGAGAATGGGTGAAACTGAATACCCCAAGTTCTTTTATTTATCCAGCAAAGGAGCCTACAAAAATTCAAAGACCCTTCGAATAAATCTAATGGAAGACAAGAGTTGTCAAATCCTCACTAATGGTGATTAGTGCTATTGAGAGTAGATTGTTCACTTCATTTTCCAATAGAATGCCAATTGAACGTGGAAGTGATACGAACCTACTTGGAAGTGACAACTAAGTTGAAGAGGAATCGATGACAAATTTTGTGAAGGACCTCAAAAACTTCAAAGTCTACGAGGCGAAGCTCGTTAAACTCCAATAAGCAGCCACCCAGTTTAAGCGGCATGAGACGATTGAAATATTGGCGCATAACAGGGAAGACATTTTCCTTCATCAGATGGATCCACAGGAATCAACAAGGATTAGCACAACTTAGCCGACCCCACACTAGAGTCACTCATTGGCGAGTTGAAGCAGCATGGCGGATCAAAGTTCAACTACTCGACAACAGCGGTGGACAGTAGTTGGGAGCCAAGAGGCGTGTTGCAGCTAGAGCAGAAGATTGAAGATTCAGCAAAAGGGAGATGCAGTATCTGCAACAGCTTCGACGAGGATGTTGAAGGAATAAGTGGGGGAGAATGTCATGGACAAAAATATATAAATAGGGTGTTCGATGTAATGCTCATGTATGTATGTGTTTTCGATCTTTGTTCATTCTTTGTACAGCAAGTAGCAGGCTTGTAGTAGGCATGGCAGCCCTAGTTTGGTTAGCTTTCGTGGATAGTTTCGGCTTGTAAATGAGAGTTATGTCATATGGACACTTGTGGGGATTTCGGTCTGTAATGGACTATGATCCTCTATGTTCGACCGTTCAGAGCTTATGAAGTCCATGGTTGTACTTTACATTGCCTATAAAATGTTTGTTGAAATGGTTGCTTGTGAATCACATGTGAAACGCTTTCTCTAACCCGTTTTCCTTTTTGTAAGTCCTAAAGGACCATTAAAGGTTTCGGGGAGACTAACCATTGCGAACAGACACACAAGGGTGTCGCACGACTTAGGCAAAACCAGCTAAGTTCGTGACAACTCGGTACGCTCGGTACGTACCGATCCGATAGAGGACCGGTACGCTCAGTACAGCTCGATACGTTAGTGTAATATGTGTCGGTATGCTCAGTATAGCTCGGTATGTACCATGCTGAGAGCTGATCGATACATCGGACGGTACGAGATTGCAAACTTTGGCTATATTATGTTTCCAGGATACCAAGACTATTTTAGTTTAATATATCAAAGTGACTAGCGACAAAATGTTGAAACAAAATTTTCTGCTCAGCAGATGGCATGGACAAATTTTCAGCAGATGGCATGGACAAATTTTCTAGATCCTTAAGGAACGCTCTAAGAAGAAACTAGCTTAAGAGAAGCATGCACAATGACACATCAGCTTCATAAGTTTGACTAATGTGAAAGGTTCATGATTGAGCTATTGGCTAAAAGAATAATAAGACAGCATTCTCAAGTATATTGACTGCTAGACATAAGACATATACAGGTCTGTGTATGGCAAAGATCACAAGGATGACAATGCTATCCATGGTTCTTTCTTTTTCTAGATCCATGGTTCGATACTTAATTCAACTTTTGTGTGTGCTTCAATTCAAAAGCCAGTCATCTAGGGATACAGTGCTTGTTAATATGCATACAGTGACTTGCTTGCCTATTTGGAAATACCATTACTAAGTCACTCCAGTATGAAACTAATTAACATAACTCAATTAACTGTAAACAAAGAACATTAAACTTACTTGAGACAGGAAGATGGAGAATGCTGAAAATAAGAACTCTTCACATAAACCTGCAAATCAAGATCACAAGTCCAATGCATATATCATTAAAACACCTTGAACATTAATTAGTATATCACTAATAGTCTAATACATCTATGCTAGGCATGCACTCATAGAAAAATATAATTCTTCCAAAAATAACACTTACATTAACAGTTTAAATGCAACAGGTGGCTATTTATGATGCAACAGGAAACAAAAAAAAAATCTTTCAAAGAAAACAATTTTCTCTATTTATGATGTTATTCTAATCTGATTCATTTGAAAAAATTTCTAGCACATAATATATGAATGTTTGATGGGAACTAAAACTAAAAATGCAGCCTTTATGGTATTCTACCAACACAATGTACAAAAAACATAATACTAGCCTTTCTAGGTTAAAGTGTCTGATGAAGTCCAGATAATACAAACATACAGGAAGTTGATTACATTATGCATATTTAACTTAATACTGCTGGTAATCAATATTTCGATGGAATTTTTCCATATGTTGCAGCCAATAGAAAACTTCAGTGAAATCTTCCTTTGAGCTTTCCAGATTTTAATTTATGTATATGTCAGTACAGGCGTCTGCTGCTGGCTTCCTTCAATTATTTTATTTCAGGGAAAATCAATCAAATATTTTTCATTCGCTAAGACTACATAAAATGAAAAAGAATCAACACTTACACAAAATGCACTTGATAACGGGGCAATGATAAAAGGAAAGCAACAAACCAAAAACAAATTTAAAAAGCTACTTAATCAGATAGCCACATGCTTCATCATCAAAAAACAATAAGGTAACTCACCAAATGAAGTAAAACAAAGGAAAGCAATGAAACCAAAACAAATTAATAAAGGACAGTTAGCCACATGTTTCATCATCATCAAAGCAATAAGAGTAGTCCAACATTGAAGTAAAGCAGCTCGACAATGCACAGTTAGTGTGCTGCTGTTATATCATACCTGTGCCAGAATGTTATAGGAGATGAAGCGAAATTTAAAACCTAAAAGAAATTAAGAATATACAAAATAAATCAAAACAGACATATTTAGAGAAGCAAAAAAGTCCAGATCAGTTAAAGCAGTTGTAGTAGCATTCAGGGATATAGAACAAAAATAGAGGTACAAAGACAGAATAAAAGACAGAGAACAAGAAAATAGGCAGGAACAGAATCCTCCATTAAAAAAAAGATCATACACAAAATAATTAAAAAATCATTAAGTACATACATCCCATTTGTCCTCAAGTTGCAGACCACTAAATAACTTAAAAACAATGTATTCTAGATTTCTAGCCATAAAGGACTATGCCAAACGAGATGAATCCCTGAATCCTAATCAACTTCAAAAAAATTCAATTATTCATAGGTAAAAGCAAGGTTCGCAAAACCATACCATACCGGCATACCAAGCTCAGGCTGATACGGTATGGTGTGTGTGTATGTATATATATATATATATATGACTATTAAAAATAAAAAAAGGGCGACGTCGTACGTTCCTTCACCCCACGCGGGGAGAAGAAATCGCTCGTGGGCGACGGATCGTGCGGGCGACGAATCGGGATCATGAGAGCAACATCGGACTCCGGATTCTCCCTTTTCTTCTCCCTCTTCTTATTCTCCCTCTTCTTCTGATACCACCCAAAATCCGACGGATGAAATCGACCATTACCGTCTAACAATGGCCGCCAAGATGTTGAAATCGAACGTTACTGACCAATTTTGGGTGGTAACGATGCAGAATCTACCCCAATCAGCGGTACTGCTCGATAGCGGGCGGTTCGCGTATCGGTCTGCTAGCGGACTGGTACGTACCGCCCGGTATGGGCAAAATCGATCAGTATCACAAACCTTAAGGTAAAAGGTTATCCTAGCTAGACATGACTTGAAATTGTCAATTCATCTCAAACACTAAATTTGCCAAAGCAAGGCCAGTATTAAATCTAAATGTAACTTGATTATAGTGGTGGCATACAAAATATTTGGGACCTTATTGCTCATGTTGTTGAAAACCAACCAAAATTTTTGATCGCTTGAATACAATTTTGATATTTCGTTCATGTATATGAGTAAAAAAATCTTTAAAATAGCTTTCAAATGATTCACCGGAATCTCAAATGTGTACAAAAAATTAACCGTGATGGAAGCTAATTAGTTCATTCTAGACTGAGAAACATATCAATTGCTAAATGATGCAGTCATACTACATATTACAAGTCAAACTTCGATAAATATTTAAAGTTTTAACCTAAGAAATTTCAGAAATACTTAAAGGCACATCCAGATTCCTTTGCATGCTACATTAAAACATATATTTTTCAGTTAGGAACCCTGATATCTTGCATGCGGTTAAGATGCAGCAGAAGCAGCTGCAAAAGATTTCCTGGATACATCATTATCATACAACCATTTTGTGTCAATCAATTCATACAACCACCAAATGCAAGAAATTGAACGAATTTGAAGCATCATAAGAAAATGCAAGATCCAAATGCATGCACTATGTTTTATGAAACAGTGTCTTATGGGATGAGCATATCTTGAAATCTGAATATGAATAAGAAATGCTATGAAAGATTTAATTGACAGATACTCAGCTGCTAGCATATAACTAATTATAGGAGCACCTAAACTATCAAGTCAATCCCTAAGGTGTGAACATGGGCTTTCGTGGGTGCTCTAGTGCCCACTTCATCCTAATCAATATGTGAATTTAGGCAAAAGTTGGTAGAGCATAAAGAATAAGTTGGCAATTTTATAAGAATCTCAAAAGGAACCATTGAGCCTTGATAGCCAAAGAGAGTGGATGCTACTTGAAGTTTCTTATGAACAATACAGGAACAATTTTTTTACTGGTACAGCTATAACAAATAACAATAGCAAATTCACAGCAGGACATAAGGCTTGAGTCTCAAGGTTTATCAACCAGAGGAAAAATGGGAGAACACCAACCTAAAACTCTCAAGCGATGGAGGATATACATATAATAAAAAATGCTTGAAAGAGCTAAAGTTCCTAGGGTAATATAATCAAATCCCAATTTCTACATGAAAAATGTAAAAAAGAAATACTGAGAAGATAGGCAACGAATAGACACCAAGTAGAGCTAAGGACAAATAATAGAGCATACATAGCATTACATTCGAAGATGAGCCTTGGGGCAATTGTAAAGTTGATCCTTCGTGAGCTGGGCGACCAGGGTTTGAGTCATGGAAGTCTCTCTACTTTTGTGAGTAATGCAATGTGAATCCTTCCTAGATCTTACATTGACAGAAGAATCATGCACTAAGTTTGTCTCTTTTTATGTCCAGCATTATGTTTCTCAAACCATAAATGAGTTGCTTTCGTCTTTTGAAGAGCAAGTGCAAGCAAAGAGGACTTGCGTCAAATTCGGAATTTATTGGGCTAGCTTCTAGATCCTAGACATTAGGGTCCTTCAAGTGACCAGGCAATTTCTTCAGATGTGTCTTACACAGAAGTTATTTTGGACTTCTGTACCTCGTTGCATAATTTGTCAAAGAATTAACAGTCCCATTACCAAGTTTGGAAGATAATAGAAGTATTATGCAGCTAAAACTACAGGTATTAATATCAGACAAAAGCAGCTTTCGCTAATGGTTTTCAACCCTCAAGGTTCTTAGGAACAAAAAGTGATTGCAAAAATGGAACTCTCAATATAGAAGAGTGTAGCATATACCACTTGAAGCATTTGCCAAATCTTGAGAATCTTCCAAATGAATAAACCTTGAGCATATAGGCTTAGCCATTGCATTTATTCTCCTGTTGCAAATCCTGATGAACAGCCAAACCATCAAGCCAATGAAAAGGCAGGAATTGCTATTTATTTTTTCTCAGTTACTGCATCTAATGAATTTCCTAGGTTCTTTAGGTAGAATCAAAAAGAGCTTTTCAGTTCCTCAAAGACACAAGCAATAATTACAAAAAGGGATCAGGCAAAGGTAAAGCGCAAACCTATTACCAAGTAGAAAATTTCAATATCTACATAAGAAAGATTTATAGAAGGCATGGGAATCAAGCTTCAAGATGCCACAACGCTGACACACCAAAAAGGAAAAATATACTTGAGCTAGAACACTATTTGATGCTTAAAACCAAAATCAACAGTAAAGCTTTAAAATGGCAGAATTGCATGGTAACAACATTATACAAGATAAAGTGCCTAGATATCATGGAACTTGTGGATAAACCAGTAAAGATCGAATGACCATGATACCTTAAAAATTAAAACAAGTAAGATGGTAATTGAAAGTATTAAATCGGCATGATAAAAAAAAATTTAATTCTCAAGGCACTCTAGGTGGCAATAAATCATGTTAAAATCTTATGCACCTGAAACACAGGCTTATGTTAAAACATCATGCACATTTAAACCCGGGTTTTTCTTGGGAGGGTATGATATATTTTAACCCCATTATCCCACCACGAGCAACTATCTTAATCCAAGCAAAAGGACCCGTTTTCCTTTTACGCTCTGCCAACTATTCATGAAAAAAATAAGCACCTTAGAAGAAGAAAAAGAAAGACATGCCCGCGTAGTTTATTCGAAAAACAATGCTGGAAAGCAGAAATTAAGGAAAAGCTAAAGACCTCATCATCTGATGCATCTATCGTCATTAAAAAAAAAAACAATATAAAAAAAACCATTGTTAAATTGAAGATTTCAACAGCATCACGTGTATATACATCGGAGGCTTATCATCAGATTGTACCTTCGTGAAGCGAGAAAAGAAACGATCACTGATCAAGAAACTAAACTTTTTAATATTTCTGAAGGAGCGAAAAGAAACACATCGAGAAACTTAAAGACCCTGATAGCTAGAAAGATTCTTCTGATCCAGATCCTACAAAGTCCGCGGCTGATCAAAAAGCCAAGAAGGCAAACAAAGGGTTGAGGTGACGGGAACAAAAGGAGGAGAAGCTACCAGGGAACTACAGATGCCGAGAAGGGTGACCTTAGGAGACGAGGAGATCCAGGAGGCATCAATTTGATATCTCGCCCACCCACACTATTTATAGATCTCCCGACGCGACTACAAAACCTGCTATGTCGGCAGCAAGAAGGCAGCCGTTTGCGCGTTGATTTGGAAGTCCAGCCACTACAAATAGATAAAAGGAGGGATGGATATGGACAGGTCGGCAGGGGCCCGGCCGGGCCGGGTAAAAGGAAGGGCCGCAAGCAATCACATAGAACCGACCCGCCAAGGTGGTCGTCGTGATGGCAACCCAGGAAACGGGGAGCTGTGAGCAGCAAAATGACGGTGGACGTGGAAGCGGCCACAGCATGTAGCGGAGGGAGGAGGCAGGCGGGGAGCAGATGGTACTGATAGTGCGACTTGGTGGTCAATCGAGGGAAGCGAGGGGAAGCTTCAGGCGAGCGCGAAGCAGGAGGCGGCGGAGAGATCGGTGCGCGGCGCTTCAGGCAATGCGTGGGGGCGATCATTGTGCTACGGTCGAACCCGAACTCGATTGGCGAACTCCATCGGCCGTGTTGGAATCAGGTCAGGTTACCCGGACAAGTTCGGATCATTCCCATCCTCAAAAACTCCATCGTTACTATGAACTCTGCACCCTCGGCAGATGCGGACATCTCCCATACACGGGCCTCTAACTAATTAAATGACTAAAATCGCATCAACCACCGGAACCTTAAGCCAACAACAGGAACCAATCTTTTTGACGGGCTCCAATCTGTGCTATCCTCCTCTTCTGTTTTCCATCTCTCTCTCTTTTCTTTTCTTTTTTTCCCTCTCTACGAAGAATTAAGTAATCCTATAACAGACATGTAAACTGTGAGATTCGTGCTTTTACTAAAGAATCAAACTCTGATTTATGAAAAAAATTGTATCAGCGTACAAACGAGGGGTCCCACCCTATGGCTTATCTTGAAAATTCTATTTTATTGAGTAGAATTCTGGGAAGCATTTAAGATAGAACGAGTGACAAAGCTCTTAATGACGGAATCAAGGGATTCCTTACCCATTAGAATTATGGGTAGAATAACCTTTAGATCATAAAGAATATAAACTTATCTATTGGGACAAATTGATCGGCCTCAAATACAATAGGAGTCTTGGCATTTGAGACCTAAAGCTAGTCAAACATATTATCAATACTAAATGTATTTTATCTCTCTTAAATCATGAAGATAAGTTTTAGATTAACATTCATCTTGTCAAATATAATGATCTAAAACCCTGAGACACTCACTCTTCTCGCGTGCTAGAAGGTGTCTCATTAAGCTTTCTGCCCTCATTAGGAAAGAGAGAGAGAGAGAGAGAGGCTTCGCAAAGTTGTTGGCTCACATTAAGATTTCGATGGGCTCATGGGTTAATAATTTTTTATTTAGTCATTAGCCTATCTTCGCTTATATTAATGTTGTGGAACAATTTGATGTTGTAGATGCTCTCGTTGTTATAGGTTGCTAGGATATAGGAATGATGCATTTCATCCTTTATTGATTGATCGTATCCTCGAGATTCCTTTATCATAGGCTCCTTATGATGATACTTGGACTTGGACTCTCAACTTGAGAGGATCTTTCATTTCTAGTTCTGCGTATAGATATGTCAAAGATAGCAAATATCATGATGATCAAACTTGGATCGGTCGGAAGGCATGGTAGCTTTGGATTGCATCTAATGTCAAAATATTAATTTAGAAACTTCTTTGGAATTGGCTTCCTATTGTTGATATATTTGCAAAACTCTTTCATGGCCAACAAAAGAAAGCTATGCTTTGTCTGTCATCCTTTTGGTGATTCCCTCTCACACTTTTTTTTTTTTTTTTCGAATGTAACTTTTGTTTTTTTCCTTTCAAGGCCTGGTTCTAGAGAGTAGCTTCCTCTCTTTTCACTCATTCTATGATTGGGGGGAGTAAACCTAGCTAGCTAAGTGAGGGGATCTGACGTTTCAAAACATGGTTGCCTTTGGACCAAGCACTTCAGAGCCAAATTGCTTTAAGTACATTTGGCTAAACCCAAATGACTATTATTATCATAACCACTATTCTTTGTTCTATAAAGTTGTTGCTAACACAAATGATCTATGTCTCATTAATATGCATAAGAGGGCTAGTATGGTATAGACTGTTGGTTCATAACAAAAAAAGTATTTTCTCCGTTGAAACTTGAATTTGATAACTCCTTTGACCTGAACTTTGGTATTTTCTTTCTTTCTTTCTTTCATATTTTGATAGATCTATCAATCTTACTACTGGCCAATTTTTATAGGACACATGATCTCCCCCATTTTTGGTTATCCCTAGAGCATATCTATACATTCGATTTTTGTATCTTTGATTAACTCAAATTGATGATTTTTTTTTAAAAAAAATAAAGGATTGGTAGGATTCTAGATCATTTTGATTGTTTGATCTCAAAGATTATTCGAATCCAATCGTGATCCTTTCTTAAGAATGTTAGAAATAGATTAGGAGTGAGAGCATCTAATCCTCATATCGAGACTCCACAAGACATCATTGGATGAAGGACCTCGTCCCGCTTCTCCTGGTCAACAATTAAGCCCCCCATCAATAGTGTCGTCAATTACGAGAGAGAGAGAGAGAGAGAGAGAGAGAGAGAGGGAAGGAAGGAAGTAGTATACCGTGTCCGTAGCAATCACAGCATGTTCTCGAACGGAAACAACCCAACCCCATCTCTCGTCACCCGTTCATCCATATACCGATGACAAAGATAAGCGTTAGGGAGTAAGAGAGGAGACTTTAATATTGCATCGTCTGCTCCACGGGCGGTGGTTGTTTCGTCATGTCATGTCATGTCATGCCTGCCTCCACTCCAAACTCGGAATAGTAGCGATGTGCCAATGGGGTTTTGCTGCCTGACTCTCTATTCCAACTTGATACTGAGGAGGCAAGTCTGTTCAATCTGCTAACATTCGTCGTCATTTTATCAATGATGAGAAAAACTACACGTACAAACGACCTATCCATCGCATATTCAAAACTAAAATGGAGAAGGCAAAATTATTCTCTCTCTCTCTCTCACTCCGCACACTCTCACTCGAGGCGCGGACTAAATTTGGGATGCAAAAATACCTCGTTCTTAATTGCTGTGATCGTTCATTCAATTAATTAATTAAAATAAAGAAAAAAGAGATAGATAACAACAACTAACCTAGCTGAATAAATGCGCACACAATTCGGGTAAAGTTAGCTTTAGGGCTCGTCAATCGAGCAACGTTATTTTGCAAGAAAAAAGCACGGTTCTAAGATATGTAGTAGTTACCTCGAGCTTGGCCGACACCCAGGAGTGATCGAAACACATTACATCGAAGCAGGTGAAGAGGACACAACAGGAGTCCTTGTGCTTTTATGGCAATCACCGACAGCCACCTGCTGTTTCGCAAATATATTCTACAAGGGGGAAGAAGGGTTGCTAACCGCCAAGACCACAATAATTGACTGGATTCCCCGCCGCGGCCAAGCCCGACCACGGTAACTGCTTCATTCTACTGCTGCAGCCATCTCTTTTTGCTAAGGTCGGGGGACTCCCGGGAGTGGGATAAGCGCACTCCGACGCAACACGACACCAATGCGTCGACACGTCTTTGGCGATCACTTTCATCCACATCAGAAGCCACGACAGTAGATGGGAGTCCTCGGCTCGCTCTTCTATATGCTTTCCACTGCCGCTCCCTCCTCCCTCTTTGAAGAGTATTACCAAGTAAACCTAACCTGGTTCTTCGAGATGCTCAGGTATGCACGGTGTTGCAAATTTTATGCTTTTCTCCCTTCTTGAAAAATATGTGCATTTTTTTTTTCCTTTTTGGAGATTTTGTTTCTATAATTTGTTGCCAGATTACTCGGACGTTCTCTTGCTTTGATGAGGAGCAAATCATACATTCTTCCCCCAACCACACCCCTCTTTTTTTTTTGTACCTCCGCTTTCAGTTCGCTCCGTTGGAAATTTAAGCAATTCTCTAACTTTTGTAACGAAGAAATCCACATGATTCGGAAGGACGGAGATCTTTCTCGATTTCATTATTAGTGAGTTTGAGATTTTTTTTCTTTTTTTCTTTTTGTCTTTTTTGGGTGGGGGTGGGGGGGAAAGAAATTGGATCTTGAACTGAAGGAATTTATGTTTACCACAGGACATCAGATTTTGTAGAGGCCCTCCATTTATCTCGGATCACGGTACTTAATTAGACTGCCTTGTTGACTACATAAAAGACACACAAAAAAAAAAAAAAAAAAAGCAAGAGATTTTGTTGGTTGCTGAAATCTCACTTGATGCATCACCAAAATGAAGATTCCATCACGTACGATAGGACACCATCTTGTGTTTCCAATTTCTTGCTTGAATTATCACGTCATGTTCTGTGCTTTGCTCTTTGATCCGTAAGTGCTTTTCATGAGACGTGTCTCTGTTCTTAATATTTCGAATTGCTTCTGCAGAATGGACAATAATAAGGTAGGGGCACGGATTTGTCCCCTCGTTTGTGTATGTTGGCTGCTAGCTGCACTTGTAGTAAACGGATTTGATGTACCCATGACATTGCTTGAAGGTGCAGTAGACAAAGGAGCAGGTCAGACTCTCTCACTCCTTGCCACAGTACTGTTGTTTCTTGTAATCTGGTTCAGAAGACAGCCAGCAGTCATCTAGGATTTAAAGGCTTTTCAACTCTTTTGTAGTCTGCTTGGATGGGAGCCCCCCAGCTTATCATTTCTCTCCGGGTTTTGGCTCGGGGAAGAACAACTGGTTGGTTCACATGGAGGTTAGCTATTTCCTCTACTTTATCTTGTGTAAGATAATGTCTTCTTTTGAATTGGTTTTGATCAAAACACTATCTGCTGTTCAGATATCAAACCAATCAGAGTTGCACTGTGATTGTTGTACTTATAGCTGCTAGCTAGGACACAGGTTGGAAATTGTCCTGGATTGCAAATTGGAGCCACAACTGCATGTGATTTCAAGGACTTGCTAATCAACTGGTTGACTGGAATAGCTTGCTAGAGAACCGACAACACACCTTAGAACTAGCTAATAAACTCCAAACTTTGTACGCGCGGACATTCACACACACACACACACACACATATATATATTTATGTATGTATATAGGGTAATGTTTATCTTCACTGTGAAATCTAGAGGCACAAAGTTGATCCATGGTAACAAAAGAGTCGAGGTTTTCGATGAAAAAGGGGAGAGAAGGGTTGCAACTGTTCTAAGCCATGGAAAAAGCCAAGCTCCCAGGAGCTTCTAGCTGTTCTTAGTTGGACTGTGACAGGTTTATCTTGCTTTGGCAGGGAGGAGGCTGGTGCACGAATGTCCAAGATTGTCTAGCTCGGAGAGACACTTTCAGAGGCTCCTCCAAGTATATGAAGCCTCTTTCCTTTTCTGGGATCCTAGGCAATAGCCAGAACTCAAACCCTGGTATGCCATCTTTGACCATTTATATTCGTAATTTGTGGATTTTACCATATATTTGAAACACATTCAACTTAATTTGATGTTAAAGATTTTGATCTCTCTTCAATTTAAAAGATTGAGAAGAAGAAACTTCCATCTAATGCTTAGGTGAAATGAAGTTTTTGAAATTCCTTAAGCAAAAAAAAGGTATAAAGAAACAGAGGGCACAATTTTGTGAAGAACAACTTTTCAATTCGTTTTTCAGGGCTTTTGTTTTCTTCTTTTGTGACTAAATTGCTAAAATATACAATTTTGTGCACAGACAACTGGAACTAGGATCTGAATTGGAGGCTTCAGGGCATCCTATTAGAGAATAGTCATTGGACCCATCTGTAGTGAGCCCATGGAACCAGAAACCATGTAAAATTTCTCAAAGCATACCCATTATTATACTGTACTTGTAGAAAAAGCATTTGAATTAACCTATCAAAAGATAATCATGGAAGACAGTTGTGAAAATAAATCATTTGGGACATATCAGGCTTGACTTCATTCCTATCATTTGGAAAATGATTTTTTAGCCAAAACCATGAATGAATGGAAGCTACGTATATCTTACGAAATTTGCTTGCTCTTTATGATAGATCTACCTTCCACCATCCATTTGGCAACTGCATGTTGTCAAATGCAGTTTGTGGCTTTTAATGATTCAGATGCATGAAACTGTTCAATCACATCTAGCTATCTATAAGAAATACAACTTTTTTCTTGCACAAAAAAAGGAAAAAAAAAGAACTGAGAAATACTCCTTGTAGCAAGCTAAATCAGTTTTCTTGTGTGATTTACGTTGGTTGGAGTATATATGCAGATTTCTACAACTGGAATAAGGTCAAGATTCGCTACTGTGATGGTTCATCATTTACAGGAGATGTGGATGAAGTAGATCCTGTAAGTGATCAAGTTCCTTAATTAAGGCATTGCTTTTGCTGGCTGAACTCCCGTTCATTCTTTGCATGCATACCATGTTTCACTGTCTAGCATAAATGGAATTATGCAAGTTACAGATTGGATTCTTGGTGAAGTCCATGACCTTTCTTCTCTGCTTTTGTTTTATTAGGCAACGAAGCTCTACTTTCGAGGAGCTAAGATTTGGCTCGCTGTTATTGAAGATCTACTAGCAAAGGGGATGAACAAGGCAGAAAACGTAGGTTGTTGTACTGACACTTTTTTCCTTCTACAATGATTCCACATACTAATACAAAAAATGGGTTGCAGGCGCTTCTCTCCGGTTGTTCAGCTGGTGGTTTGGCGTCCATACTGCATTGTGACAAATTTCATGATCTTCTACCAGCAGGTGCCACTGTTAAGTGCTTCTCTGATGCTGGTTATTTTATTAACGCGTACGTAAGGCCATGCTTTGATTTCCTTGTTTTCTTTAATATATACTTTAGTCCATTTGATTACTAAATATTTGACGAGGAAGATGTTCTTTCCATGGTTGCATACCAATAACAGGAAGGACATAACTGGGACAGAATCAATCAAAGCCTACTATAATGGGGTTGTCAACACCCATGTATGTCTCTTCTTTCACCTATTGACCATAGATATCTGCATCCTTTGAATTCATTAGCTATTTTAATGTGATATATGGAGAACTATGGATTTGTCTGACCGAAAATGACAAAATTTGCATGATCACCTTGTGAATGTTGGTTGCATCCACTGTTTTGAGTAGTACTAACCTGGTTCATGCTTGGTTGATGCTATCATGTTCTCTAGGGATCTGCAAAGAATTTGCCGTCTTCCTGCACATCAAGAACGACTCCGAGTATGGTAAGGAACATGAAATTTAATGATGATGTTACTTTATAATAGTAACAACTTTTTTTCATACGTACATAAATGCAGTGCTTTTTCCCGCAATATGTGGTTCCCCAGATGCGCACACCCCTTTTTATTCTGAATGCAGCATACGACGCATGGCAGGTAAAAATTTCCCTGAACAAGTCTGGTGTACTGCTTCCCAATATCATGCTTTATAGAAAATGATTCATTTTTTCATATCATGATAGTATCATGTTCTTTGCTCATGACACCAAAGATATTTTCTTTGTAGAAGGGGATTGTGTCCATTACATATGGTTACCCTCTTGTTTTTCTTTGAAGTTTTAATTTTGGTTTTTAAATATATTGCCATTGGCAGTATGTATATAGGAAGAGGACAGAAACTGTATTAACCTTCACTTCCATAATTACTTTTTCTTTCACCAAGGAAGTGAACTAACCATTTACTATATTGTTCAGACGCTATTAGCTATAACGAGCATGTTTGAGTTGCTGTAGATTCAGACTTGCAGAAATTATTTTCAATCTCCTAGAGGTTCGTAAACACATGCATATGTCATCGTTTATGCTTGGTGCTTGTTGAATAAAAAATCTCTTACGGTATCACAGATCAAAAACATTTTAGCACCAAGTGCTGCCGATCCACACAAAACTTGGAATGACTGCAAGCTCGACATAAAGCAGTGTTCTTCAGATCAACTTCAGATCATGGAAGGTTAGAACTTTCCTTCCCCCAACGATTGGTGGAGCTGTTTGAGATATTGCATAAAATCTGGTAGCTATAATATTCAGAAAATGGGTGTCAGATCACCCATAACAAGTAATTATGATATTAAGTACAATATGTGTAATCAAGCACCGACTGATGATTTGATGGGAGCTTAAACAGGTTTCCGGTCAGAATTTCTGAATGCTCTGGCAGCACTCGGGAACTCATCTGGAAGAGGCATGTTCATCAACTCATGCTATGCTCACTGCCAGTCCGGAAGTCAGGATACGTGGTTAGCTGCTGATTCTCCCGCGCTGGATAATATTGTAAGCTCCACTATTCTGGAACCCAGGATTAAAGAGAAGAGGATTCTGCAAACACTAGGAGAGCACAGATGCATGCATGGTTGACAATTCCATACATCATATATGTACTACTGCAGCATCATTTATTTAGTACACCTCCCCCACCGCTCTCATTGATCACCGGTGAAATAGTATATCCATTCTCATTACTTTTTCTGCTGATGGTCAGCATTTAGCTCTTTTTTCTTACCACATAACCTCATCTTAAGAGGATACACTTGCATTTAGTTAAGGCCTACACACACACACACACACACACTCGCATCTATCTATTATGTTTAGGATGCCTGGGATCGAGCTATATCGCTTCCAGCTCCTGTCTCTTGTCAACTTGTTCTGACTGATTATTTGTTTGTTTAATTGTTCATGTTGCAGCCAATTGGCAAAGCAGTGGGAGATTGGTTTTATGATCGAAGTGCTTTTCGAAAAATTGATTGTCCATATCCATGCGACTCATCATGTCGCAACCGTGTTTATGATTGACAATGCAAGCCTTCTTCTCATCAATTGTAATCGGCCTTTTAAGTGCGGCACTTGTTATTTGACTAGTACATGATGTATTCATGAACAATTGAAGGTGCAATTATCAGAGTGCCAGAGCCCGGGATTGGGGGGCTATTATTATCACAGCCTGGAGCCGAGACCTAACCGAAGAAGGTGATTGGTCAGCATTGAATGAGCCCTTGTGCGGTGCAGCGCATGCAGTATGCATGCGAGCAGAATTTATAGAAACAAATGTAATTACAGGAAGCACGGATTGACGATTTCGCATGCCGGGTAGGGCGGCAAATATCGTAGTTTTGGTGGACGGAGAAATGACCGATGGGGGATCGGGGAGGCCCCTCCTACATCACGAGGAAACTACGCGGAGTTGTCATAATCGCACCTCGAATTAAATTGCAACCACTTGTGGTCTTAAAATTAATTAAAAAAAAAAAATGTACGATAATAGCATCTTGTTGTCAATGTAGAGCAGCCACCACAAAGTGCTCGCTCCGCCCTTCCACATGCATTCCTGGATTTCACTATTTCTAATATAAAGCAAAAGAATATTAAAAAAAATTTCATTTGTCATTATTATTATTGATGTTATAAGATTGTATCGACAATAATAGTATAATAATAATTGTGATTTTATCTTATACTAGTATAATAATAATACTAGTAGTTCCAGTCGAACCGACTCACATTGCCCATCAACACCCGAGAGCTCGATTAATAATATTATATTACTCTTAATAAGGAGACAGATATATAATTTCTTGTGCGTAATAATGAAATAGCAGGAGCAAGGGTTTCCCCTTCGTTTGCGGATCGAGCTGTCTCCTCCTCCTCCTCCCCCTCCTCCCCCTCCCTCTCCCTCTCCCCTTCGGTTCTTCCTCTTGTGGTGTTTGTTTGTTTGGTCGTGGGATTGATGGGGGTTTAGCTAGCATTGAGCGGATAGGAGTGGTGGCATTACCCTTGGATTGCGGGCAGCGGAGAAGGTAATTGATGGGATCCGGCAGTAGCAAGGACGCAGCGGCGGCGGCGTCTTCGTCGGTTAAGGTCCGGAAGCTGAAACCGAGAAGGTTTAGGGTATTCAACTCTTCCTGCTTCGGTCTCTCCTCCATTCTTCTATCAGATGGCCATCAGGTGGGCTATCGCTTCTTCTCTTCAGTCTCTTTAGACGTTCTTCTGGTTTTGATTCAAATAATGATGTTTGATCTGTGTTGTGGAACCCTGGATCTATTTCCCGTCGGTGGTGAGCCCGGTGGACAGGGAGCTTTTATTTATTTATTTATTTATTTTAAATACTTTTGGTAGGGCAGAAATTATTGGGTTCGTAACCCTATGCGGTCTGTGTCAATGAAAAGCCAAAGCCGAGAGACATTGCTACAAAAGATGCTCTTGAATTATAAAGACGCTCATTTCTTCTGCCTGATATCAGAAGAGAAGTGTCGACTGATTCTGTTGGTGTACAGCTGGCCATGTTAATTAGTTTGACAACAATATATTTGTACCATTCCTCTCGGACACCATGCTACTTATGTGTTGTTTTAGAATGCCAATATTAAATGTGTTCTTCTATTCAGCTTCTGGTGGGAATGATATATTACAAAATTGTTCTTTATTTTGATCTGCGATCTTTAGCTAACTGAACAAAGCTATGCATTTAATGTACTGGCAGTGTTATGTTACTTTCCGGTAATGCCACATGATGGAGATCTTCTACCCTTGTGAATGCAGATCTTTGAGTTGACACACTTTGAACCAATTTCCTCTAAAATCTGTACATTTTTTAGTAGTCTGTAGCATCAGAAACCTACATTTTCTGGACAGAATGGGTCAGTTATCTATGGTAGTCTAGATGTTAATACCTACTGGCTCTTTTCCACTTGGCAGATCTCTGGATTCACCTTTTTACTTGATGCTGCCATTTGTTAAACACAGTTAGAAGATTTTTTAAATGTGTGTCTCTTGAAAATGAATTTAAATTCTGATTTTTGATAGATTATTCCTATCATAACATTGAGTATGTATAGATGTTTTCCACCCCCTTTTGTTTTTCTGTTATTATGGAATAAAGAAGCAGTTGGGAGAGGGATCTTTGGCACCATAGTGGCATTTGACTTATGCCATGATCATTAGGTAGGACATTTATGAGCTGTTCTGCACTCTATTGGCATAGAAACTTTTTTCATTTTAGCTTCCTTTGAAAGGGACCATCGTAGCCCATGGGCTTTGTCTGATACATTCTATCAGTAAGCATAATTATGTGACGGATTTTGCAGAGCAAATGGAAAACCTACGCAAAGGTAATTCCTATGGTATCTTATGTAGACTTTGCTTATTAACCTCAAATCTTGTAAAACAAACTATTCTTTTTTTCTTTAGCAACATTAATTATTACATTCAATTTCGAATCTAAATTATTCTTTGATGATTATTTTCTTCTAGTCTAGAGTCGTTGTGCATGAATGAGAGTTATCTCCTGTGGTTGCAGAAGACAGAAGAGAATGAGAGACCTAAAGGCACCTTTTGTGCTGATGAAGCAAACAGTAAATCAAGTGGAGGAAATGATGATGGTTGTGATAAAGTTGCAGTTGCTTGTCATAACAAGTTGCCTTCGCTGCATTCTTCTGATGTTGAACAAAGTGGAGAAGCCGATGAGGGTACATCACAGACCGAACTGCGTCCCAACAGCAGTTCTTCAAATGCTGTAGTTGATCGATCATCAGGCACTTCTGGCAGGTTACATTCTCGTTTTAACTTTATCCCAGATGGAATCAGCTTTAGGCTTAACAGAGCAGTCAGTTTAGGTTCATCAGGGTCCCGTTCTCTCCTCTCTGCTGGTCTCTCTGTTCCAAGAAGTGACATGGGAGAACATGTTTTAGTAAATCTTGATTGTTCTGTCGATAGAAATGATGCACAAAATGGCAGCACTCTGGAAATGAGCTCATCCCAGAATGCGGGTCGAATTAATGCAGAAAGAGAGGCTACATTTAGTCAATATTCTAATAGGAGCTTTGTAGAATCCAGGAATACAAGGTATTCTCAAAGAAGGCTTGGACCCCAAGAACCTTTGGAAGGTAGTGTAAGGTTTAGCAGAACACTTAGTGTTGGAAGGCTCCGTGATAGAGTTCTCAGGAGAACTCCAGTTTCTGATGGTTTATTTTATCCTGCTTTCCTGGAAGATAGGTCTGTGTGGTCAAGTGTGCAGGCTAGTGGAAGACGAGCCTTGGGTGGTGCAAGAAGAACACCTTCTTCCCACAGGATTAGTGGATTTTTGTCTGATTCCTCTAGTAGTAACCTTCGTCGGATTGCTAGATCTATGGATATCCACGATGATAGTGTCTCAGATAGGCGAACCGTGCATCATGATGCATTGGAGCATAGATCAGCTTTCCTTGAAAGGAGAAGAAGAATAAGATCTCAGGTAGGACAATTTGGATTGTCTCTTTGTGGTTTCTCATATTTATGCAATAATCACAGAATTATTTTTTTATTTGCAGGTTCGTGCTCTTCAACGACTTGGTAGCCGGTTTGAGAGTTTGTCAGGTCATGACAGATCATGTATTTTATCTGGTCAGCATCGAACAGGCCGGTGCACATGCAGAACAAGTAGACAAACTGCCAATCCTGATGATGACACAAACACTAGGGCAAGCATATCAAGAATTGTTATGCTAGCTGAAGCACTGTTTGAGGTATGATGGAGCAGTGAATAAGAACTCAGACAAAAACATTTGTTGTGTATATATATATATATGTGTGTGTGTGTGTAATCAAATTTAGAGCAGTCAAATTTACTTCTTTAGAGCAATCAAATTTACTTCTTAAGCAACTCTTTTAGGTTTTGGATGAAATCCACCAGCAGTCCATGGTTCTATCTTCTCGACCATCTTTTTCATCCATCGGTTCAGTTCCTGCGCCAATGGAGGTGGTAGAGTGTATTCCAATAAAAATATATAACAAACCATCAAAAACCCAAAACGAGGAGGCTGCACAGTAAGAATCACTCCTTTTCTCAGTTGCCCTTTTGCTTATCTGTGAAGCTTTCCTGCTGCTCCTTGTTTAGAAGTTATGAAAAGCACCTTGTCTTTTCCTGATGAAAATTATTAAGTGCTTCTAATTAAACATGCTGGCAATTGCTTAAAGTTCACACTGGACCTTCATTATTAAATATTCTCGTTGAATATAAGGTTTTTCTGATCATGTAGCTTTTAGATGCTTAGATGCATTGTTATACTCTATTTAAATTACTAAAGTTGCTTTCTTGTAATATATATAACATAAATTTGACTGTTGTAAATGATTTTGTTTAGACTTCTGTGGTATTTTCTGTATTCTAAGCTGCTGACGAGATCAACCTGATAAATCTTAGGATCGTACAATATGTAGTCTCATACATAAGCATGTTTTGTTAGAAATGCTTCTGTGATTGTTTATGATTACAATTAAATTCAGTCATAAGTTTAATGTGCATGGACATAAGAAAGATGTCTAGGAGCATAATACATTTGCACAATTACATGTAGATATGCTAACAGATACTTGTGTATGTATAGAACACATTGTTGTTCTTTTCTACATGTATACCCGTCTTTGCTACTAATATTATCACGCTTTATAATACCTAACTATAGTTAACATCTTGCTTATTTGCACTTTCCTATCTCATTTAGTAGATTAGAACCAGCAAATCTTTCATCAAAAAATTGTCTGTCCGTCTTTCACAGATTCTCAAGAATGGACTAAATACCTGAAACCAACTTTTTTCTCCAAGTACCACATTGGTGTGAAAATCTTTCTGTCATTCTAGCCAAGTTATCACTTTACTTCCCTCCATTTCCTTCTTTTTTAAATTTGAAGGATCTTATGAATCTTTCTACATGCATTAAGTGCATGCTTATTGCACGAATGTACATAGGCATAAAATGGTCGTATGCAAGCTTGTAATAATTGTTTTCCCTTATTGTTTGTCCATTGTTTGGAAATAGTAAATCTGTAACTATGCACTGTAGATATGACTGGTCTGTGACACAGTGACTTTCAGATAACTATGTTTAGAGGAAAGTGTGAGTGAAATAGAAAACTCTATTGCATCCTTGAAAAATCCTTTGCGTCATACTCTGAAATCAGTCTGTGGTTCCCAAGTATAGCCACTGAATTCAGCAAACATTTTTTCAGTTAATGTGTCCAACATCGACCTTAGATATGCAGACCCCTTGCTTTTGCCTTTGCCCTTTCAATAGCTTGTAATAGACAGAGTATGTTCCTTTTATATTATCCTCTTTAGCTTGTTATCCAAGCTGTTCAGAATTTTTGTCTTCATGTTATACCAGCCAAAAACAGAATTTTTTGTGCAAATTATAGGGCACATTCACAATGATTTTAGGTTGTTTGGATAATGTAGAGGATTGTTTTCTGAGTTATACACAAAAAATGTATTAGAAGGGAAAAATTGAATGTAGGTTGCCGCTGTACTGACGAGGGTATAATAATTATGCTTGAGGTATGATAGTTAAGCAGTTAGGGTGCAACATGTACATTCTATTTGCAATCAAATGCTGGTTTATTGAAATTAAATGCATAACTTATGTACTCACAAAGTTGCTTTTTTTTCATAGATTGCTGCTGAACCAGAAATGGATCTTGCATGATCAGGCATCAATAAATGGAAATCTTCTCATCAATTTAGAGATAAAAAAGGGTTCATTTATTATGTTAACTTGTTAGCTCCATAAAACTTGTGTCACTTTCATTTCATATATTCAACAATACTTACATATAAGCAATCCTCGTTAGCTTGCAGTTCTTGTCAAACACAGAATAATTATATGTCTACTATTTCTTTCTGTTTGTATTTTGTAGTTATAATATCATTGTTTTCAGTGGTATTATTTTTGTATATAATGAACAATTGTTGCACTTGAAGTTTGAATAATTAAGCTGATTACACATTCTCGTGGTTGTTTTTTGATTAATAGATGTTATATTTGCCTTGTGGAGTATGAAGAAGGAGATTGCATACGGATGTTGCCTTGCAATCACGAATTTCATCGAACATGTATAGACAAGTGGTTGAAAGAAATTCACAGGTATCCTTCTAGTGCATCTTCCTCAGTTTGCCATTTTAAGGTCATTTTTTCAAGCTACCCCAGTGTCATCTTGTACAACTTCTAGATCATGTTTGGTTTTTGTATCTTGCTTTTATTATTTCTTAAGAAATTCTAAAATTCTGGACTAGCTTCATTTTTTCTTATTGTTTATTGTTTCTTTAACAAGAAAGCATATCTAAAGAAGTTACTGCATTTCCTAGAGAAAAAACACTGTCAAGCATCCCTTGCTATGTTTGTTGAAGATCCACTTTCCAATTCAAGCGTGAGTGGAATTTTTTTTATTCTTTTGATCACAGACTTAACATTTAAAAGTGAAGTTCAATGGATGTCATGATTTAGGATCTTGGTACAATTAAATGGGCCATGGGAGCTGGCTGCTGGATCAGTATTTGCCGACATGCCAAGCCAATACCAAGTTACCAACTCTAAAGTTAAGTATTGTAGTTGGAAGTGAGGAGATTAAGGAAAAGGAGAGAATCTATAATCATCAGAAGACCATGTACGCCATTATATATGCTGACATACCTCATAGTATATGCCACTCACCTATTGATATTACCTTCATAATGAGGATCTTCAGATGCCTTTCCCGTCACAGAACTAATACATGCTGTCCCGTACTGAGTGGCATGGAAAAAAAAGGTCCTTGCCCTTTTAAACTTTATACTATTAGTTAAGGAATAATTACTTGAATATAAGGAATAGTAGAGGCAGTATTAGATCCTAGGACTGCAATGATACAAGGAATAATTCATTATGTTGCATGAGAGAACCATGAGAGTACCATGAGAGAACCATACATGTGTTCTCATACAGGGAATAATTCATTATACAAGGAATAATTCATTAAGGCAGGATTATTTTCGGGTCAGCCCCATGAGAGAACCATACATGTTTTCTCATATCGAGTGGATAGAACAAAAATAAACATGGGCTGGGATTGTCCAAAAAATCATATTGCTTCTAACTATATGCATAGCAACTTGAGGCAGTTCCTTGCATATCTTTGGTCTGTAACGTAAAGATTGGATTCTACCATTCTGTCTGTCATGTTATGATTGATTTTGTAGGAACCCAAGTATGTGGTCTTCTATAAAAAGGAAGAGTCTCATACTTTTGCCCGAAAATTCATTATATTGCTTCTAACTATATGCATACTAACTCCAGGCAGTTCCTTGCATATCTTTGGTCTGTAAGGTAAAGATTGGATTGTACCATTTTGTCTGTCATGTTATGATTGATTTTGTAGCAACCCAAGTATGTGGACTTCCATAAAAAGGAAGAATCTCATACTTTTGCTATAATACAATAGGCATGTGAAATATTTGTGTGGAAGACACGCTATATAGGCACTCGATATCAAGGTTTTCCGTTTTGAGTTGTACCACTCGGTCTGGGCGGTATGTATCGGTTCGGCAGGATATCGGTACGTGGACCGCCTGCTACCGGGCAGTACCGTCAAAACCGAAGTCTCCCCGTGCAGGAACGAGGCGACGCCTCCTCTCCCCGGGCGGGACGAGGCGTCGCCTCATCTTCTTGCGGGACGAGGCGCTATATAGGCACTCGATATCAAGGTTTTCCGTTGAGTTGTACCGCTCGGTATGGGTCGTATGTATCGGTCCGGCAGGATATCGGTACGTGGACCGCTCGCTACCAGGCAGTACCGTCGAAACCGAAGTCTCCCCGTGCAGGAACGAGGCGACGCCTCCTCTCCTCGGGCGGGACGAGACGACGTCTCATCTTCCTGCGGGGACGAGGCGATGCCTCGTCTTCCAGCAGGAGAATGAGGCGCCGCCTCTTCTCCCCGCACGAGAATGAGGCGTTGCCTCGTTCTCTCGCGGCGTCGTTCTCCCGCGAGGCGAGGCGACACTATTTTTGTTTTTCTAATATATATTATATTAAATTAAATTAATATAATATAATATTATATACCAAGCAATATGTACCATGTGTACCGCTCCGTATGGGTATTATCGTACCGAGATAAACTCGGTACGTCGGTATGGACCGGTAAGGCGAACCTTGCTCGATATGATGAACATTGTGTATTTGAGACATTGTAGAAAAAATACGTAGCTAGGTGTGATGAATATGGAAACCAGCCAAATATAAGAAAAAGAAAAAGTCAAGGTTCTCAAAAATACATTTGAACCATTTATTAGTAGGAAATCATTTCTATTGTCTGGCAAGAAGTTCTTGATTAATAATATCTTTCATAGTGTCACAAACCTTGGATCAGTCAACACAAGGCTTCAGACTCTACATATGGCTCACAGCTTTAGGCTTGATAGTATCTACTCATATAACATGCCACCCTACATCATTAGCAGTTCTCCCATACATAAGAGAATCCATTGGCAATATGAAACCAACTGATTTGCAAAAATTTTAGGATTCAGAAGCTATCATGAAGCCACTTGCACAAAAGTGATTTGAAAGATTGATTCACTGCTCTAGTAGTTTGTCTATTACAAGTTTGCTTATAAGGTGTGTTATAGTTGTATATTTGAATGTAAACAACACATTCTTTTGAGATCAGTGTCAACTAGAGGTTTGCAACTCAACCTTCGTGTTTGTTTCTTGTTCTTTCATTTGTTAAACCTTTTCTTTTAAATGTGGCCAATGTTTATACATCTTAATTTGTATCTTGATGTAAGTTGGAAACCTGTGAAATCTGAGAAGATTTGTCAGTGTTATCATCGTCTGGAAGTAAAAGAAAAAAGTCACACTCGTGCAACAATCAGTCTTACATCACGATTAGGACATTCCAAGGGATACTTAAAAAAGAGGGGAAGAAAAGGAGAAGAAAACATCAATACAACATGCTAAAAGGAGAATAAGAGTGAACAGAGTTTAGTTATCAGTAATTTGATGTGGCTGTTTTTGTTTTTCTTATTCTGAGGAAGTTTGATGCTGCTGTTGCATATGAAGAATGTCATGTCATGATTTATGGTAAAATTTTGAGCTGTACTTTATGCATGGTAACTAACTCACTGTTGTTTTCATCCAAGTCTAAGCCTCTTGGCATATATGTTATGCTATGTAATTCTGTGTAGGGTTTGCCCACTTTGTCGAGGGGATGTTTGCACATCAGATGCATTAAACAAGCAAAAGCTCAGTTGAAGGATTAATGAGTGTTCTACATGCAAACTGGTCCCTGCTCAGCTACAAATTCACCAGGACCTGTCTTGGCCCCGTGGAGGAACCAACCCTTCAGGTTTGCATGTTTTCTTGATGGGGTTTCCTAGCGGGCCTTGGATCTGCGTTGGCTCATTTTTGTAGCCAAACCTTTTGTGTATGAGACGGACGAACATTTGGTAGAAGGGACACCAAGAGATTCATTGATTTGTTCAAATGTAACTTGATTAGTGTTTCCATTAAAACTTTCTCTTACCAACCATCAGATTTGCCTCCCCAAAATTCACGTATGCCTGAGGGCCAAGAGCGAACCTCCAGGTACCGTGAATCAAAATCTTTTTAAACATTTGTTCTTGCCGGAAAGTTTGTACCCGCAGGTTTAAATATCGTCTTCATCCTTTCTTTCTTTCTTTTCCTTTAATCATCAGAACTTGTACGAGTCAAAACTATCAAGATTTTGAATGAGCAGCGTCTTTGTGGTGGTGTGTGATCCGTAAAGCTATACTTTGTAAGTTAGCTAGCCGAGAATAGAGCGGACGGGAGCATGCGGGCGCGGTAAACTCCGTTACATCGTCGTACTTAAAAAAAAAGAAAAGAAAAAAGAGTGGAGCTTTGTGACAGCCGCCTAAGGCTACCATTTTTAACAATTTATATCATAAATTCGTCTCTCGAAGCTTTGGAGATATTTGGATGAGGCGAGGCATTTGCGATGTCTGACGGATCTGATGGGATGGGGGATAGATACACAGACGCTCCTGACCTCAGGATGTGGCAGGTCGCGCCCACCTCCCTCCTTATTTGATTGTAAGGATAAATAGAAAAAAAATTATAAGTACAAGAGACAAATGGGGCGTCGAGGACGATCACGAATTGGAGGGCCATGGCGTTACCTCCGCTGCCGCTCCACCACGTTACCCGCACCGCCCACTTTTTCCCTCCTCCTCCACCACCGCCGCCGCCTTCTCTTTTGCCTGCCACTCTCGCCGCAGCGAACCAGGAAGCCAAGCATCCCAATCACCGCCGTCGTGGCATCCTCCTCCGACATGAGAAACAGCAAGAGCAACCACAAGACCCGCAGGCCAGAGTGAAGCGCAATAATTATCCCAAGCTCACCATTCGAGCCCGGCTGAGCCAGCTATGCAAGGAGGGCCGTCTTGACGCAGCTCGTCGCCTCCTCTCCGATTCCCTCGCCCGCCCTGCCCCCACCCCCACCCCCACCCCCACGCTTCTCTGGAACACCCTCCTCATTGGCTACGTCTGCAACTCCCTCCCCCACGAGGCCCTCCGCCTCTACGCCCTAATGAACTCCTCCTCCTCCCACCACCACTCTCGTCATGGCTGCCCCCGCTCCGACGCATACACTTACTCCTCCGCGCTCAAGGCCTGTGCCGACTCCCGCCAGCTTCGGCTCGGCAAATCCATCCACTGCCACCTCATCCGTCGCTCTCGGGCAACCCCCAAGAGCCAGATCCTCAATAACTCCCTTCTCAACATGTACGCTTCCGCTCTTGAGCCTGAGACGTCCCCCACCGATACCATCCGTCTCTTGTTCGATAGAATGCCAAAGAGAAATGTCGTCGCGTGGAATACACTGATCGGATGGTACGTCCGATGCTGCCGTCCTGATCGCGCGTTGGCACGGTTTAGGCTTATGGTTGAGGTCGGAATTCGGCCGACTCCTGTCAGTTTTGTCACCGTCTTCCCAGCGGTTGCTGCTACGGAGGAGGGCAACAAGTTGTACGGCGACGTGCTCTATGGGTTGATTGTCAAGTATGGCCATCACTATGTCGACGATCAGTTTGTCATCAGCTCTGCTGTTTTGATGTACGCCCAACTTTCGGATGTCCAATCGGCAAGGCGGATATTTGATCAAGCGAATGAGAAAAATACGCAAGTGTGGAACACCATGATCGGTGGGTACGTTCAGAATGGTGGTCACGGCGAAGCTCTTGCTCTCTTGGTGCAGATTTTGGAGTCAAACACGGTTGATCCCGACGCCGTGACGTTTCTCTCCTCCCTGATGGCGGTCTCGCAGTTGCAGGATCTCGGGCTGGGGAAACAGATCCATGCGTATCTGATCAAGGAGAATGGCTCCCTGCTGCTGCCTTTGGTGCTGTGCAATGCGCTCATAGTTATGTATTCAAGGTGTGGTAAAGTTCACGTTGCGCTGGAGCTTTTCCGTCGGATGCCCCAGAGAGATGTCGTCTCATGGAACACCATGGTTTCGGCTTTTGTGCAGAACGGTTTAAATCTCGAGGGTGTATCGCTGGTGTACGAGATGCAGAAAGATGGGGTTTCGGTGGACGCAGTGACCGCGGCGGCTTTGCTTTCGGCGGCATCCAATCTGGGGGATATCATGATGGGAAGAGAGACGCATGGTTACCTCCTTCGGCATGGCGTCAAGTTGGATGGGATCGGTAGTTATCTGATAGACATGTACGCAAAGTCGGGCTCGGTGGAGATGGCACGGCGGCTGTTTGATGGGGAGCAAGCGGAGGAGCGAGATACAGTCACCTGGAATGCAATGATTGCCGGGTACACCCAAAGCGGGCAGACCGAATTAGCTACGGCCGTGTTGAGGAAGATGCTTAAAGAATGCCGGACGCCCAATGCGGTGACGCTGGCGTCCATCCTTCCTGCTTGTAGCCCGGTTGGAGGAATCCGAGCCGGGAGAGAGGTGCATGGGTTCGCCGTTCGCGGGTATGTGGACGAGAATGTGTTCGTGGGCACAGCATTGATCGACATGTACTCCAGATGCGGTCAGATATCGTGTGCAGAAAGAATGTTCGATGGCATGGTGGAGAAGAACACAGTCACCTACACAACGATGCTGTCAGGCTTTGGTCAGCACGGGCTCGGTGAAAAAGCTTTGACGCTGTTCAGCTCCATGAGAGAAGCAGGGGTGAGACCCGACGGCATCACCTTCGTAGCACTTATATCGGGGTGTAGTTCCTCTGGGCTGGTAGACGAAGGTGTCGCAGTGTACGAGTCGATGGAGGAGGAATATGGCGTGGTGGCAACTCCGGAACATCATTGTTGCGTGGTGGATCTATTGGGTAGGGCTGGAAGAGTGGAGGAAGCATATGAGTTGGCTAAAGGATTAGGGGACGATGGAAATTATGCAGGAATCTGGGGTACTTTGCTTGCCGCATGTAGGGTTCATCGCAAACTGGAGCTGGGGGAGTCGGTAGCAGACCGGCTGTTTGAGATAGGGAAGGAGAGTGCGGGGTATCATGTTCTTCTTTCCAACGTGTATGCCGCCGAGAGGAACTGGGACAATGTGGATAGGGTGAGAAGGGAGATGAGAGAGAGAGGGCTGAGGAAGGAACCTGGTTCCAGTTGGATCCAAGTTGGGGATTGGTCACACCGATTCATGTCTCGGGACCAAACCCACCCAGAGAATGATTACATAGTTGCAATGCTTCGAGGGTTAGCTTTGGAGATGAAATCACCAGGTGGTTATGACGCCACCCTCGAACCTTCTGACTCTGATTCCACATAACTTTGTAGGGATGCTGGTGCGACGTGAAAGGTATGAACGATATTATTATTATTATTATTATTATTATTATTATTATTACATAATAGCGCTGTGCGCTACTTCTTCTTCTGCCTCTCATCTTTGGCTCCCAAGGGTGAGAGGGATGAACGATAGGATTCCCTCTGTGCAGAGGGCAATGATCTGACCCAAAACAATTCTAATTGCTTATGTATGTATGTATAGCTTCAGAGTCCCGACCTCGGTGTGAAGAATGGGCATCAATCGATCAGAGCCCCCATGAGACAGACTCGTTTCATTATGCTTCACGCCCCCTCCCACTTTGGTAAGTATCATCGCAGCTACACTCGTCTTACATATTTAACTCTTTCGATGAAAGTGTGGAAAAACTTCACGTCCTTATATTAACTCCAGGATGAATTGAAATACTCATGCTTGAAAAAGCATGTCAGATTTAACATGTTAGGCTCTTTTTCGTGCCACCATTTAGTCATATATTTTATATCATTTATTAATTATTTATTGGAAAGTTACTTGTGGGGTCTTGAGTTAACGCTTCCACTAATGTTTTTTCTTTTAGAGATCCCATGAGGTTACGGGGAGATTGATCCTTTATTGTATGACAGATATAACTAAAACTAAGTCCATGTTAAATGATATTAAAACGGGATAAGTGTTTTAAAATAATACTTTGAATGAAACATGGAGACCCAACATGATTGCAAGGAGAATAGTCGGTACACATGACCATTTGGGAAAAAAATAATTAAGATAAACATCCAAGATTAATATTAAGAGGAATGACTAATATTTTTGCATAAGACACACCACGAGGACAAATGAGATAGGAAAAATATATAGCTCACAAACATTGGGATGATTAAGTATAAAGTTTGAGCTACGACTTGACGTCGTCAACCCAACTCGGAGGTGCTTAATGCATGCAAACAAGGGTGCTCGATAGAGGATAAAATCATACAAATAGAGATGAGTCGCTCGACAACCAAAAGAATTTGTAAAAAGCTTATAGAGGTGAGAAAAATTATTGACTCAAAAGAATTCAATACTAATGCAATAACTTATATGAAAACGTCGAAAACTGTCGTGGCTATCCTAAGGTGATTAAAATTTGGCTACATAAAGTATAAAAAAATTCTCTTCAGAAGGAGAGAAAAAGTTATATGTCCATAAGACTATGTAATATGTTCAGCATATTGCTAAGCCTTAGAGGCACAACAGAAGGCTATATTAGGAGTCATGATCTAGCACGTGCATTCATAATGGTGAAACAACACACTACTATGTCTTCACAAGATAGAGTATTCTTAGGAGATGATAGTATGTGAAGCTTCTAGAAAGAAGTATGTGAAAAGAAAGTTACTCTAATAGAATAAATATCTAAAGGATAAATCTTGAATTTTTAGGCCAAAATTCATCTGCAACAACAAAAAGCTATGTAAATCTTGAAGGGAGCTAGAATCAACCAAGCGAGAAAGAGTCATCCTAAGATCTCACATGAGGTGATTCGTTGGTGGATGTGTTGAGGATTAGGTAAAGGAGCGATTAAAGGCAACACCAGATGAAGGTACACTTGGTGCTAATATGGATTGAGCTCAACGAATGACCAACCCATGAAATGATGGATGTAAGGATCACCATCATTTCAATGTAAATCAAGGAGCGAAACAACCCGAGTGAAACTTGATGACGTACCCAAGTTGCATGAAGGGAGTCGACTTAGAAGGCGAAACACAAAACAATAGCACAAACTTCGTGGACCTTTCCTTAGATAGAGGTTGAGAACATGAACTCTTATATAGACAAGAACAAAATCACATTATTCCTTAGTTTACATATTCTGATGGCGTGGGTTTATCTTGCATAATGCCAAAGTCAAAAGGGGCTTCAAGGCACATGTATCTTATCTTAGTAAAGTGATTGACTAAAGCACTAAGGCAAGGGATTAGTTCAACTTGTAATAGTAAACGACAATCAAAAGGCCTTGGTATGGGCAAGAGGCTACGGAGGTAGACACTAGTGAAGTATATGCAAAGTGCTAGTATTGAATTGTCGCAAAATGAGTGATGCACATTGAAAGATTGTGCTAAGGCTAAGGCCTAAGATTTAAATGATGGCATACCAACTTTTAATGAAGTTAATATACTTCAACAACTATTGGGTAATGAATCATCCAAGATCTGCACTTCATTCGTTAATGACATGAATTTGAATAGACGAATATCGATTGTTAAAGGAGTGAACATAATTGGAAGTGGCAGAGGCTACACAAGAAGAGATCTGATATCGGGGAAGGAAGAAACAAGAATGAAATTCGAAAAAAAAAAAGAGATACCGATAGTCGAGTTGTATTTGCTAGAATATCTTTCGGATAGAAAAAACACAATCTCAAGATAGAACTTGCATAAAATCGATAAATAGTTCACCACCAAGTTTAAAATCACAAAGGAATACAAAAAATTCACCACCCCAAGGATATTAAACAATGAAATAGAAATCACAAAGGAATACAAAAAATTCACCACCTCAAGGATATTAAGCAATGAAACAGAACTGTAACAAAAAACTCACAACTTAAGGAAGCATCCAAGAGATACAAAGTTTAAGATAGAACTCAAAGAGCTTCTGTCAATATCATCAGATTCTAAAACTTTCTTTCTAATCCTAAAACATCAAAATAAGTACTAGTGCAAGAAAAATCCTTTAGAGAATTACGAAATTAAGTGCTTTACATCTACTAACTAACTCATTTAATGTATTCCTTGGTCATGAAGAAAAGCATCTTGAAATAGCTTTGACTTTCTATCTTCCAAACCACCTATTAATGAAGCAGCTTTAACTTTCTCTAGTGAAAATGCTCATGAGCTATCATATTTGAGAGGTTTGGATAACAAGCTACGAGACAAGCATTGTGAGTTATAGAGAATACCATGGGATCAATAAGATTTACTTGAATTGACTGTAACAAAGTAGATACTCCCGTGTCAATTTCCTCTGGTTGAAAAAGACTTATCCTCAAGTCCTCATTTGTTTCAACCATGATAAAGACTAAAATCAACCATATTGGATGTTCAAAACATCATATAATCTTCAGATAGCTTGATCTCATAAGCATTATTGTCAATTCTCTTAAGCATATTGTTGGACCATCAGTTTTTTATTTCAATTTTCTAACTTTGTTTGATGGTAACCTCTCATTCCTTAGATAATCAAGATTACATTACATGTATTAAACTCCTTATGCTTTCTGTGTTTGTTAGCAACTTACATGTATCTCTCATTTTAATTTTCAGTGATTGCTTTAACTTTCTCATGCAACTTGTTTATCTGCTTAGCCCTCTCATCAATAATTTTACTTAATTGCTTAGTTGTAGAATGAGGAACAAGATCCAAAGGATCTATAGGATTGGCCCTCGGAATAAAATCAACATGATGCTGGTTGTCTCTCAAAGGTGGAAGGTTATGTGGGATCTCTTCCGGTACAACATCTTGGAACTCCTCCAGGATTGGTTTCATGATTTGCTGGTGGCTCCTTGTGTTGTTTATTATCAACTAAATCCAAAGGATTTATAGAATTAGCCCTTAGAATAAGATCAACGTGATGCTGGTTGTCGGAAGGTTATGTGTGATCTCTTTTGATACTACATCTTGGAACTCCTTTAGGATTTGTTTCATGATTGCTGTTGGCTCCTTGTGTTGTTCATTCTCCTCTATTACTACAAGAGTCAAAACATAATCACTCATTTCTAATTCACCCTTGCATTCACAGTAGGACATAAAAGACAAGCCAGTATAAGTAACCTTTTCCTCATCATCATATTTTGGTTCGTCATTGGCTTCATTTCATTTTTCATCACTATGTTCTTCAACAAATGTAATAATCATCATATTTGGACTACATGAAGCAATATGCTCAAAACTATGATATTCAAAGTATTTTTGGTCACTTGGTGTAGACAAATTAGGTAGTTGTTTGTTGCCAGCTGATCTTTCACCCTTGACTTGTACCTTCGACACCACTTTGCTTTAGAAAGTAGGCTTGAAATTTTCTCCTTTCGTATAACCATCTTTCGAACCGTATCGATAACCCCTTATAAACTTTTGCTATTTGTTCACACTAAGATCTCTTTTATTAAAATCATAGATTTTGAGAAAGATTTCTTACATATAGTTGTCAGGTAAGTATTTTTTTTTCAACTCCCTTTTTATTTTCTCGTATGTCACGATCTTATTCTTCCCCTTACATTTTCTTTGCTTCTTCAGATTTTCCCATAAAAAATATACATTCCTTCTTAGTTTGAGTGCCACAAGCTTTACCTTCTTTTATTCTAGTGGTTCATGAAGGTTGAATATTCTTTCCATCGTATTAAACCAATCAATAAAGTCATCAATATTGATTTTACCTTAAAACTTTGGAATATCAACTTTTAGTTGTATTTGTTCTGTCACTCGTCTTGGTCTCTACACCTTACATGAAATCTTCCAAACTCCCTTGGGTAAGGAGGTGTATCATTATCAGAACTAAACTTTTGAACATAATTTTCATGTTGATTATTTCTACTCCGAAGTTCTTTAATGATTTCATTTTTTTCTTGAGGACTTTGTCACAATCTTTGTAGCTGCAATTTCAAGGATTCAACATCATCTTCATTGCCAATACCTTCATCCACTACTTTTTCATTTCGTCATGCCATGATCTCTAGCCTTTAGCTCTAATACGAAAATAATACCGGGGAAGGGAGAAAGATGAATGAAATTAAAAAAAAATGATATACTGATAGTCGAGATGTATTTGTTGGAGTATCTTTCGGATAGAAAAGAAATACACTCAAGATAGAACTTGTATAAAATCGATAAATAGTTCACCACCAAGTTTAGAATCACAAATGATACAAAAAATTCACCACATTAAGGATATTAAACAAGGATATAAAACTATAACAAAAGACTCCACACTTAAGGAAGTATTCAATAGATACAAAGTTTAAGAGATAAGTCAGAGTTTCTAATAGCATCAGTTTCTAAAACTTCTTTTCTAATCTTAAAATACCAAAATAAATACTAATGCATGAAACAACCCTTCATGCATAGAGAATTACAAAATTAAATGCTTTATATATGCTAACTAACCCTTTTAATACATTCCTTGGTCATAAAGAAAAATATATTGAAATAGCTATAACTTTCTACCTTCCAAACCACCTATTAATGAAGCAATTTTAACTTTCTCAAGTGAAAATGTTTATAAGTTATCATATTTGAGAGGTCTGGATAAAAAGTTATGAGACCAGCATTGTGTTATAGATAATATCATAAGATCAACAAGATTTATTTGAGCTGACTGTAGCAAAGTAGGTACTCCCGTGTCAAGATCGAAATTCAAGTTCACGATACTAAGATTAGAGTGCAACGACGACTTCACTAAAAGATAATATAGTGAATGTATCATGATGGAATAATTCACGATAATATGACATACACAACCAAGTCTTGTGAAGGACTTAATAATCCGAAGAGAAGGTTAGATTTATTATGAGTTTTGTTTTAGTGAGCAATACAATGACAAGAAGGGTTATAGATTTAAAGAGTAAATATTATGATATCGTAAAGGTGGATCTTTTGTGCATGTATCAAATTTTGCATCAGATAAAAACCTTGGATATCGATGGATAGAAGGTATACCATAGAGGTGGATCTTTTGACTACAAGTATTAGTGTCTTGTGGGGGACTTGGTCGTCCTAAGAGATGCTTGAAGCTACTAGAGAGTGGACTACTCAAACTCATATTTGCTCGAGTGAACTTAACATATTAATAGACAAGGTAAGACGAGCAAATGTTTCTACCGAGGATGCAAAGAATGTTTCTATCGATAATGCATAATAGAATATAATTAGCATGAACTGTGCACATGAGTTATAGTTTATGTTTCTATCAACCAAGGTATCTTGTTTGGAGAACACAGAGGTGTTAAAGCAGATGGTTGTAGGGGGAAATGAGCGATGACATGTCCGGAGGGACTTAACTATCCAAAATGGGAAGAATGAAGGTGAACTCAGAGGAGTACTTCACAAAGAAAAGAGACGTAAATATAAGACAACAAATAATTGTGCTACAAGTATAAGAAAGTTCCATGGTGCCATAGAGAAGGGACTTCTAGGTGGCCACCAATCCCTTAATTCCATGGAGGAGTGCATAATCATGAAAGCGACCAAGGAGGTAGAGAATACAAATATAAATGCTTAGTACTAAGACAGTGTAAAATGATAGTAATTAGAAAACTCTCTAAGACCAATGTTGAAAGGCTTTTCATCGAGATAGTTGAAAAAGGGAGACTTAGGGCTAATAAAGTGGTGCTCGATTAAGGAATAAAGTAGGTAATATATGGTCCATTCTGCTTAGAGAAGTATGCGACAAAAACGATGAAGAAGATGCTATAATCCCAAGGATTACCAAATCAAATAAAAACTTACCCTAGAGTTTACTATTTTCATATAATACTTCTTGTATTCCAAATATTTGTTAGTAATAATTAGACTAATTACAGTAACTGAGCTCACGCTAGTAACATTTTGATTAAGAAGATGAGAAAAGTTAATTAACTCTAGCTTTCTCAACTACGAGGAAATAAGTGAAATTAAAATTTTAATTCTTTTAGTTATCCAGAAAAGGAGCTATGTATATTTTTAAAAATCCTTTGAAATTAACAACAAACAATAGTAATCAAATCTTCACTTTCATCGAAGGTAGTCTATCCACTTTATTTCCCAATAGAGAAATAAAGTGGTAGTTAAAAGTAGAGATAATGCAAAAATACTTGAAGGCAACAATTAAGTAAAACTTCAAATTAATGCCAATTGCTCGTGAAAGCTATAAAAGGCATCTATCTACTTCAATTGATACAAGACATTCTAGGGATTGACTGTGCAACAGAAAATATCTCTTTCTTCCTATATAGGATTTGTAGGTACCAAAGAAGATCAACAATTGATGGCAAATTTTATGAAAGATCTTAAAACTTCAAATTATGCGAGCGCTGCTCATGAAAGCTAAAGAAGGTATCCATTTAATTCAATCGGTACAAGACATTCTAGGGATTGATGTGCAACATAAGATCTATCTTTCTTCATATGTAGAATTTGTAGGTACCAATGAAGATCAACACAATTCAATCAAACCCACACTAGGGTTGGAGTCACTAACAAATTGAAGTAAAATTAATGAACTAAAATTTGACTATTTAATAGTAACATCAAGAGAGTACTTTGCAATTAATACTTAGGATTGAAGATTCAACAAATGTGATGAGATTCAACATCCATAAAGGTAATGAGATGTAACATCGATGAAGGCTTTGTGAAGAGATTCAGCATCCATAAAGGTAATGAGATGTAACATCAATGAAGGCTTTGATAAAGACATTGAACAAATAAGTGAGGGATAATATTACAAATAGTTTGTAGAGAAAGTGTTCAACGTAATGTTTGTGCTTTTCAATTTATCCATGCCTTAAACAATATGTAATGAGCTTGTAATAGAATTGACAACCCCATTTTGATTGAAATTTATGATTATTTCTAAGAAACATAATGTGTGTAGGATCATTGTGTGGATGCCATATACAAAACCTCCAACTTATAATTTGTAATATTTTTTATAAGTAAAAAATTTATTAAAAACATCAATCATCTTAACACCCTAGAGTCGTACGAGTGGCACATGACTAGATAAGCCTCAAGAGGAGTGTCTTGAGTTGGTCTATCACTCAATTTCAAGGTTTCACCGATTTCACAATAGTATCACATTGATACTAATTCGTATGAACTTTTAGGTACAAGTTACCTTCGACTGTCTTTTTAATTGTTTGCTTAGATGTTTGAGTTAATACTTCTACTAATCCATCTTCATTTTTACAGATCTTTAAGGAACCCTACAAGGTTACAACTTTATTGATAGACACACAAGATGCTACTTGTTCTAGGCAAAATCAATTGAGTTTGTGACAAGATGACAATGCCAATGACGTTATTGAAGATATAATCTCGAGTAATGGAGAAGTTCAAGGGAGAGCAAATTGAGGTGTTAGAGACAAGGGAAAGACGAGGTTTTGGAGAAAGGGAAAGTTGGGGAAAATTACTTAATAAAAAGAGATGTTGAAGGATGAGAGACTCAGAAGGAGACAATAACCTATTTAATAAAAAGAGGTGTTGAAGGATGAGAGACTTGGAATAAGAGACAATAACCATGAGGACGAAGGAAGCAACCCGAATGAAAAATGAGAGTTTAAGAAATTCTAAATCAATTTCATTGACTCCCATTGATTTAAGAAAGTTGGAAGAAAAAACATCTAAAAAAATTAAGAGGACAAAACTGAATTTTATATAAAACACCAAAAAACACCTCTCAATAGAGGTATATCAGTCAATAAAAATGATTATAAGGGTTTTTCTTATCGTCGTACCTTTTCTCACCATGGTAATGGCCGTCTTTAACCCAAGGCAACAAACCACCAGCAGCGCAGCAACTGCGATTGGGCCCGACGGTTCATACTGACGCGGGTCACTGGCATGTAGGGTTTCCCCAACTGTTTGGCTCACCAAGTTGCCTCTCGTGCCTGTCACTGCATGTACATCGAGAAAATCTATATATACAGTCTATCACCTATGCATTTGGCAGCAACAGATGGTGCTGAAAGATAAAAAAAACATGTAAAACACACCATGCAATTGGTCCCAGAAACGTAACATTATATATGTGAAGCACAATGTATCAACAACCCCACTTGAGGACTGTGAGAAATAGCACATGCGAGGCAAATGGAATTTTCAAATACCAATTTCAATTCAAGCAATAAATAAATACCGCAATCCTGATGTCAGCCTTATATCTTCCCATAGTCCTTTCTCGAATTGGGCATTGGTAAGGCTGTTGTCATCGAATATCCAACCCTTCATCCTACAGTGAAGTCAAACCAGTTAGAATACTATGAGTTGCCCCACAGCCCAGCCTGTAAGAATGGTGAAATGAGATTCAAAAATAATACATACAAAGAGGAAATTCTTTTAACAACTTGATCAAATAATAGAAAAGGCACAACCTAATATACAAAGCTCCAGCAATTGCAAGGTCCAGGGGTCTAGGGAGGGCCAATATATAGAGCATTACCCATTTTCTCAACTCGAGCCCTAGTCACCTACATCGCAAAAAACATTCTTATCCAACATCAAGATTCACCCTCTTAACTCCTATGACAATTAACACTTGTTATTGTCTATTTCCTGTGAGAATTGTTACTCACAAATTTCTCAACCGAGCATACTTCAAAAGTCAAATGTCATATAGCTCTCATCTGTTACTCAAATACACTGAAAAATAGAACATGCTCAACTCAGATGAGACGAAGAAAAAAAATAAATAAATCAAGTTTTGAACATCTACAGAACTCAGAGTGCTCAAATGTATAAGTTCTACAAGGTATCATAGATGGGAAAGCACCAGCTGTTATACAAAATATAACAATTTCAAGCCAAGGAACAGTTTGATAACGACTAATTGCAGCTGCAAAGTTGTCAAAAGGCATCTCATAAGGTAACTAAAAGAAATCTACAGAAAAGGTTGGTATCTCATATTTACATAACATCTATAATATTTCTCCAAATACTACAATGTCCAATTATACTATGATTTCAAAAAGAAGCGTTTACCTGGTAGTCATTAAGGGGAAATCTAGTAATCAGAATAAAGTCTGACATTCCATAGAATTGCCCCTTCATCATTCCTAAAGACTATTTCCATTGGAACAGATTGGCTATGGAACAAAAGTTAATAAATTTTGCCAAATATTAATAATGAATTTTCAATTGTTTCCAAGCCAAATAAAACTAATTATAAAATTAGTATCAGGCAAATTTAGGCAAACAGAGTGTTGGTCAAAGGGCTAGTTGGCAAGAAGAGAAGCTTACCTTTTTGTTTCTAGTGACCATGGTTTCAAATATCAGTCGAACCAATATGTAACTACCAGTACTTATCGGTCCTTGGTAAGACTGATACTGGATTAACAGCTTGGTATCAATCATTATTCATTTTTTCATTATTTTATTTTATTGATACTGGATGGTAGGTATTGTATACCAGTATTGTTGACCTTGACATAGACTTTACAGCTGAGGGATCAAGGACCATGGACCAGAAAGCTTAAGACAGTTTTTACCATATAACACATAACAAAACAATGTAGCAGAGACTAAAATGCCAAATACTATTTGATGCAATATTAAAATAAATATTTACATAATAAAATAATATTGGTGGAGTAGCGAAGGTCAATATTCATGCTCAAAATTTTTATGCATCAAGACAATGCAATTTAAAACCCTATAGCAACCTCCATAAAAGTGCATGAGATCAAGTTTATTACTTGTGTTATTCTCCTTCTATTAGACATGAGTTTCTATTCTTCTCATTCCAGTGGACTAAAATTCTAGAAGCATACATGATACACTGGCTTGCTGAGAGTATATTCACAGCTTGTGTTAGCAGTGATGCAGTCAACGGATTAAAAATGCCATAGCACAGCCAAAGAATGAGAATCTCCACTTTTCATTCCACAACAAGAAAGCATGGATTAAGTATGAAAGCCTACCTCCTCTGATCCAATCTGGCTAGGTTTTTATTGAAAGCAGCTTAAGTTTGGGTTAAGCGTTCCTCACCTTCCTATGATTTTGTCAATCTGGGTTAGAGCATTGAAAAACCTTTAGTTTAGAGCTTTCATTATGATTGGTTGACCTTATATACTATAATATGTTGGATTTGAGAATACTGTTTGATGGATCGTTTCATCGCCTAAAACGGTTAGCCTAGGTGTTTCTTTGGATTATCATCATCATCAACCAATGAGCTACAACATTGCCAGGTATTAAGCCTGTTTACTAGAAAACCTCTTGTATTCATGTAACATTAGGAAAGTTCAGATCTATGGTTTTGACCAACAAACGAAAAAGCCCCTATGAGAGTCATTTTCTCTTTGTCCCCTTAAAATGGACTTTAACTTAAGGCCACACATCCAACCTTAATGCCATCACTCAACAAGATTTAGGAGAATTAATTTTCTTTTTCTATGAAGAATCTCTTGTTTGATACAATGGCCTGTCCAGATAGGCAATTGACTATAATAAGTTAGACTATAATAAGTTACCAGTTTAATTGTTTGACTCAACTTACAAAAGCCATAATGATTACCAGTTGGTGGAACTAGGTCACATCAACTGATTGGAAGGTTTCCTTCCGTTTTAGCATATTTTCCAACAAATGTAAGCTGGACAGAATTAACATAAACTATCATGTTAAAAAGTTTTAGTAATTTTTTTCTATGTAGAATTTATTATTTGATAATGATGGCTGGTGCAGAAAGCAATTGAATCTTGTCCACACGTTCAATTAACTGACTCAACTTACCAAATGTGACAAACCGATTATTGGTTGATTCAAGTTTGTTAGCATCAACTAGTCTACAGCTATCAAGAAAGTTGCTTCACTCTCACTTTTAGTTAAAAATGGAACTGGCTAGATATTCTTTAATTATATTGCAAATGGCTTTTGATGCTAAGATACCAAATAAACAAAAGGTGGACCTATGGATCTATTCTGTTCTCTATATTTGGCAGGTTTGAATCCTTATCTAAATTCTAAAGTATTATCCTACAATATATTTACTATTCATAATCAGTCAGAGTCCTGCTTTAAAAGGTAAAAGGCTATATTAATTATTTTGCAGAGAAGACAAACTGGTGATTACAATTCCTATTTTTTGAAGCAACGGATTTCTAGTTTGATCAGGCTTATCAGTTGGTTAGAATTTATAGACATGTTTTGGCTGTAGACTATTTTCCCGAATTCTTCTATCTGAATTCTGCCCCTTCTGGTTTCTTTCTCTCTATTTTTTTCCCTAGTCTTACTTTTCCCTTTGGTAGCAGCAGATCTACTGCTGTTCAGACTTACACTTTTCAGAATATCTGCCATTTTCTTCCCTGTTGTTTTCTCGTGACAGTTGTATCCTTCCAGATGTCTTTCCTTGGCAGAAGCACTATCATTCAGGAGAAGTTTAGGTCTACCCTCAATCTGACCAAATTTGATCACACGTACTCATTTACCTGCCAAGAATTGTGTAGTTTTTGCATTTTATATGGCCCAACCTTAAGAAAATTCAACTAAGCTTCTAGCAGATTGCACCCTATATATCATTTGTAAACAAGAATATCCACAAAGCAAGAAACCTGTGGTAATCATATCAACTTGATAAAAGAGGATAACAGAAAAGACCAAGTCTGTATGATTACCCCATGGCATACTATTGCTAAACATAGCATTGGTAGATGAGTGAGAATCTGTTCTGTTGTTACATGAATGCACTGCCTGGCCATATTGATTATATCTTTCACCTTGCATAATATTTGAGTTCACATAATTGTACCAATGAACAGATTGTTGTCCAAAACGGCTTGGGAAGTTTTGTGAGAATTAGGGTGGACGAGCATTCCCAGCACGTACATCATGGGAAGTAGAAGGGCTACTCTCAGTAAGCGAATATGCCTGATGAAGACCATCTGTTCTGTAATCAAACACGAAAACAGAAAAAAATGAATTGCACAAGGAAAAACTAAAAGAAGTTAGCAGAGTATAAAAGGTTATGATGAGACATACCAACTCATACTAGTCCACCACTTGCAAAAAATAAGAGACTGGAGCAGCACACAGGTACAGAATACGGTTGTCACATCCATATGCAAGGATACCAATTAACCAAATAAATAATAGGATATGTAGTTTTAGTATCTTAAGATTAACATTTTTCTCTCTCCTCTAAAATATTTTTATCATTATTTTTTTACAAAGTATAACACAAATGACAAAACTACACTACAAAACTGCAGTAGATCGATAATTGTCAAATCTACCCTTAAGTCCTATTCTATTTTCATCATTTCCAAATTCCAGCCTTCCAGGATACTAAATCTATACTAGGAAAAGACTCATATACAGTTTGAATCACATATCAAATTAGCAATGACACAGAAATGATCTCGTTACTAACTTCTATCACATAGCTTATCAAACCACTGGGTTCAATAAACCGACAATGCTGAGAATATTTTCTGAGTACTTCTTATATGAAAATTACATCAGACACATTTTTCACCAATATTGTAATAAGCACCTTCCATCTGCAACACCCATATCCAAATAAAGAAGATGCTTTGCTAAAGCCAAATGAAAGAAAGAGAGAGTATTTCAGGAGGGAAGTGAGATAAACAATTGAGGAAGAGGTGATCTCTTGAGGAAAAAAAGGAAGAACAGACATTTGAATCGGGAAGTACAGGGGCTATTCGTAAATTGATTGTCTTCTTAATTTCATAAATGGGGTTAAATCAAGGGTCAAATCAAGCATAGGTTTCCAACATACTCCATTATAGCTTTCTAACAAAGAGGCAGGGTGTAGTTAGGTTTAAGGGGTGGAATATATTTTCCGATAACATGTGATTCAAGCCACTATATCATGTGAATGGCGAATAGGATATACCTATTCCATTATACCTCTTGTTGGTTCGAGCCTTAATGGTTCAAGCCATTAACGGTTATATAATTTACTCTCACTACTTGTTGAGCTCTAATTGAAGAGGAAATACCTCAAAGGTATTCAAAATACTTCCAGGTTGACTCATTTCTAGCCTCCCTAGATGTTTGTTGAGGGCTTGTTATTGAATTTATGAATTGTGTAGAAGCATGTAATGAAATTAAAGGCAATTTTTGTATCTTTAATAAAGAACAAGTGAAGGTTACATATGCTAGAATGCAAATTTCAATGTCATCGAAACTGTCACAAAACTGGTTGGTTTAGAGGCAGGAACTCCTTGCCCGCCAAGATCCAAGAGATTTATTGACCAACAATAACTGGAGGAAACATAAGGAAAACATAGATCGAACAAAGGTACTGGAACTAAAACAAGAGGAGACATACAAGAAAAGAGCTGCCTCATAAATCATCCATCTGCTAGCAGCATTTTCCAACCAACAAACATTTTCTTCATAGATTTAGGATTTTAAAATAATTTAAGACAATATAAAATTAACTAGCCAAAATTCAAGTATACTAGTATAAGGCAATGCATACATAGAATCAATGTATACCACTGCTAGGAACTTCCATCATGAACATGATTTATGTGCATATCTACATGCCATTCCCAATAACACATATTTTGATGCAGAGAAGATAGACAGGACCCCCATGCAAATGCTCCTAGATAATATCAGGATGAAAGTGCATGTCAAGTGTGTTAAAATGCAGTAGGGGCGGCGGTGTGCAGCACATGCTGCCTTATAGATAAAGAGTGGGTGAACTGAGAAGGTCACCTCAATCCAATATTAAGTTTCACACAATCATCTTTCAAGTTATAATTTCCTCACCTCCGAAAATGCAAATCTATGATTACATGGGGGAAATAGATTCTGTAGCATACCTTTCATTTGATGAGAGAAACTTTGAGCTTGGATTAGCTTGGTTATGACCATGGCCATATCGGCCAGTTTTACTTGTTAGGGTGGAAGCATCTGATGGTTCACCAAGACATACACAACTAGTAAATTCTGAATTTAGGGAGTTGAATTCTGCAGTATCCTCTTGCAAAAGAGATTCATCACTGGGAAAGAAAAAGGATATTGAAGTGTGAGCATTTATACAAATAAGGCATAGGTTAACTGGATATGCAACAACATGCCAGGATTTATAAACATAAAGCAGATATAAACTCAACAATGGAACAATTTGTTGACTCGTTATTTGTTATAAATATCAAAGGACCTTTAAAATTAATCAATATAAAAAATTCTGTAAAGCTAAACTTATCCAGTGACAGAAAATGGAATCTAATATAATCAAGATCATGAACGATATGATGTATTACAAATTTACTAAAACTATTTGAAAATCATCTATCTATAATATGAAACATCTAGAGTTGGTACAGTTGGAACTTAAAACAAGTCTCATGCAAAATTGAAATTTTCTTACAACTTCCTAAATGGACAAGAACAATCTTAAAAAAATTCATATTAAATTGAAACTAGAAGGATAAAAGATTGTTTGCATCAAAAGTAAAATCCATCAATTGTCAAGTGTGACAAACTGAGTGGAGAAGCAAATAAAACACAATGTAAGATAAACTATCAAAATTGACATGGACTTGTGGCGACCACAACTTTTTCCCGCCTGATTGTACTTGTTACCCTCCTCTACCTCAACTTTCTTCCAATGATCACTCTAATCTTGTTCAACCTTTTTCACTTTCTGAAATATGGACAACTTTATCTCAAATGGGGAGGGGCAAGAGTCCTGACCCAGATGTTTCGACGTTGAATTCTTTCAAGTTTTTTGGGATGACATTAAGATTAGTATTATTGATGCCTATAATAACTTTCACTCCATCTCTACCATTCCTCCTAGTTGGGGTCTAACCTGGTTGGTTTTCATTTCAAAATCCCCCAATGTTGTTCTCATCAAAGACTTTAGACCCATTGCTCATTGTAATGTTTTATACAAAATCCTTACCAAAACTCTAGCCAATAAACTTAAACTTCATATGTCCCACCTTATCGACCAAGAGCAATCTGCGTTTATCAAAGGAAGGAACATATGCGATAGCATCTATGAGCTTGTTCACACCATGTCTTGCTCTATAAACAAGCATCCTCTCATTCTTCTTAAGCTCGACCTAGAAAAGGCCTTTGACTTTATTTCTTGGGATACCATCAAGAACACTCTTTGAGTTAATGAACTTTCTTTGCAAATTTATTGGATGGATTACAGCCTGCATCTTTTCTCCTAACTTTACCTATCTTATCGACAGATATCAATCCAACTGCTTCAAGAGTAAAAGGGGCATCACGCAAGGGGATCCACTCTCCCCTTACCTCTTTATCCTAGTCGTCTCATCTCTAATTTCTAAAGTTATCAACATGAACAAAATCACCCCCTTTTCCATAAGAGGCACGAAGATCTCCCATCTTATGTTTGCGGACAACCTTCTTCTTGCTTTTAGAGCTAATCATAAATCTTGCTCCACCGTTCTTCAAATTCTAAGAGTTTTTCAAAATCTCACACACTTAAGAGTAAATCTTGACAAATCTCACTTTTACTTACCCAAACACTGTGATCCTTCCTCTAAACATTTATTCTACAACTCCCTTGTTATCAAGGAAGGCTCTTGGCCTTTCAAGTACCTTGGCACCTATCTTTCGTAGGGAAAGCTACATAATAGGTTTCAACATTTGCAAGTAGAGAAAGCCCTTAGCAAAATCCAAGGGTCGCATAAAGGGCTTATTTCTCAAGCTGAGAAAATTGTCCTTAAGAACTCGGTTAACAACTCCCTTCCAACCCATATTCTTCTAAGTTCTTGGGTTTCTGACAAAATATTGACTAGGATCACTAAACAAACTCGAGATTCTTTTGGAACGACTCCCATGATAAAAAAATATGCACCTTTTAAGTTGGGATAAAATGATTCTTCCCAAGAATGAAAGTAGCTTGGGCATTAGAGACCTTACCCTTATCAAAAGAAGTTATATCTGCCAAGCGACTTATTCCCATCCTGAATAGAGAAAATGCTATTTGGGTTAAAATCTTTCTTTCCAAATATGACAGCTTCCACCCTTGAAATTCAGCATCTAAATCCAATGCCTCCTGCTCTTTCAAATCCATTATAAGAATGACTTCTCATCTGAAAGATGGCTTTTGTAAGCTTATTTCTAACAGCTCTACCACATCAACTTGGAAAGACCCCTTGGCTCGATAATATACCTATCAATAAATGGCCAACCAATGTGAGTGTTAGTGAGATAGGTAATTATAACTTAGTTTCCTACATCATCCTTAATTCCCAGTGGAATCTATCTACCCTGGAGACTCTTTTTCACCCTCTCCTTATTGCTAGGGTACGGAGCATACACATCCTGCTTAATTCCAATGAAGACACTTGGATTTGGTTGTTAACCCCATCTGGGAAAACTATGGTTCTTATAGACATCTCATGAGAAGTCATCACCCGAATACACCTTGGGCAGTTTGGAATACCATCTGGCATATGAATGTAGCTCCAAAAATCAAGATTTTTATTTGGAAACTATGCTTGAACAGACTCCCAACCTCTAATTATGTTTCACACATCATCCACTGTCAACACACTCCTTATCAAGTCTGTCACTTCCATTTTGATTTTGCTAAACATATTCTTTTGAGTGTTCTTTTACTTGATTTTTTTGGAATTTCCTCCAATCTAAAATCGACTTTTCATTCCAGTTTCTCCCCTCCTGGTTTTCTGGGGATTGGCTTTCAGAAGGTCACAATTTGGACAACTTCGGGCAAAAACACCTTTGCATCATAGACCTCTTTATGGTTTCTTTGGTCTAATCGAAATGATTTGGAACATCACAACCACTCGATCAAGCCTTCAATCCTTGCCTTGAGAGCCCTCAAATCTGCGAACAATTTCTTCAATCATGAGTCATTGAGATTCTTACGAGGACCCGAAGGGCCTCACAAGTAAGGTATGAGTATTTGAAATTGATGGATCATTTATTTCTCCATCTCTACCTGCAGGTATTGGATATGTAATAAAGAATGTCTCAAATGAATGTCTATTGATGGGAGGTAGCAACTGCATTACCTCAAGCCCAGTTACGACAGAAGCCCTAGCACTACTGAAGAGCCTTAAAGCTGCCTCACAGCTCCAGCTTTCACCTTATGGATCCAATCTCTCTCTCTTGAGGTGGTCAACTTAGCCAAAGGACTCTCTCCACTATCCCTTGGTTTTTGAAGAAATTGTTCTCTGATATCTTCTCCCTGTTAGACAATCTGAGAGTTACAAGCACCACCATCTCTTATCTTCCTAGATCTTTGAATAATGCTAGTCATTCCCTGGTAAATTTTGGCAGATCTCAATCTGTTAGACAATCTCAAAATTACAAGCACCACCATCTCTTATCTTCCTAGATCTTTGAATAATGTTCCCTGGCAAATTTTGGCAGATCTCAATCTGCTCCTTTTGTCACACACTTTGTAACTAGATCTTAATAATTTAATTAATAAAATTCTGCTTGTTTCATAAACAACATTGACATGGTTTGCAGTTCTACATCTAGTACCAATTTCAACTATAAAAAAAGAATAACACAGGCCCTTCGGGGTATGCAACCATATATAAGTATTTGGACAAATTGCATTTTAACCAAAAAAAGAAAGGCAAAGTCTTTAACTGAAAAGAGAACAGTTTCTACAGAAAATAATATGGGTAGGATGCTCTAAAACTTTTGAAGATGAATATTCTATATAAGACAATATTAACTTGATTAGTTCTTTTGCCATACCAGCCAGTATCCATGTCATCATAAAAAAGTAATCCTCCAAAGGTTCACTGCATTATCTTCTAGTAAAATGCTTACCCATTGACAGATGCAGAGTTTATGACCCAAGAAAGGTCAAAAAAGCAAACACTCGAATTCCACAATGCACTACAAGTTGGCAATACAAAACAGGCATCCAGGCTTCAATTTACCTATAATTGGGGTCCCAGTCTGCAGGATCAGGCAACGATGAACTGCCTTCTGGTTTATCACATGGAATTTCCAAGCTGTGTGCACAGACCACACGGGAATTATCCACACTATGTGCTGGATAACTTTTCTGATTGGCTGAAGTAAGGTTTAAAGATAAGCCATTCCCTACACCCATCTGTTGCTTCCAGTTAGAATGGCTGGAAGATGAAATCACAGAATGAGCACCATGCCCTTGAAACTGAGCATCAGAGTGGATACAACTCATGCCATTAGCACAAAATCCTGGTCCACGCTCAGATGCACTTCCATAAGGCTGCATGCACATTGTTGGGTAGCCCCAACATTTATTGTACTGACCAATGGCAGCCGCTTTACCCAACAAGATACCACGACTGCTGCTCCTTTCAGGAGAAGTTGGACCATGCTTTCCAGGAGAAGCAGAAGAAAAATGCATCTGGGAGCTTGGAGGAGTAAATTGTGAGGGACTGGCTCCAAGAGACATTGGTCCCACACCTCCAAAAGGACTAACATCAAACCCAGTTCCATGAGACAGCTGAGATCTATATCTAGCATCTGGACTAGATCCAAGTAATTGTCCTCCAACATGTACGTGCATATTGAACCCACATGGACCTACTGGAGAATTATACGCATGCATACTGTTAATATCACTGTAGCTTCCGTAACTGCTCACGAAACCTGTACTATCATTATAGCTACCATGGCTTCCCAAGCTGCCATAGTTTCTGCCATAAGACATAGGAACCTTCTGAAAGTGAGGGCTACTGAGTGATAAATAGTAGTTAACACTTGAAACCTAAAAGGTGAAAAGATTGCAAGCTCAGAGAGGACATTAAACGAACACAAACAGAACCTCAGTAACTGACAGAAAGGTTCCATGATGACCTGAGGAGAAAGACCAGCAGCTAGCCAGTGACCACCGCCTGGATTGTGATCCACAGTTATAGTATAAATGACAGGCTAAATTTTGAAGAAGAAAAGATTTTAGGCCGAATATCTGCCAAATAATTCCAGTATAATATCTCATATTGAATCTATTAGGTTAGAGAAGCTAGATTCAATGTAAATAAGTGAAGATACTGAAAAGTTCATTAATATAACTTTACTAAAACAACACAGTATGATCACCAGTGGATGCATGACTTACACAAAAGAATTCAATGTAGCTATCAATTTACAGTTTACACAATACACTTGATAAAGCATTGGTGCACTAGGTGGGTTTAGTTAAACATGCAGGGATCTTGACCAACATAAAAATCATGAGGTTCTAAGAGACTTGACTTACAATTCTTGGGGTCTCATGGGAAGGTTGATAGGGACATCTGAATGGTTCTCCAGTGACAAATGGATGACCCGAAGCCTGAGGATGAGTGTTCAATATACATATTGCTTAAAGTTTGTCTAGACTGTAGACCATTCAACTCCGTAAGCTACTAACAACAACAATAACAAACTAAATTTACATAACCTGTAAAGGTGACCACCGTTTTCCTGGATCAAACTCGACAAGGCCCCTCAAGAAATCAACCAAAGCCAAGCGGGTTAAACTTTCTGCAACATGATTGTCTAATTTAGAATAAGAAGCTAATACTACTTGACATCAACAAAAATCATATAGAAGCTAATATTTTCTGCTACATAACAGAAACATCAAACCTTTTGAGATTTCTTCCTCTGGCAAATTCTTTCTGTACGGGTAGTTGGCGATGATATCTTCCAGCTTTACATGATTAAAGTAGTTTTTCCCTATTGAAGGCCTTTTTGACTCTCTCTTTAGAAATATCAGGAGACAAAAGGAAAGCATAAGACTAAAAAAACTGCAGAAAATATTGTTTATCACAAAATTGCCATAACTCACTGCTTCATATTCATCCTCAGTTAGAACTTGGTAGGCACTAATAAGTTCCTCGGACGTCGCATCATGCTCCAAATGATAAATACTTCTAACGTGCTTAAAAAACTTGCCAGTATTTTTGGAATCCCTAAGCAAATTATCAGGTGGTTGCCCACTGCAGAATAACTTCAGCTGTTAGCCAAAGTAATTATTCAAAAAAATGTCTAACACCAAGCAGCCAAACCTTTTAGTAAACCCATTTCATTCAGGAAATCAAATAGACAATTGATTAGATGTTCCCTAACTACATCATTCCACAACAAACTTTTATTTCCAAAGATTTCCTATAGCGTCCTATTTACCACGAACATGGCGTACATTAGATTTAGATTTACCATAACTCATACAATAACACAGCTCCCATCTATAATCACAATCATGCACTAATTCACAATAAACAGAAAAAAAAAAAGCTATAAAGATATTCTTACCACAGTGAGAAATGTATTACAGAGTCCTACTGCTTGGCTATTAGATACTGAGCAATGCAAAGCACAACACCTACCCTAGTATCTGTACCATCCGCTTGAGAAGATCATACTCTGAGGCTCCAGGAAATAAAGGTAACCCTAAAAATAATTCAGCAACAATACATCCGAATGACCACATATCAATTGAAGCTGTGTATCTGACAGAAATGTTAAGCATGATATCTTTTTACACAATGATTGTAAGCAATCAACCAAAGACTGTATTGAAGAAAAGCTTGACTGAACAAAAAATTTGCCAAGTGGAATTCTACTGCCAATTGTATCATGAATATTTTATGAAAGAAACAAATTCCACAATCTGACATTAGCACTTAAAACAGCAAATTGAGATCAGTGCTGCAATATGAAAGGCAAAAAATGCAGATTGAAATGCAAGAAAAAAATATCTTATCAAGAAAAGAAAGAATCGTAACAAAATGAAAATATAATATGGGAGCAAGGATACGGGTAACCAAGAACAACTTCTGGAGATCTGTAGTAACGGCTCTGCAACACACAGTGACAAGCCTTACATGATAAGGACACACGAAGAAAACCATTTATAACACTATCATGAGAGAGTACTAGGACCTGAATGTATGAGTACACCGTCCGACCCTCCATACAAGCTGATCCAAAATCAATAACTTTTATTTCTGTTGGCTTCACGCTGTATCCAAGACCAAAAATCAAAGTTCAGCAAAGAAATAAAATTAAAAATTTCACCACTGGAGTTACAATTAGAATCTCACCTTGTAGATATTAGTATGTTTTCTGGCTTCATATCACAATGTATTATACCAGCATCTTTCATGACAATCAATGCATGCAAAATCTAAGAAAATTGACATAAAAAAAATCATGGATCACAAATGCAAAATGAATATTATAAACCAAAGTTAGAAAGGTTTGTACGCTTGACTCATACACATCTCACCTGTTTTGAGAACATCTGCACAATGCTCAATGAAAACCCTTTGAAGTGGTTCATTTTAATTAGCTCATACCTGCAAAGCCAATAAGTTTTAGCACCAGCATATACCAGAGTTGTACAAATAGAAAAGTCATTTATCATTAACACCAAAATTTGTTTGATGCACATAGATATCAGAGAGAGACAGCTTACAGGTTAGAACCGAGCATTTCAAATGATATGCACAAGTGTCGCTGAAATACAAAATAATCAAGGGTACGAACAATGTGATGTTTATCATCAGGATTAAACTTCTGATTCAACTGCAGAGACAAAATTTACAGAGAACCATATTTATTATAATTTTCTGTGCACAAACTCAATTTGCAATACTAACTGCCCCGAATATCATTTACCATGTGCAGAATAGAGACCTCAACAACTGCCTGCCGATAATAAGCAGGCTGATTCTTAATTATCTTCACAGCAACATAACAGTTAGTCTCCAAATCCCAGCATTTGGCAACCTGTCCAAAGGTCCCTTGGCCAAGGATATCTTTGACAGTGTACCTAGAATCCAATAAGAAAAATATAAGTTTATGACAACTACATTTGATAATAAATTGTTACGTGGTACAGAGAAAGAGAAAGGCTGACCAAAGGCACAACTAATCCCAAGGCAAAGCAGAAACTGAGATTACTAAAGAGTCAAGATATCAACCAGATAATTTATAAAAATATGCACTCACAGGGTTGAAAAATAGTAACAGAAATTCAGCTCTGTGAATGCTGTTGGCTGCTTGTTTGAAAATAATCCATATTCTGATTATTCTTGGGTCCTTCATACATCATGCATTACTTATAAATCAGCAAATCATATTGAAGATCTTAATAGCAAAATTTTTTGCTCTCTAGAATGTCAAACTCCAAGAGCCATTTAAAAATTAAAAGACAACTTATCAGCTACAGTCCATCCTGAGCAATGTTCATTGCCCCCCCCCCAAACATTGAAACATCATCATGTTCTGAAAGAAATTTTCTCAATAACTTCTAGACCAATTACTCCCCTACACAAGTTTGTTTCGTACAAAAAAAAAAAAAAAAACTCTTATTTTTTTCGCCTGTGTTAAGATGGACCATGACATCAACCACTTATCTATAAGTGATTTACTATATGAATTTAAAGTCAAAACAGGATGCTGGTGTCCTCTTTTTAACTGTAAAAAAAAATCTATTATTCAGTTTCCTGAATCATTAAAACTACAAGACCTACCTGCTGGAACTCGAAAACATGATGAAAGTTGTTCAGCCTTTTACTACCAGAGGACCATGAATGTATTAGCAATTATAAGTGTGTATCAAGAACCAGGACTTTAATCAATAAAAGGTAACAACCTAGAATATAATATACCTATGAAGCATAATTTTACATAGGGTATAATACTATAATATGCAACTAACACAAAAGATTATTACTTATAGTGGAGACAAACCTTCGCTTTCTTTCAAAATTGACCAACTCAAAATTCACATGCAAGATGAGATCTGAATTTGCATTATCATAGCCATCATTCAGCACCCCAGTTGATGGATTCGTCAGGAAGTGCTTTGGATTCAATGCCTCTGAATATTTAAGTGTGGGATTACAAATTTGGTAAGTTTCAACTATGCCTTCGGTCAGTCTTGCCACCAGCTGCATGAGGAAATTTTTTATCAGCACTTGATACATCCACAGTGGCAGAAAGGAATCACAAGCCAACAGCATATACTAACATCATTGTAGAAGTCACAAAAGTATACAAGATCAGTGTGTGAAACCATGGGATGAGAAATTACATTTAATTGCAACAGAAAATTTCATGTGTCCATGAAATAGCTAATCATAAAATGCCCTTGCATCAGAAAAAAAAAAGGCATAACAAAATTTTTTACACATTCAGGAAATTGAATGCAATGATGACAGTATAGACATTCAGAAAGAACAGCAGTTACAGAGCTACCTCAGATTACCCATATAATAGGACACTGCATGCCACAGTCCATAGTGCAGTGCACAATCTGCGGACATTGGCAAGTATGTAGTACATAGTTGTACTATGTTTTGTGTAGTTGTGCCATAGTCAATAAATCAATGCAATTCACAGTGGAGGTACAGCACAGTATGGCATAGGTAGTGTGTACCAAGGATTGACATACCGGTCCGTACCGGTGTGCCGATATTTTATCGGTACCGGGCGGTATGCACAGTGCGTATCACCCGGTATATTAAATATATTATAATATTTTTTATAATATAATATAATATTATATAATATTAAAATATATTAAAAAATAAAAGCGACGTCGCCTCGAATTCTCTCTCGCGTGGGGAGACGTTCCGTCTCCCCGGGCGGGGAGAAAAGAACCCGCGGGCGGCGACGGCGCTAGGGCAGCGCGAGCGGCGACGGCTCGCGGGCGACCTCCGGGCGGAGTCGCCGCTAGGGCGGCACGAGGTACAGAACTCCTCCTCGTCTTCTTCTTCTTTTCCTCTTTTTATTCTTTCATTTTTCTTCCTCAAATCGACTGCTGACGGTCGATTTCTCCTTAAATCGACCGCAGACGGTGGAAATCGACCATCAACGACGGAAATCGACCGTCGACGACTGATCTTAGTGCTACCGCCCGTTAGCGGCCAGTCCGCGTACCGATCAGCTGCCGGACCGGTATGTACCGGGCGGTACGGGTCTTAGCGCTCGGTAAGGAAAACCTTGGTGTGTACCCTGGTATGCACTATGCTGGCAACAAACCTACAGGTTCATAGCATGCAGCACCTCATTCCTTGCAAATTATAATTTTCTAACTAAAATCACTTTATAGATAATTACCAAGTACATGCCCTGACGTACAACACAATATCATTGTCATCAAACCACTTCAATAACAACAGTGTTAACGATATTGAAATATCAATTGAAAAGCAATATTGCATGATTGGCTTCAAAACTATTGTTAATCCTTCAGAATTAGAGTTTTAGCATATAATGGATGAATATGGACGGTACACAGACAATATGATGCAGTATGCAGACATGACAAAAATGTAAGATACATGGGATGAACATGACACATGTATAATATCATATATTATTATAATTTTATACTTTCTGTAGGATAGGAAATTTATGATTGTCATATATGAAATAAGAATTGTCAAAACTCTTCAAACATAAATATTTTCTCATTATATGTACATTAAAAATCCAAATTATATACGTATTGTGAACTTCTGATGCAACCTAAACCCTTACAAGAATGACTTAATTGTCCAGTGTCCTAAATATAATATTTAATATAATAAATAAGAGCTTATGGTGCTCTTGAACTGGGCATATGTTGGAAAACCCAGAGGGCATTCTAAAGGGTCCTGTGCTTCACAAGTTCCGACAAGATTATCAATATATATCTTAAAGGTGCCACACAACAACCTATTTATCATATTTTAGAAAGAAATTTAACATTTTTTGCTTCTAGGTTGAACCTGACTTCTTAATTTCTTTTGTTTTGACACTATTATGAAAATAAGGATATAATCCAAATAAGTCAAGTTGCTATGAGATTCACTCACAATCTCTTCACCAAAATGCATAGACTCGTACCTAGGTGGAAGGCATGGTCTAGTTCATTGACTAGACCTAAACTGCTGGCTGCCGACAGCCAAATCTCTTGCCATAACCAAATCTTGAGTCAGGTGTCCAACAGCCAGCAACCAGCAAACAAAAATTATGCAACGTTATCCACCCCCCTTCTTCCTTTCCCTGCCTCTTTTCTCTTCCTTCCTTATTTCCCTTCATTGCCCACCTCTTTTTGTTCCTTTCTATTAAGGTTTCATTTTTCTGTTTCTTCAATACTGATCCTTCCCTTAATTGTTCCTATTCACAAATTGACTAGCTAAAATATTGGTGCCTCTACAAAGATAAGACTGTTCTATTCTAGGATCTTTTTACAAAGCACTTTGGGGTCTTTAAATGGATGCCTAAGTTCCGTACAATCATCAAGGCAGTCATGTCTGTTTGCACCATGGGAAAGATATACGTCTCTCCGAGTCTTTTTTGAACTAAAGAGAAACTTAAATGAGGCATCACTTACCACAACCTGAGAGGCCCAACATAAATATGCATTAGATTACGTTAAAGATTTCTTGCAAAATGCGGCTGTTACATGCCATAACAAAGATAGATAAGTAACAAGGTTAGTATTTGACAATATTTAGTTAAATCTTACTAAACAAGCAATTGCACATGTATAAAAATGTCAGAAAGCTTCTAGCATGGAAGACTTACTATAAAGATTGAAGAAATAAGAGTCATGATTACAAAGAAACAAGAAATTGTATTTATATTGGCATTCCTTGGGTTTGTCAGGTTTTTCCTTCGTTGCAGATCATGGTTGCCATGTGCTAACATTTAGCATGGCACGTTAACAACAGCATCTTGGTCAGCTTAATTTGAGATGATCATGACGCCACTGTTGTACTGGAGAAATGGTAGGATCATAATTAAAGGCTTCAAAGCCATATATTAGTTAAAATAACAATAAAACTTGAGTTGATTATGCTGCAAATACATAGACCACTATGCCTAAAGTAGAGGGCTCTTGCTTTATGGCACAGAAAATTTTCAAAGATTTTTCCAACAAATGTAGATACATTTCAGATTTCTCCCACACAGTGTAACACTAGTTAGTCTCTTTCCATGCCCAATCTTTTGAGACATATATCTTGTCAGATGATGTAACAATTATATGCATTTATTTTGTGAAACCTGACATTATTCATCCAGAAATAAGAACTTCAAGGGCCAATCTAAATTGTGCTAACAAACTATTTACTCGATTATTCAGTGAAAGGCACAACATCAAGATGAATCATTTCTCAATGACGTAGATTATCTAGCTCTTATATCAAATATTTAAGACATCTACTTCAGCTTCTGTTTCTCTATAGGAGAAATCTTTCAGCCTCCTTTACTTTATCAGATGCAAATTACCAATACTGAAAGAAAAATTCATTTGGTATTTTCGATTAAACAAAATGAAAAAAAAAAACTGTTTAGATGTTTTAGGGCTCGTGGCAAGATTAAAAAGGGTTATGAAGAGTGGGAAGTACAGGTTTCTTGACGATCACCCGAAGGGTAGCGATGGTGCTGCTGGATTCTGAAGCGTTGACCGTGGAAGGCGAAAAAGAAACATATGGACGGAAAGCTCTTCTTAGTGGATTCCATGATGAGGTAGAAACGGGAAGCTCATCAGGAGATCCATCCACCACAACCTTGCTGGCATCAACGTCCGCCATAGCCCCCGACCGATCAGCACCACCAGACCACCACTATCAGCGGCACAACCGACCTAAATTTACCACGCGGAAGCGCCGGCGAGATCTTGGATCAGGTCAGCTATTCCCCAAGTCGAGATCACCGGGCGGCGAATCCCTCCGGATGATTCCGGCCCCATCATCTCAATTCCGAGGAAGCATCGAGAGGGGGGAGGAGACGCCGCCAATGACCGGATCGGGAGCTCAAAGGCGAGCGGAGTATTTTCGGAGCGGAGCCTCAGTTAAGAACAAGGAGGAAGAGAAGGTCGTAGAGAGGCGGAATCGGCAAGGGTTAGGATTGCTATGTCGATGATGATTAAAACATAGGAGAGGGGTGGCGAATCGCAACGGGATGGGGGAGGGGAGGGGAGGGGAGAAAGTGTGGAGAGAAAGGTCCAAATCCTCCCGAGGGATGAAGCAGGACTGACTTTGGTTTAATATTTTTTTTTTTTTTTTTTTTTGCCTCTTAAAATAAGAGAAAACTAAATTACTTGGCTCGCTTCTCTGCTGACGGTTATCTTTCGATCCTAAATGACCGTAATTATATGCCATGAGAGCGCCCGACCGCACCGATAACGTGGACCTAAGCGAAAGGGTCCGCGTCACAAACCTCGGTCATCTGCTACGGGGCCGGCCGGGGAGAGAGTGGGACTACAAGTGGTAGAGAGAGAGAGAGAGAGGGAGCGATTTCGAGGTTGATTTGAACGTCGTCCCAGCCACCGACGGACGGCTCCGGCTCTCGTTTCCCCCAGGGGACATGCGTCCCACACCCATGCGCCGGTAAAAGATAAGCTGATCGTCAGTCATGTGCACCCGTGTCCGGGGGGGGGGGCACGCGAGCAACCAGAATTCAAATTCGCGTCGACGGCCAGCAGCTTAAGCAATCGCCTGTCCTGGATGAAATGGGACGTAGCATAGCAGCGTGCATGGGGTTGGTTACGCGGGAAATAATGCAATCGACTGATCCAAAAACGACGGGGGCAGGCGTTCACGTCAGGTCAACTTGTACTGTCTTATTATTTTCACACCCGATAATGATTAACCACCCGTTTATCGTGTGCCCCCTTCGTTTAGAGAGAAAAGTTTGCAGTGTGTTGTTGCAAAGAGAGAATTGGGGACTGCTGTGTGTTGGCCTCTTGTTCCGCCTATTTGCGGCGGTGAGTCCCCATGGAAACGTTGCGGTCGCTCGCTCGCGGACGTGTGCCGTCGGGATATCAAGCGGCAGAGCAGTGCTCGTTTACGCCTTCGTTAAGCCAAAATACAAATGAATTATTAGCTAGGCTGATCGTGCCAAATACACGATGATCTGTGTCGAGACATTTTCTTCGCAAACAGGTGCCCCCATCTTACGAACGAAGCTCAACCTTCATCGATCATCTTCATCCCAACTTTGCATAATCGGCAAAAGAACGAAAAATATATTAGATTCAATTATAATTATAAGTATTCACTATATATATATATATATATATATAAAGATACATCATCACATCCAATGATATTTGACTATAAAAAGTTACAATATACTCAATAGGTATAAAATGTTTGATAAAATTAATTATTCATAGATTTTTTAGGTGAATGATAATCGTCTTGAGATAGGATCACTAGTACTTCTCCTTTAGATTGCTTAAATTCTCATAACATATCCTTTGAATGTTGGTGCATTTATCGTAGTTGGATCCATAAGGAATCCTCCGTTGAATCCATCAATTGAATTTTAGATTCATATAGGGTAGAGTGATGGAGTGATCCACTAAACTCTATGGTTGAGGAGTGAAATACCCTCTTGGTCGATGGTTTGAGAGGTCTCGGGTGCTCTTACGATGTAGCACAATATCAGGTGGGAGAACCTCGATGGGTGCTGGTGCTAGCGATAGTTAAGCCGGTGATAGCGATCGAATTGGTGGTGTCACTTATTGAGCTAATTACTGGTTGTAGGTGCCCTGCAAGCCAATCACGTAAGTGATGACACGTGTGACATGCTGCATGATCTTTTTGTCTATTATTATTATTAGCATATTCTCACTTTATGTTGTGTATTACATATAATGTGATGTCTTTATGCAATAAAAATCGAATCGTGATAAGATCATGATAACGAGATCGATTCACTTTTAAATACAGATCCTAAAATAATCACAGTCATAAGTTACTCGAGAGGGACATTGAAATAATCAGACAAACTAGTGTTACTATATATGCGTTCATATGATGAAGGTGGTTGGCCTCATAGCTACTCATGTATGGGCACTAAGGATACAGTACAAATGCTCATTGAAAAATGAGTTCACTGATTGATCAACTTATGGAATACTGAATGGTTAATAATTCCTAACGTTAGACAGCGATTTTATAGTTTTAGTTATATGTATAGTCCTTAGACTTGAGACACCAAAAATACCTTGTTTGAGTACTCATTTCTTTGATGTCGAACTTACAGGTTTGGAAAGTTTCAAATATTGTACAAACAGTTGTCGGGATTAGTAGAACCTTACAAATGTGATTAAGTGTCAATAAAGGATCATCCACTCTCGATATCACGAGAGAAATATCTAGTGTACTCTTACTTAGGCAAATCTCTAGCTAAGATTATTTAGATTGAGAGAGAATAAGTTCTCCAAGAGAATCTGATTAGAGCAAAACTCGGATAAATTTCATATGTGGTCTGACAATATCATGCATAAAATACGGTCTCTAGGATATTAGATAGATAATGGACTATAGATAAATGATAATTAAGAATAGACAGGTCTAATGGATTAGATCCCCTGTACCGTATAGGGACTATGGCATAGTGGCTCGATACGCCCATAGTTTATGAGTTAGTGAATTATTATAATAAAATAATTCACTAAGTCAGAAGAAGTTCTAACAAGTACGACTCATAGTTAGCTCGGTATTAGGCCTAGAGGGTCACATATATATGGTGGATGTTGCAACGTAGAGGATTGGATATAAGTTATCTAATAAGCTCTTGTTCTAATTAGAACCCATAAATTTAAAATTTTGAGTCATGTTTTTTAGTTATATTTCTGTCAGTTTGTTAGTTTGGTATGAGTTAGTTAGGAGTTTTATTTAAAATTTATTATTTAATTAGGAGTCTAAGTCCTAGGGGACTCTAAGTTCAACAATCCAAGTCCAAAGGGACTCTTGGGTAGATCTTTGTAAATATGGGTGTAACTGCTTTTTTTCATCAATCAATGAAATATCATCTCAGTCATTTAGCAAACCCTAGGAGGCTAATCCCCTCAAAGTGATCAAGGAGGTTGATCCCCTCGAAGTGATCTTTATCCTCTCTCACTCTCTTCTATGATAGAACCCTAGGGGCTCCTATCATTTTGTATTAGAGCCGCGATGCTCGACGTTTTCACTACGATTCCACTATCGATCTTTGCTACAACTTGTAGTCCTCATTTGTCACAACCGTCCTCCCCATTGCTTCCCATAGACGCTGACTACCTTTATCGGTGACATCACAGAGACTGCAGCGACCGTGACAATTGTTGCCTCTATTGCCTTGCCTGCCACTATTGCAGCCCAGCCTTAGCATCGGGCAGTCATTGACGCATATCCCCCTTGCTAATTTGCTATAGAATTCAACACTATCTTCTAGCAGACCATAGTGGTGATTTCTTCCCACGCATTCTTGCCCACCAGCCTCAACAATAACTGTCATAGCCTTAACGATCTCATCATTGCAACATCATCGTACGACTGCCCTTCTTTGCCACCAGAATAGCAACAGCCGATCCCAGCCGAGATCAGCAACCAGTAGATCCCATCTCAACAACCATCCTCCACCCAATGATCGTACTCCTTGGTGATGTCATCTTCCATCTCGTCAGCATCCACGTAGTGACCCTTCACATTCACACAGCCACTATCAACCGATGTCACAGCAACAACACTGAGTAGGACAATGCTGATACCCTTAGCTTGACACCAGAAATAGGAATTGGGTATTATAAATATGCAGTCCTACGCAATGGCTATCGACAACTCAGTGAAAGCCCAACTAGAAGTTATAAAAACTAGAATTGAGAACTAGCTACAGGAAACTCTTAATGAATTCAAAAGGAGCATATTTAAAAATTTCAACAAGCTTCAACAAGATGATGGCTCAAGTGCTACATTGAACCGATCTAGAGATACAGAAATAAGGCACTAGGAACGTGACACAAGTTACCACATATGAAGGTAAAATTTTTAAAATGGAAAGACAGGGATCTGATTAGTTGGATCTCTACGACTGAAAAATTATTTCGCTTCCATAGAACTCCAAAAGAATCTAAGGTGAAAATAACTTAAATTCAACTTGATGAAGATGTGATCCAATGATATGATTAGTACAAAACCTATATACTCCAACAATGTTTAGAACCTTATTGATGCATCTTAGGGTATTGTACCCATTAGCTACAAATAACCATCAGTTGTAAATGAATCTTCAAAAAGAAGATTATAGTAGATGGAAAGGTGAAGACCTATAAGTTAAGGCTAATGGCCAAAGGGTATAATCAAAGGTAAGACGTCGACTATGATGAACTCTTCTCACCTATAGCCATCATAAAATCCATCAGAATCTTTTTGGCTATTCCATAATACTATGACTATGAGATTTGACAGATGGATGTGAAAACTGCTTTCCTCAATGACAATCTCAAGGAAAAGGTGTATATGATACAGCCTGAGAGATTTGTATCTAAAGAGCTTCTCGATAAAGTGTACAGGATGCTTAGGATCATCTATAGACTGAAGCAAGCTTTTCGAAGGTGGAATATAATATTTGATGGAGTGATCAAATCTTATGGCTTTGTTAAGAACAAAGATGAGCCTTGTACGTACTTAGGGGAAGCATCCTATATTTTTAGGATTTAGATCTATAGAGATAGATTTAAGAGGATGTTTGTCTTGTCCCAATCTAGGTACATAGATTCCATTATCAAAAGATTTTGGATAAAAAAATTATAAGAGATGTTTCAAACCTTTGAGATATAGAATATTATTTTCTAGGAATATATCCTCAAAGGCTCCTAAAGAAATAACAAATATTGATAGGATACCCTATACCTCAGCGATAGGGTCTATCATGTATGTTATGTTATGTACTAGGCTTGATATAACATATGCTTTAAGTATTACGAGCATTAATCAAATAGATTCGGGTTTGGAATACTAGAAGGCAGTAAAGTGCATCCTTAAGTACTTGAGAATGGCTAAAGATCTTTTACTGATATATGGAGGAGGTAGCCTCTAGGTTGAGGGCTATAGAGACTCAAGTTTCTAATCCGATGTCGATAATAGAAAGTCAAACTCAGGGTATGTCTTTTCCCAGAATGGAGTAGTAAGTTGGAAAAGTTCCAAACAAGATACTACTATTGACTCTACCACAGAGCTAGAGTATATTGCTCCAGTAAAAGCAACAAAAGAGGGAGTCTGGATGAATAAGTTTATCACAGATTTGGAAGTCGTATCGCGCAACGAGGAGCCGATTTTCATATCTTGCGACAATAACATGGCGATTGCTCAAGCAAAGGAATCTAGGTCTCATCAAAAGTCTTAGCACGTGTTGAGAAGATTCTACCTAATCAGAGAGATCGTAGCTCGTAAACATATAGCAATAGAAAGAGTTTCATCCGAAAATAATATTGCACATCCATTGACGAAGCTACTGTCTTATATTGTATTAAAGTGTCACAGGGGTCTGATGAGGATTAGACATGTATATGATTAGCTATAGATTAAGTGTTATAGGTGCCTTATAAGCCAATCACGTGAGTGATGACACGTGTGACACATTGTACAATCTTTTTATATAATTTTTATTATTGATATTTTCTCACGTTATATATATTGCCTACTGTATATATATTGCTTACTGTATATATATTGTGATGATCTTGGATTTGTACAATGAAAATCAAATCATGATAAGATCACGATAATGAGACCGTTTAATCTTTAAACACTAATCTCAAATAATCTCGATCGTAAATTATTCGAGAGGGACATCGAGATAACCGGATAGTCATTATTTTATAAGACATGATTTAACATATCTCACATAAACATGCATCCCTAAGTATATTTCTAGATCAATTTTTATCTTTCAATTTGCTTAACGGCAATTGTCGCAATTTTTTTTTTTTAATCATCCTAGCACGTTTGGAACTTATTCTGGAGGTTAATGCCGTGATCCAAACCCCAACGAAATCAACGAGAAACATAATGGAAGCATCAAAATGCCCGATATGACAGATCAGCTTCCTTTGGCGTCTGCATTTTCCTCTCAACAACCTGATCAGTCGGGTAAGTCTTATTATGTATAATCATTAATGAAACTTGTAAAACAAAAGAGATCTAAAGACTAACCTAAACTCCTTGTAATTTTCTTAATCTTTAATCTCTCCCACCATTTTACCTTGAATAACATTATATGACATAGCTGTCTTAATACATTTTGGAATGTTATCTCTGTTTTCAACACAAACATCTACTCAGGACCTCAGTAGAAGAGAAGAGAAGAGAAAAAAAAAAAAAGGGGGGAGAAATTCTAACTACTTCTCGGACTCTCGGTATAAAACCAACTCAACTTGAATTGAAAAGACTATTCCAACAGGATTAAAATGTTACCTTTTGTTTTGTAATGGATACGAGACCTTGGAATATCCACGGAATACGTTTCTTGGATTCGCATATCACACAACTAGCTTGTGTTTCTTATAACGAAGAGGACTGATTTAAATGCGGTTGGTTAGCATGAATATTGAGAAGGCACTGTAGCATAACAACGTCAATTTCACCACGCATTAAGTCACGCTTGTGCCAGCCAAATCAAACTGGTCATTCTTTATCAAGGGTAATAACAACAAACAGTTCACCGGTATGAAGATACAACAGTTGCTTATCGAACTCACCAATATTATGGCGGTCACCCATAGACTCACAAGTCTTATTATTAGAGTCTCGTAATTTCGTCGATGCCTCTCGAAGCTCTTAAACGACTGAACCAGTTGACCTTGACCTTTCAATTCATCAATGCTTGGTGGGCGTAACAAAGTTTCACGGGAAATCCCCAGTTCTGCTGACAAAAGCGACCGTGACCCGACTATTTTTAATTTTTTTCCGTTGCACATTCTTCTCGCAGTCACCATGGCCAACCACTTCATAGTAGGAATGCGCACCTTTTGAATGGACGATGTATTCCTTCTGACTTTTGACTATGACTTTGACCATGACTCGCAGCGTGATGCACGTCATTTCACACATAATTTAAAACGAAGTCACTCGTTCCGCATCTACCATCCTAGTAGTGGGTGGGAATCCACTCATTTTGTCAGTCAGTCCATAAGGTGGTAGGAGGGAAGTTCTCATCGTGTCGATGTACTCCCACGAACCAATCGAACGTAAAAATCGCCAACCTCATTAATGGAGGATATGGTGTAGACAACAGATAGTAACCACCCACCTCTTATCAAGTGATGCAAATATGATAGAAATGAGGTTTGATTAACATTTAATGGTCAGTCAAGCCACCAACCACTTCTCTATGTCTCGAGTCCCCATTGTTCCCATGTGAGACACGATTGAGTGTAGTGACGCATTACGTGTCTAGGATCGATTGCTGTTGTTACAGTCTAGTAGCAGTGCCATCCACAGAAGGAGAACGAACCACCACAACGTTGACGATGACTCCGGCGGGAGTGGTCTTTTGCTTTAAAATAAATAAATACTAAAGCCACCGTTCATAAACTAAAAAATAAAACATGGGGATTGAACCTAGTTTTTATGGGAGATTTATCATCATCATAAACTAGTTCTTAACTTTATAGATGACTTTTTTTTTTTTCTTTCTAATGCATCGGACTGTATTTTTGGACCTTATTTATTTATTGTTTTGAAACTTTTTGTCTCCCGTATTGTTTAGAGAGTATCGTATATAGAAAGGTTACTTTGGAACCTAAAACGACGGTAATTGTCCTGGTAATTTTTTATTTTTATTTTTTATTATTGTTTAAATCATCCCAGCATGTTGCTTGAGGTAATCAATCATACAGGTAATATTGCGCTCTCCTCCTCTTTGCAAGCGCCTTGACGTTTGGAAGTTATTAATGGATACGAGATCTTGGAATATCCACGGCATACGTTTATTGGAATATTATGGCGGTCACCTATAGACTCACGAGTCTTATTTTAGACTATCGTAATTTCGTCGATGCTCCTAAACGACTGTAACCAGTTGACCTTGACCTTTCCATTCATCAATGCTCGGTCGGCGTAACAAGTTTCACGGGAAATCCCCAGTTGTGCTGGCAAAAGCGACCGTGACCTGTGGAAGAACATGTTATCTATCATCTTTCTTATCGCGAGCGGGTTCTCCTACGATCGACGTGTGGGACGAGTCAGCTTTGTGAGAGAGTCGGGTAGGATGAGAAAGAAAATGAGAGAGAATACAGTTATTGGTTCTTACATAAAATCAATCAGTAGGAGGGGAATTTAGAGGAGGAGAGGGTTTCTCCTTCCAAGTCAAGCGATGTGTATCTATCGCAGCAACAATGCCCGGACGAACAACAAAGGCAGTAGTAGTAAGTCGAGAAGGATATATTGACCGGAAAAGCATGTTGAACTTAGGAGCCGAGTAATCTGCCACACACCTTCTGACCAACTCACGGGAATTTTCCGACAAAGAGACACTCACTGTCACAGGGGGATGCTTCAATTCACAACCACCGGCCCTGTGGCCCACGCATTTACAATGATCGCTACTGACTCATCCACCCGCATCCCCTGCATAAATACAGCCCCCGCTTCCCTTGGAAGGGCATCATAACAAAATAAATACCTTGTGGCAGGCGCACAACACACACACACACACACGTTCTTTGGTGCCAAAGAAGCGCCTGCACCGTCTCGGCCTCCCTCGATTCATCCATTTCCTCTCCTCTCTGCGTCATGGCACCGTCCCTCACCTTCACCGTCCGCAGGCAGAAGCCTGTGCTGGTGGCCCCCGCTGGGCCCACTCCCCACGAGTTCAAGCGCCTCTCCGACATCGACGATCAAGACGGGCTGCGCTTCCACATCCCCGTGATCCAATTCTACCGGAACGACCCCTCGATGGGAGGACGAGACCAGGCTAAGGTCATCCGCGAGGCCCTAACGAGGGCCCTCGTATTCTACTACCCCTTCGCGGGTCGGCTCAGGGAAGCCGCCGGAAGAAAGCTGGTGGTCGAGTGCACCGGCGAGGGGATCTTGTTCGTCGAGGCCGACGCAGATGTCCGTCTCGAGCAATTTGGCAATGAGCTGCAGCCACCCTTCCCCTGTTTGGAGGAACTCGTCTACAACGTCCCAGGATCCGATGGGGTTCTCGACTGCCCCTTGCTGCTGATTCAGGTAATGATTTACTTGCATAGTTTTTGGACCATGTCAGTTTCCATCGTTAGAGAGAGCGAGAGTTGAGTTGGCCTTTTGTCTTCTTAGTTATATAATAATCGCAAAATATTACAGCAAGTTAAGTAAGAAGCACACCGAATACATATGCACACTTACTGATGTCCCCATGAGCGAACTCTCTCATCCAGGTGACCCGACTGCTATGCGGTGGCTTCATCTTCGCCATACGCCTCAATCATACCATGTCCGACGCACCCGGGCTGGTCCAGTTCATGAACGCCGTCGCCGAGCTCGCACGCGGGGCGGCTGCCCCTTCCGTAACCCCCGTGTGGGGGCGCGAGATCCTAGAGGCGCGCAGCCCTCCACGTGCCACCTGTGAGCACCGCGAGTACGACGACGTGCCCGACACCAGGGGCACCATCATCCCGCTCGACGACATGGTTCATCGCTCCTTCTTCTTCGGCACAAGGGAGGTTGCGGCGCTCAGGAGGCGCGTGCCCCCTCACCTCCGCAACAGCTCCACCTTCGAAATCCTGACCGCATGCCTCTGGAAATGCCGCACCATCGCCATCTCCCCCGACGCTGACGAGGAGGTCCGCATGATATGCATCGTGAACGCGCGCGGTAAGAGCGACCTGGGACTGCCGGTCGGCTACTACGGGAACGCGTTCGTGTTCCCGGTGGCGGTCTCGGAAGCCGGCAAGTTGTGCGCGAACCCGTTGGGCTACGCGCTTGATTTGGTAAGGAAGGCCAAATCGGACGTGACGGACGAGTACGTACGGTCGGTGGCAGATCTGATGGTGCTGAGGGGGCGGCCGCATTTCACGGTGGTCCGGTCTTACCTCGTCTCCGACGTGACGAGAGCTGGGTTTGGGGACGTCGACTTCGGGTGGGGGAAGGCGGCCTATGGTGGTCCGGCGAAGGGTGGCGTAGGGGCCATCCCTGGAGTTGCGAGCTTCTACATACCTTTCAGGAACAGCAAGGGGGAGGAGGGGATCGTGGTCCCTGTTTGCTTGCCCGGCCCGGCCATGGAGAAGTTCACAATGGAAATGGAGAGCTTGATCAAGGGGCCGGTGGCAGCAGAGCAGCAGCACAGCGTGACCCTCATTATGAGCAAATTCTGAAACGTCTTCCATGACGTCGATAAATCTCGGTTGGGCTTCGTAGTCATGTGTCGGTCATCTGTCGAGTCGATGATTTATTCACCCCAGCCCTACTCTCTATCCCTGCCGCGCTTCTGGTTGCGTCCACCCGGTCATGGTCTTCGTGTGGTAGCTGCTTGGTCAATGTTTTTAGCAAGTAAAATTTTTTTACCGAGTCTGCGTTTCACTTGGACTAGTGTTTATTTGTGTGGCCTTATATACCTACCTCGTTGCTGCCATTGCATACGATACATGACCGTGTGATTGTCAATCAGTAGTCATCCGAGGTGCACCGTGGGTCCAATTCCAGGATATATTTATCATCATCACCATCTTCTTCTTCGGTAGTCGGGCGTGTTAGATCATCCGTTTCATTCATCTCCCTCACACACTTAAAAGTTTGTTTTTCTATAGAATCATTCATCTACGTCACACACTTAAAAGTTGGTTTTTCTAAAGAATTTAGAATAGTAGAGAAAATTAGGATTAATTTAAATCGGCAATCCACGATACTTTCTAATAAACCAAGAGCGACTAAAATATATAATATAATATTTTTAAAATATTAAAAAATTTATTATGTCTTAATAAATCTTATTCTCATCTAAACTAATCTCATCCTCATCTAAATTAGATTTTTATCTTTATTTTATCTAATCTTAACTACTTAACTACTTGAATTATTTTCAACACACTCTCATAATACAACCGTTACAATACCGAAGATCAACTCATCGACATCTAAATATCACGATGCATAGTGATGAAACGAGGATACGATAGAACCAATGATGACGAGATTAACGATAACAGGGTATGGAGATGCGTCGTTGCACACGTAGATCATATTTTGAGTGATTAGGCCCATTAACTTGGATTTAATCATTTTAGGTGATGGCTCATGATTATCCGGTGTGGCTTGCATATGTTATATATATATATATATATATATATATATTTGTATGCAATGTAGATATATATTAAATATGTATTTGTGTGACACTACATTTTAGGAGACCGAAATAAAACAAAAACCCCTCCTACAATAATATTAAGTTAGTGAGTGTGAGACAATAAAAATGACCTATGTGACCTTCCATCATGATAGAAAGAAATTGAATCACGACATATGTTGAGTTGGTCGAGTCACTCGAGGCTCACCTATCTACGTGATCTAGATCTTGCTTACGATATAGATATGTCACTGGTGACTTGAGGACATGATATGCTTAGTTCAGTCACTCGAGAGCATATCACTGAATCAGACTTATCTTATAACGATGATGATAATTTAACTGAACTTCATGGTTGGTTGAGCAGTCGAGACTATTATGATTCGGAGGCCAAACATGATGAGAATCACAAGGAGTTGTGATTGACAAAAGTTATCTACCTTTCGGGCTTAGTTAATTGTTTGAGTCACTCAAGATTGCATTGAGACGCCGATTGGATCCCGATCCCCACTAGAAGTCTGCTGGAGACATCCGTCTCACATGTCGAGGGTATCGCATGATTCGCTAAAAAAATAGTTGAAGTACATTAAGATAAAAGTCCATATCTTAATTAGTTTTTTAGCAAAATATGCATGTTATTTATTTGTGTTATATCTTGTTTGTTAGAAACATGCCACTCGTAAACTTCCTGCGTGACATACTTGATGTCAATCGCCTCATTGGTCCTAACTATAAGAACTGACTTTGTAATTTGAGAATTATTCTCATAGTGGAAAAAATCGTGTATATCCTTGATATAATTATGCCCATGCTAAAAGAAGAGACAAGCGATGATAAAATCATTTACTATATTAAGTATATAGATAGTTTCATATTAAAAAAATATTACATATTAACCTTCATAAATTTGAGTTAAGAGTCAACATAAGAGAGAGCATGAGGACACAACTATCTCTTTACAATGGTTGATAGGTACTCAAAGCTGATGGTACTCAAATATGCTTCATGTGGTGTGTTGGCCTGAGGGGGTCGAGACTTCGCCACAAGACCTAGAGCTGGGGCAAGTGTTGGAATCGGAGTTAGGAATGATGGAATAGATGGAGCATGTGGTCCCTATTGCATCAACTGGGGAAGATATAAGATGAACAGTTACAGTAGAAGGTGGTGGTGTGGGTTGTTGGGTATGTGGTGGTTGAGTCTTGAAATAATTGACAAAACATTAGAGGATTAGAGGATCAGGTATTTGAATGGTGGGAGGAACAGATTCGACCACTAGCCCTAAATAACTAGTCCCTAGTAGTATTGGGACTAGGGATTTCGAATATGAGCATTTAACATGGTTGGACTCGACCTGATCGTACTCAGATCCTCAATACTACTTATCAAGTTCAATTTTGATAATAACCCTTAGTGTCTATCACAAAGGAAGAAAGATAAATAATCATTATAAGAGATCTAGTCTCATCGATCTCTATAGGGGATCGATCCTCATACCCTTAATTATAAAAGTCTTTTCGTTAATAAAAAAGAAATAACTACACTCTTAGTTATAGAATTATATCAAGAGTCCTATTGGACTTGGACTCTTCCACTTAGAGTTTTTTTAGATTTAGACTTCTAATTAAATAATAAAAATTAAATAAACTCCTAGTCGACTCTAACTTGGCTAACCACTTATTACATGACTCAAATATGACTAAAAAAATTTAAAAATTTATGAGTTGCTAATAATTTATCTCTTCTTCAAATCATCATTATCCTCAACGCTGAGTAGCATCAAATTTCAAGAGCACTTTAGTCTAGGATTTTTACGATGCACCACAACCCTTCGATCAATTAAGTAGGGCCTCCACTTGATGTAAGTAATAGATTGGCCTTCTAGTGCATTAGTCATTATAATCTTCTGAAAAACCTTCTCCATCTAATGGCTAGTGGTAGTTCCACGTCTTCCTTTGAGGATCACCACTTCAAAGTCTTCCAAGGGTATAAAAAAAAAAAATCCATAAGTAGTTCTTTGCCTTGTATTATCAATATTATTTTTTGAACACTTACCACAAGTTAGGATTCATTCATCAGCAACCTTGAATTTATCATAGCCTTCAAGATCAAACTCTACACAATCATTTCTAGTTCCTCCTTAATTGGTTCAATAATCAGAAGTTGCTCTTGTTTGCATCAGTATTTCTTACTCCACTTTTCATCACAATGCCAGCACAAATCCTTTGCTGATCTTTCATTGAGTTCTTCTCGGGTTAGTTTTCAAGTGTCTGGGTTTTAGTTGGGAAAAATTGGGATGGGCGGCTTGTTAATCCTCTTTGGATTCCCATTTCTATTTCGGCGAGACTCTCTACTAATTTTATTCTCATGCAAACGTACAAAAAGAAATCGTAGCTACCATAGTGCGGGGTTGGTGAGCTTTGACTTCACATTGATGTCTGGATTAAGTCATTCAATAAATGTTCTCATCAATTTTCGTTCGGACCAATATCTAGCTTGATTTGCTAGTCGTTCAAATCTGCTACGATATTCTTGCACGTTGAAAGTTTGACAGATTTTGGCATACTTCTCATCAACATTCTCATATTTAGATGGTCTAAAGCGAACATGAAGTCCTCTTTTGAATTGCTCCCATGAAGGAACCACATAACATGTTTTATACTAAGGACCATTTAATTGCAGTACCATCAAGTTGATTTGAAGCTATTTCCACCTTGGATTCTTCTAGAATTCTGTAGAAGTGAAAGAATTTTTCAGCTCGTGAGATCCAATCGATCGGGTCTCCATCTTTCCATCTTGGAAATTCTACCCTCATGCGTGGGTATGATAAAACCCCAGAAGGAGCTCTATAGATTTTGACCCTTGAGGGGGATCAACCCTTGGAATGCTGTAGGAGTTACTCCCTCCTAGACTCGACATAAGGTTGAATAAAAGATGATAATTACTTGATTAAAGAGAGGGGATAGCTACATCATTATATAAGATTTTAAACCCTAGCTTATTGAATGTTTGTCTAAGTAAAATTATCCTTTTACCCCTTCTATAGCTGACTTGCCTAAGTAAGAATAGGTGACAACTAAGTTGGCTCTATAGTTGACCTAAGCAGGGGGAAACCCTGACCGACCAGCCCAGTAAATGAGGTGATGGTCACTAAGGCCTAAGGCTCCAATCTAAACCCTAACCACACTTTTTAATCGGATAGAAGTGGCTAAGTGGGGTTTTATTATAATCTCATAGGATTTTATTTGATACTTCTAGGGTGATTAGGACTCAATCATGCTGGAGTCATATCAAATCACCCTCTTAAAATCAGTCTTGTCCTCAAGGCTGAGGTTCCATGAACTTAGGGAATCAAGTGTTCAGCTCCTGTGATCCAGCATTAGTAGTGGTGGCGGGACTATGATGTGCCATGATCTTGTGATTCTATGCGATCATCAGCTGAACTTGAGCCTCATCATCATTTTAAGTGTCGGTTGGATGGATCTAGGCTGAGTCGCCCCTTTTAAACTTCCATTTGAAGTGGGATACCTAGAGGATCAATTGTAATCTTAATTTAATGCATGGATCTGATCTCCAGGTTAGAGCCCCAATGTGATCCTCAATTTTGCAATACCCAAAGAAATATGGAGATCACTTTCTTAAGGTTTAGATTTTGTGCTGGTGGAGCTGGTGATGAAGGAGAATTTGATCTTTTTCAAAACACTTTCTTCTGCTCTAGCATTTTCAGGGGAAAGTTTCTTCCTTGCATGGGCTACTATGTGGTTGCTTTGTAATAGTAGTCGTGCCTTTTTTTGGAATAAGGGCCTGCCCTCGAAAAAAAATTTCGGTGGTGTGAGCCTGATCCGAGTTTGAGGTGGGTAGGAGTGGTGATTTTTCGGGGCCCATTTTCACTTCTTCGAGCTATTGGCCATCTTGAATGAGGATGGTGCAGATCTCAACTCTTGATATGTCTGCTCCAATTATGAACAAATTGACACGTTCGGGTAATGCTAGCACCAATATAGATGGCGTCATGGCTATGAGGGTCGTGTGGATGCCTTTCTGTTATTCTTTCTTGCGATCGTGGGCCGTGGATCAGAGGTCATCATCAAGGAAGACTTCTAGCATCATGGTATGCTCCTTGGTGAAGTCGTGGAAGCTGCCCGAGATGTGGAAGCGCTGCATCAGAAACCATAGCTGGTTCAACTAAATGTGGCACTTCAGGAAGAGCTTATCCCTGCAGACAAAGAGGCAAAACTTTTAGAGATAAAGTGTTATTGCAAGGGAAGGTCGTGACCAAATGATCCGTGTCTCCCACATCTCTTGGATGATTCTTTTAGCTTCAGTCATCTGAAGATGTGGATAGCAATATGGCTGAATATGTGTTCGTGGTTCCCCTTGTAAGACCAGCATACATGGGTCGTGCAGTCTGGTAGGAAGAAATCGGCTTGGTTTGGTGGAGGTGCTTGAGATTTTAGCGAGCTTTTCCAAGCGCTGTGTTGAGATCATCTTTTCTTTGTTCTCTCTTTTCCCACATAAGGTCACATGTTTTCTTTTGCCATTCATAGGGTCGTTGGAGCTCCTGGTGTCAGCGAGGATGGTGACAGATACATGCTTGATGAAGCCATCAACATCCATTATCTATGGTGAAGTATGCAAGTTGCGGGCGGCTGACTGTGGTTTTTCCTTCATATCATTCGCCTCGGACTCGAGAGCCTTATCTTTGAGTTTAGGTTCGTCAGTGGGCTCCATCAACAGAGGTTCTCTCTTTTTTACAATGGTGGTCTCGGCTCCACAGTTTATTATAATGCCAACATAGGTCCTTTGCCGATCTTTCCCGAAGTACTTCTTTTGTTAACTTTTTCGGTTGAGGTGATCAATTGGTGGTAGATGGGGTCGAGAGTCTTTGTGCTACTGGTCGTGTGGTGGCTTTGGTCCTCCGAGCATCTTGGTTCATCCTATCTTTGTGTAGTCATGCGAAGGAGATGACTGCCTTAAGTGTGCACGACTATCGCACTTTAACTTCTTCTTGAATCTTCGGCCTCAAGCCCTCAATGAAAGTCCTCAATATCTGTTTTTCAGACCAATCACAAGTTTGATTAGTTAACCTTTCAAACCTGATCTGGTACTTTTGGATGGTGGAGGTTTGACGGATCTTCACTAGTTGTTCATCAATATTCTCGTAATTGGTTGCTGCTAGAGGTTTGTATGCCATTGATTAGGATATGGCTCTCATGCTCTGAGCATCTTGATTGAGGTGCGCTTCTTGAAGTGGTGCAAAGGAGATTGATGTCGTGGAGGTGTAGGGTTGTCGTTCTTTGCTTCTTATGTCTGATGGATTCCTTTTGCAATATGAGTTTGCTTTATGTTGTGGTCTTCTTGGTCTCGGCGATTGACCCAATCTAAACTCTTCGAAGAGAACGCGTAGTCTAGCATCCATACGCGTCTCGAAAGCCTCCAATTTGGCTTCGAATAAGCCAACCAATGTCATGACGTAAGGATCTCTAACTGTAAATTATCGAGGCTACGGTGGTGAAGTCTCCAAGTGGTGGATGGCAACCAAGGGTAGCAGTGACGGTGGAGGAAGAAGATGACAGTAGCAACGTCAGCTATGGTCCTTCGGTGATTCTGCAATGTTGATGCTACAATGTCGTCGAGGCTGTGATTTTTTAGGTGGCTGATATATGTTGGAAGATGACATCCAAGAGATCTGAGTCGGAAGGCAACAGTGACAATGGAGGAAGAAGAGGACAGCAGCAACGTCAGCAGTGGCTGCACTGCGACTTCGTGGCTGCAAGTGGTGTCAGTTGCAGCAAGGGTGTGACTGCAATAGGAGGAAGATAGGCAGCGGTGTGCACGATTATTGCAGAGGAGGGCAGCAGCGATATGGAGTGAGAGATGGTTGTTGTCGTGTTCAATTTGTTACTGGCCGCGATCAAGATAGTTGGCAGCGAACGATTGTTGCGGGCTGCGATGTAAATAGATTGCAGCAAAAGATTGCTGCTGGTAGCTTTTTGCAGCAAGGATCGCTGCTGGCTATGATCAAGGAGGATGGCAGCGAGAGGTCGCTGTTGACAATGTTGTGTAGCGAAAGATGCGTGCTACAGTTGAAGGGATAATGGAGATTGGGTGGCTCACAGGTTGGTGGACCGAAGGCTATGGTTTTTCGGGCTGGTTTTGTGGCAATTTTGGGTGTAGTTAAGGGCTACAGTTTTGTGGAGTTTTGCTTGCGATTTGGTGTAGTTTTAGGGTTATGATAGCAGTGGATAAAGGCTAGAAAAAGGGATTTTGGATATGGGATAGATGACATCGAAGGTTTGATAGAATTCGATGAAGTTCACTGCAACGTATGCTACCTTGTAGAAGCTGAATTGTCATCGAAGAAACATCAGTTTCTCAACGAAAATTCCAGCCAAAAATTGTGAACTTTGGGGCTGCGGTGTTAGGGGATGAAGATGAGGAAAAGAAAGTTTCAAATCTGGAAAAGATGGTAGCGAATTTGATAAAGTTTCGACAAAAGATCATTACGGTATACGCTGTACTGCCGAACATAATTCCTGTCGAGGAAGCATCAGTTTCTCGATGTTAATTCTAGCAAAAATCTGAGAAATTTATGGAGAATTTCAATATCAGAATATTGGTTCAGATGGTGATAGTAGTAGTAATTTGGATCAAGAAAATTTTGGAAGCATAACAATAGGAAAATTGTTACAAACAAGATCGCAGAATTCTCGTCATAAAATTTCAGCACTGCGCAATGAAGAATTGCAGCACTATAATTCCAGTTTCAGAAATAATTTTTCTCAGAAATAAATCTTAGATGAAAGCTAAGACAATCTATGAAATTGTGTAAAAGTTTCAGCCAAAAAGGATGAATAAAAGTTTGGTTTCAATAGGCCAACAGGTGGAAGGCAGATTCTTTATCGTAAAATTTTAGCACTGCGCGATGAAGAATTACAACGCTATAAGTCTGGATCCAGAAGGAATTTTTTCAAGAGATTAATCTTAGATGAAAGCTAAGATGATCTAGGAATTTGTATAAAAATTTCAGCTAAAAAGGATGACCAAAAGTTTAGGTTCAAGAAGCAACAATCGGCTGAAATTTTTCTACAGCATTTTCCTTCGCAATGATGATAATGTTTGCGACGGTAGAATTTTACAGCAAGGAAACTTTAGAAAAACTTCTCTCACATAAAAGATAAAGGAATAGCAGTAGCAAGAGGCATGGGCTTTGGAGTTTTTATCAGATCTATAATGTTGATGCAGAGGACGACAACAGATTAATGGATCGACAGCTTGGTGGGTGACGGTGGATGAAGGCGATGTCAAAAGCAATTGTGGGAATTACTTTGAAGATGGAGGCGGCAGAGATGACTACAGGGCAGCAGGAACGTGGCTCTGATACAAGATAATAGAACCCTAGAAGGAGCTCTATAGATTTTGACCCTTGAGGGGGATCAACCCTTGAAACATCGTAGGGGTTCCTCCCTCCTAGACTCGGCATAAGGCTGAATAAAAGATGATAATTGCTTGATTAAAGAGAGAGGGTGACTACATCATTATATAGGATTCTAAACCCTAGCCCATTGGGTGCTTGACTAAGCAAAATTAACCCTTTGCCCCTTCTATAGTGACCTGCCTAAGTAGGAACAGGTGGTGGCTAGGTTGGCTCTATAGCCGACCTAAGTAGGGGGAAACCTTGATCGACCAGCCCAGTAAAGGGGGTGATGGTCAATAAGCCCTAAGGCCCCAATCTAAACCCTAACCAGATCTACTCTTCACATGGTTTTATTTGACTACTTCTAGGGTGATTAGGACTCAACCCTGCTTGGGGGGTGGGGTGCTGGCGACAACACCGCTTGGTGCAATTGCTGAGAGGCTATCGCGCGGCTACAGTCGCTGCGTGAAGGGGTGGTTGCAGATGAGGCTGGGGGGTAGAGATTCTCGATGTTGGGAGGTGATCGTGTGGCTGCAGCGGGACCAGACGCTAGGGATCGCGCAGCTGACAGTAAGCAGTCTGAGCAGCAAGATCGTGCGACGACGGAAGTTGCAGAGGTGGTGCTTAGAAGGAAGATAAGGACAGCGGTGGGGGTCAGGTGACGCTGGCTATGCGTGGCTGAGAGCTGGGTGACGGTAGTGGTTAGGCAAGGCACGGGAAACTGGATAAATGATATTATAGTAGATCGAGCCTCCTTCATCATTATAGGAGATCGGCCCTCCTAAGATTTTTATCAATAGATTTTTATCAATAGATTTTTATCAATAGATTAAAAATAAAAGTTTTTTCATTAATAAAAAAAATAATTATATCCTTATTTATAGAGTTCTGATCGACCCTCTTAGGATTTTTATCAATAGCGTGAAAACAAAATTATTTTCATTGATGAAAAAATAAAATTATATTCATATTTATAGAGTTCTAACGAGAGTTATAGTCCTAGAATCATTTTAGACTTAAATTCCTAATTAAATAATAAAAATTAAATAAACTCAAATATGACTAAAAAAATTTAGAAATGTATGAATTTCTAAAAAAACTTCTTCAATCCGAGCAAAATATCAACAAGAACTGAGTCAAGGGTATCTCGTAATATCTGCTTAAGTTAATAAGTCGAACAATTTAGACTATTCTATTCTAAGGTGAAAAATAATATGTTTGGAATGTATCCAATGGACATAGTGTACTTAATGGACCCCCTTTTGTAATGGTCTCTTGGGAACCATTCTTTTCCTATACATCGGAAATGACCTTGAAAAGAATATGCTCACTAGTTCTAAGGTAGAAACGTTTTTTTACTTGCAACAATTAATTGATAAACTTCAGAATAAGTTATAAACATATTCTCAATAATTCTCCCCCGGCAATCTTTTACCTTCACAGGAGAAAAGGCAAAAAAAGAAAAAAAAAAGGGTGTATAGAAGATGATGCAGTAATCAATTTATGGAAGGCAACAGGGGATCTGTGCTCAATCCGGGTCCCTGAAAAGACCCAGGTTCAGCGTGTCTCACCCTGCCGAAACGTCGAATATGGCGTAGGAGCCTAGCCAAGAATGTATTATGGCATATGGTCGAGCTATCACACACAACTGCAACGTGTTTGCGTGCTCTTGTTATTGCCACATTCATTCGCCTGCTGTCTCCCAGGAATCCAACTGCACCCAATGTGTTAGATCGAACCTGCATAAACAAGAGAAGCGGAGGTCTATCAACAGTTACATGGTCTCCAGATCATACTTACCAAGAAATCGTAATTTATTCCCTAATATGGACCTTGATGCATGAACTATCATGTCATTTTTTATTAAATGCCACCAACCAAATTGAGATAACTGTTAATCATAAGGACATCTATCGAGAATCATAAATTGGCACACTATGCAACAAATACATGTATCTGCTTTTACTTGGGTTGCAATCTGTGCTAGTCGTACTTGGTGCAAGGGATGACTCAAGTTTGCTCTTAGAAGAATTAAGAGCCATAAAATAACCCAGAGGTTAAAAGACAAATAGAGATCTCAATTATGATTGTTGCGTAGGTAACAATCACAATCACAGTGAGGTTACAAGAAATCATTCCAAGCACCAAAAACAAACGAAATAGTGAAAGAATGTAAAACTATCCAGCAGTACCATATACTAACACCAGCAAGGAACCGATAAATCCAGTTGCATTATGTGGTTTTGTTATGAAAGAAACTAACAACAACCAATGAGAAGACAAAAAAGATGCACTACTACTAGATACCAAGCTCAGGGTTGCATGAAACTAACATACCATTGAAATAATAACGGCATCAGTCTCTCGTCCTTGGAAACTGTCTATAGTTGCAATCTCAACACCAGAAGCTTCTGGATAGTTATCGAGTCTATCCCTCAGGAGCTGGACCTGAGCAACATAAGGTGATTGAACAGCAATCGTGGAGGACAAAACTCCTGCATGATAAGCACCTTGGATTGAGAAGAGCAAGGCAAATTGTTGCAGTGTCAGCTATACTTAAAAAATAATCAAGAACAACACCTCATAGCTATCTTAAATAGCAGACGTGCAAATGTTGGATTAAGAAAACACTAATTTTGCAAACACCCAGATACCATGGACATCGTATAGAGATGTGTATTACACATATTACCATGTACCAAGTGGTAGACTAGGGGATTGATATGTCAATAACATCGATATAATTTAAGTCTCTGGTGTTTATGAAAAACGAAATAATAGTGTCCTGATATATAGATAATATCTTCTGATCTAATTATTCTCTCTCTGGAGCTAAACTACAAACGAACTTATAATGTTTTGAGCAGAAACAACAGTTCTTAAACTTTTCCTATTGTTAATCTGCACATAAAAATTATAAGACAACTGAATTTGGCAATATATGCAGGCATAGAGTGGTTAGAGAGGATGTAAAACCAAGGATTACTATGTTTTTCCACACGAATTAATGTGGGTTGACACATGCTATTCCAGAAACATACTGACGAGTTGCATTCATGGTACCAAACAACACTAGTGGCATGTACTGGATGGCACATAGTTGAGCTGACTAGCACAGCATGGTACAGTAAACCATGTATGAGCATGCATGCCCTTCTGCTGATTAATGGCAATCCTTATGTAAAACCATGAATTTTAAAGCGTTCTTATTAACTAGCGGTATCTCTCCAATTAATAAATATAAGCATTCAAGAGTTTTGTTTACTCATCTGTAAAATTGTAACAAATACAAAAGCATAGCTACATCCGTGAATCTGATAACACAAGCTCATCAAATAATTATATAACACTTCATAAAAGAATCCCTGCCAAAAATTGAAAAGACAGCATGAATCATTTTGTATGAACATAGGATACAATTGCAAAGATGGAGGGTACATTTTTAGAAATTCAAAAGACACAACTGAAGTAAATTTCATATAATAATGTGCCAAAAAGAAATGTACCAGAATATATAAGATTAAAAATGTGCTGGATAACAATGTCTGCTTCCCCTTCATTGTAAAAGGAACCTGTGCCAGCAGGATCCAAATGCTCTTCACATCCAATATATAAACTTCCATATGGCATTCGTGTATCAAGTAAAAGAAGTGGGCACTGAGTTATCCATGTGGCCTGGAATGAATACAAGGCAATCATCAAACAGTCGGGAATTTGCTTATTTCAGAGAACCAGGATATCCAAATGGATAATATATCATTTTCAAAAAAGAAATACATTTTATTTTGGGATGTCTTCTTCAAGTGAGTCAGTGTAAAGCACTTCATGCACGACATGATATATATGAAAAATGCAAAATATTTATGAATCAGAAAATAGAAATGACAAAAGAAAATTGATTATTTTCACACAATTTGATGGATCCTGTATGACACACCTTAACTAAGGGAGAATCAACAAGTAGATGAGAGGAGACCAATGGGGAAGATTGCAGCAACCCTTCATACATCTCCTTTGATGCCCAACTGGCTATGGCATCATGCATTCGATATTGAACTGTCAACCTTGTTGTCAGCACACCTTCATGCATGCTTGATGCGCTTTCCATGAGAGATATACCAAGTCCACCTTCCATGGCCTTCCTAGATAAAATTACTGGTGCAAGTTGACACTGATCGCCTGCCAATATGCAACGCTTTCCTTGCAAGATTGGGATCCAGCAAGATGGTTCAATTGCTTGCCCTGCCTCATCTATAATCACCAGATCAAAGGCTCCCAATCTTCGGATGAGGGGGTCAGCTGCTCCAGTATTTGTGGCAAGTACAACTTCAGCACTTGAGAGTACTTCTTTAATTGTATCCTTCTCTTTCTTCTTCAAAGTCTTTCCGAGTTGTTTGAGGAGTTGGCGTATACCTGCTGCAAGAGAATCATCATTTAGACAAAGCCTAAGGTCCTTCCTTAAATCCGATTTCTTTCTCTCAAACTCTTTTTTAAATACTGCAAGCTTATAATCAACAATCTGCCCTAAAGATTTTGATGCCACAGTTGTAGAAATGCGAGCTGGATTTCCAACACGAACTATGTTCAGTCCAACATCAGAGAGTTTTTCAACCATGTTGTCCACAGCTGCATTAGTAGGAGCCGTCACAAGTACACGTTCGCCTTGTTGAACTGCAAGGGTAATGAGTTCCTTAAGCAACCCTGTCTTGCCAGTACCAGGAGGCCCTTGGACAACTAAAATGGGTCGTTTTTTGTTCAAGCCCAATGCAATAGCTTTCCGCTGAGATTCATCAAACTTTCCTTTTTCTATTAATCCATCAAGATTTGCTTGACCCCATTCAACTAGATTATTCTGCTGTAGCCACATGATATCTTCCTTGTCTCCAAAAAGAGTAGCAACTATGAGAATCGAGGGATTCTTCTTCTGCAAACCATTCTTCTGAAGCAGCATTAGTGCTTCACAATTGCGCTGTCAAAATTACAAGTAATGTCTAAGAGAAATAAAGAAGCATTCATATACATGAGATTCCATCAAGAAAAAAAACATAGATCTTGATAGCACAAACAGAAACTACATGGTTGCTGCATGTGATGTAGAGAACTAGCTGATTGGATATGTAAAGAATTGCAGAATACTAGATGCATTTCACATCTAATTCTCAAAAAAAATATACAAATTCCACTACAATTAAACACAGCATCTTTTATCCTGACATTAACATCTAAGGAAAACACATCACAATTCTAAAAGGCAATATGATAGCTTCATTGCCAGTTGCTTCTACAGGACCCATACAGAAAGTTTTTATTATTATTTTGCTGTACCAGAGCTGCCAGTGATATATCAGCATAACTTATGTTGATGACATGGAACTTCACAGGGTTCATGCCTTTTATTTGAGCTCTGAGCCAACCTTATGCTGGCATGACAAAAGAATGGACATTCTCTCATGACAGCATGGACCCTCATGAAAAACCAAGCTGCCATAGACTCAAACTGAATGAAACCCCAATAATCCCTGTGGTATCTTTCGCAACAATGCTTTATATAGCATCTACATGTCCAACAATGCAGAAAGCAATTAATTGTATCTCAAGAACAATGTATAATCCCTCATTGCATCGAAAGCAAATGTTAACACAACAACAAAAAAGCCGCAAAGTCTCAGCTACTTGAGATCGATCTTTTGCGATCGAGATATGTAAATGAGTCACATCTTTAGTGAAGTTAGAGTATTTAAAATTTTATTTATAATTTCTATTAAGGTCTTTTCAAGTCTTCCTGTACCTCTCCTCATACCATTAAGAATAATAATTTCACCTCTTCTAACTAACGCATATGTGGGTCTCCTGAGCACATGTCCGGACCATCTTAAACGATTCTCTCTTATTTTACCACATTTATCCTCTATCAAATCGAACTAATTGTTCATGAATGAAAATATTTCTAAACAAATGTAAACACAAGGTTAAGATATTTCTAAGTAGACAGAACTGTGAAAATGTTGTGTGACTAAAAGTGTAAGGTAATACATTTTAGTACCTCGTATGTTAGTGCATCAGCTAATCCTTGTATTCGGTCAATGCGTACATTCTTCCCGAATAGCTTAGAAAAGGTGGGATCACCATGGCGAGATTCTAGAGCAATAATGATGCTACATCCATCTTCACCTAAATTGTTCACAAACCCTTGCATGCAAGAAGTTGCCCCTTCACCCCTACTATTACATGTTCTCACACAAACAGTGTCCCCTGGAGAAAGAGTCGTTGGTGGCAGCCTATGGTTTCCTTCAACTTTAAAAAGGACCAAATGCATGCCTCCTAATCCTGTTAACATCAAGTTATTAAAGTTAAACCTTAGCATGTGGCTAAGATGGTCAAGTTCTTGGTTGTTTGCCTAACCTGTGTAGATAAAACAAATAAAATTCAAGCTCACCAATAGAAGAACTAATCGCATTCAAATTGCATAGGGTGTCGCATTGCTCTTGTTGGGCCTGCCCATGACTAACTAGATACTCAGTTGGCTTTGGTGTATCTTGTTTACCATTTGGCATGGGTACAGCATTCAGTTCCTCTTGGGTAAACTCCAATTCTGCATCACGCTCTATGCGAAGAAGTTCAGACATATGCTTGACAAAATCTTCAATTTTAGCTTGCATTGCTTTAGCCTTCTCCAACTCCATCCCCATACCACTATGGATAAGCCTGGACTGGGGCGTCTTCCGGACTGCTGCTCGATGCTGTGCTGCATATAGGATACATGTAAGTTGCCTTGTTAATCACAAGGAAAGAAGCTAGAAACAAAATCCATATTAAGAAGTCAAGAATTCAACAAGCAAGGCATCATAATTCACATATTACAGAGTATGCAAAAGCATCTCATCTTGGCTTTCTTTTGCTGTAGCAGTCAATCTGAAGAAATATGAATCTAATTGTTTTGTTTAAAGATGTTCAAACCCATTTTTAGAGGTGTACCCACCAAAATGGAAAAGCTCCTCAGTAGGATAGCTCATCCAGATAATTCTTTCTAAATAGATTTGTTGATCTGGATAATTTGGTGTGATTGAAGTAACACGAGGAGTATTTCTATGATCAGTTTTGAGCCAACCACTGGGTTTTCTGGATGTAGAAAGCATGATGCAGATCATGTGTAACACAAAATCCTTGGAACCTCAATGCAGTATGGAGTCACCAGCAAAGTTAAATTGACAAAATTAGTATATGTTTAGAACTTTAGATCAATAGATGCACAAACACACACAAGCGGATCAATAATTAGCCAGAATCAGAGAGAATTTTTTTTCCATTTAGCACTAATTTGCTAGCGGCTCATTGTTTTCTTTATAACTTTACATCTAAAATTAGTAAATACGGAAACCTATGGAAATAGTAATATGTCCAGAGTTAACAAAGTTAATAAGGAGGGTAAGATTTTGCTCGAATGAAATGTACTGGTCATATACATCGAATGAGATAATTAATGCAGTTCAGCTCTCCTTGCATGGTAGTCAGGAATAACTCTTTTAATTCAAGTGGTTTGCAAAATTATTGAACAAGCAGTTAAAATGACTTAGACAAAAATTTAAGCCAAAATAAGATCTATTAAGTTATGAGATCATATCTATAAATTACACAGAAACCAAACATTCAAATCTTCACATCCAAATATTTATGTGGGGTCAGCTTCAGAGTATGAACCCTAAAGGTTAGAGATCACCTGGCAATGTTTGAACCTAAAAGCAGCCTGCATCTATCAGTGTCAATTTTTCAGCTCAAACCAACTAGTGCAAGAATTGGTTGCCAGCATAACTTGAAATATCAGTATCTCTACCATTTAATATTCTCCAACAAAATAAATAAGTTCAAGAGGGAAAAAGTACTACTACATCACATACTAATCTGCTTCAACATTCAGGCCCAAGCCATCTCAGAAAACAAAACACGCTCTTGCTTGGGCATACATAAGCATGATACAATTCCATAATCATAAGCTTTCAAGTTTCCAGCGTTTCACATATTCAAGGCATTTTTTTATCAAAAATAAATGATCGAATCTTAAAGCTAATAATTTTATAAGAATACAGTGGATGAACCACAGAAATAAATTAATGATTATTAAGATTTGGCAGAATTAAACCTAAGTATCTAGAAAATTAATATGAAGATGATGCAATAAGAAAAAGTTAGAAGTCAGAAAGAACTTCAAATAAGGTATATGGAAGTATGTTAGAACCCTAGCTAAGTCAGATCCATCTATTCATGATTAATTCAAGTTGAGTCATGCTAGTCTGTCTAGTCGGAGTCAGTTATGGGTCGGATGAATCCAATCGAGTCAATTATGAATTGGTTGGAGTTGGTTTTTATCTTCGGTTATGATGAAGTTAGTTATTCTTTGAAGTTAGTTAAGAGTCCAAGTTTAGTGGACTCTGAGTCCAAGCCTAGAAGGAACCTTAACAAAGCCCTATAAATAATGCTGTAAATTCTTTTATGAGGAATCAATAAAGAAGTCTTAGTTTTAGTCAAAAGGCAAAACCCTAGGAGGCAGATCCCCTCGAAGTGATCTAGGAGGCCCGATCCCCTCGAAGAGATCGATTATCATCCTTTTTCCACCTTCTTCCTCTATGATAGAACCCTAGGGTTCTATCAATTGGTATCAGAGCCGTCTTCTTGGCCGCAGCTCCTGACATCACCCATCTTCCTCCCCAGGCTGCTGCTGCCTTATGCTCGCAGCCCTCATCGCTGCCACACAACCGCTGCCACATGGCTGCTGCCACGCTGCTCTTCCTCAGCCATCTCCCACTGCAGCCGCTGCAACCCGCTCGCCCACTCCTTCTTCCTCTCCTCCCCACCGCCTGCCACCGTTGCTATCCATCGGCCACCTATCTTCCTCCCCTCCTCTGCAGTAGCTGCGCCATCCTCAACCCCTTCCAGTCGCTGCCAACCGCCAGCCCTCTGCTGCAGCCCATTTCCTCCTCTGCTACCAGCATCGCCATTGTTGCCAGCCCTTACCGCTGCCACCCCCTCCGTCGCTCAGCGAGGCGCTGCTACTTCCCGCAACCCTTGGTGTCCACCTGCCGCCATGGCTATCCGCCGGTCACCTCTCTTCCTCCCCTACCACAACCGCTACCCAGCCACCTTCTCCCCGCCGCCTGCCAGCCACAACCTTCTTGGCCGCAGCCCCTACCATCACCGTTCTCCTCCCCACCCCCTGTTGTTGCCATCTTTGCTACCCACATCTTCCTTTCCCTACATCTCCACCACCGCCGCTGCCAATTGTCGGCTCCAGCACTACCCAGCCGCCACCTCCTAAATCGCTGCCACTAGTTGCTGCCATCTCCTCTGATTCTCTCTGCCATCATTGCCTTCCTCCCTCCGATTGCAACGCATAGCCCGGTTGTCGTAGCTATCCTCTTCATCGTCGTTGTCGTTCCTTGCCGCCGCTGTCTTCCTTCCCTACAGGGCTGCCTAGCCGCCCCTGCAATCCTTGCTGCCAGATCTTCCTCCCCTCGCTGGACCCTCCTTTCTCTTCATCTATCGTCGGCTACCTCTCATCTCCACCGCTATCGCTGCCGCAGCACCCTGCCTCCTCTGCCTTCTCCCCTCCTCCTTAATCGCAGCCGCAGCCTATCCTCCTCCCTTCATCCCCAGCGCTGCTCCAACTACCGCTGCGACCGTTGCTACCCCCTGCCGCAACCCACCCACGCGACCACCTCTCAGCAATCGCAGCAAGCGGCACCGTCCTTTGCTCCTCCCTAGCCTCTCCTTCAGCCCTACTACTGCTGTTGTTGCCTACTGCTGCTCCCGTCGCCAGCGTGTCACGAACTTAGCTGAATTTGCCTAAGCCGTGCGGCACCCTAGCGGCAAATTAGAAGACTTAGCTGAAATTGTCTAAGTCATGAAGCAACCTTCCCCAAGGTTCAAGACTTAGCTGGGGTTGCCTAAGTCATGAAACCCCGAAGCGTTATTTACCCGCAAATGGTCAGCCCACTTGCAACCTCGTGCAGTTCCCGAAGGACCTGTAAAAGAGAAATTGATTAGCTTGAAAACAAGCGGCAGAGATGTTACAGTTGAGTGACGACCGTTCGTGACATTCTCCCCCACTTAAATTGTCAACGCCCTCGTCGACGCTTGTTAGTAGGCTTTAACGATGGCTTCTTCGAATCGTAGGGCATCTTCAGGCTCCTAACTGGCTTATGTTCGGGGAAGCTTTTGCCACTTCACCAAGTACTCGATTTGCTCTGCTTTATTGGGTAGCTTTATCTTATGATCCTCTAGAATGGTTTCAACTCGCTTCTCGTATGAGGCTCTGGTGGGGGCTAGTCGAGTTGGAACATTTCGAGAATCGTCTTGCGGATCTGAGTGATAGGCTTTCAAGTTGCTCGCATGAAAGACGTTATGGATTCTGACCCATGCCGGCAGTTGCAACTTGTAGGAGACATTGCCTACCCTGCTAATGATTGGGAAGGGCCCTTTATACTTGCGTACCAATCCTTTGTGCACTTTGTGCCGAAAGAACTGGAGGGATGCTGGTTGGAGCTTCACTAACACCAAGTCACCAACTTTGAACTCCTATGGTCGCCTACCCAAGTTGGCCCACTTCTTTATCTTTTTGGTCGCCTTCTCCAAGTAAGTCCGCGCAATATCTGCATTGCGATGCCATTCCTTTGCGAAGTGATATGCTGATGGGCTACTCCCTGTATCGATCCGAGTCCCCCTACTGTCAGCAAGCTTGATACGAAGTCCAAGGAGATGCTCTCCTATGGCCTTTCTAGTACAGGCAACAACTCCAAAAGTCCTACTGACTTCTGCTGCTCTACCTTATATTGTTGGCAATTAAGGCATGTTCGAACATAATCCTCCACATCAGTCCCCATCTTCGGCCAATAGAAGGCCCTCTCCACGAGAGCCATTGTTCGGTGAATACCCGGATGTCTAGCCCAAAGGGAATCGTGACACTCTTTCACGAGTTCACGCCTTAAATTGTCCGCTCGCAGAACATAAACTATGTTTCCTTTGGTGTAGATGAACCCCTCCTGGACCCAAAATCGTCGTGCCTTACCCTCTTTAATGAGTTGCATCAGGGTTACTGCTTGAGGATCACTGTACAGTCCATCTCTGATCCTGGAAAGAAAGTTGTAGTGCAACTGACTTGCTTGGCCTCCACCTTCCAACTGTATAGCGTTCACCAATTCAACTTTCCGGCTCAATGTATCAGCCACGACGTTTGCTTTTCTGGGTTTGTAATCCATTACCATGTCGAACTCAACCAAGAAGTCCTGCCATCGTACTTGTTTTGGGGAGAGTTTCTTTTAAGTTTGGAGAAACTTAATGCGACATTGTTTGTCCTTAACACGAATGGTGCTCCCAGAAGGTAGTGTCGCCACACTCGTAGATAGTGGACCACCACTGTCATCTCCTTCTCATGCACAGGATATCGCCGCTCGGTCTCGTTGAGCTTACGACTCTCGCAGGCTACCGGGTGACCCTCTTGCATAAGTACTCCCCCAATAGCAAAGTCCGAAGCATCTATATGGACTTCAAAAGACTTCTCATAGTCAGGTAATCTGAGTATTGGTTCCTCTGACACAACAGTCTTTATGTCTTGGAATGCCGCTTCACATTTGTCCGACCATCTCCAAGACTGCTCCTTCTTTATCAACTCCGTCAGTGGAGCTGCGCGCTTTGAATATCCAGCTATGAAGCGCCGATAATAGTCGACGAATCCAAGGAAGGATCTCAACTCTGGCACCTTCTTTGGTGTTCGCCACTTCGCCACAGCTTGCACCTTAGACTTGTCCATTCGGATGGAACCATTTCCGATTCGATGCCCCAATAATAGAATTTCCGTCTGAGCAAAGTAGCACTTCTCCCTCTTCACAAATAAGGTATTCTCCTGAGAACTTTAACAATTGTTCGATGGTGGTCAACATGCTCCTCGAGCGTTTGACTGTAGATGATGATGTCGTCTAAGTAAACGACCACAATCTTGTCCAAATACTCCTTGGAAAGTTGGTTCATTAGAGTGCAGATTGTGGCCAGAGCGTTGGTTAAGCCGAAAGGCATCACCAGAAACTCAAACGCTCCATTCTTGGTCACACAAGTAGTCTTCGCTTCATCACCTTCCGCAATACGCACTTGCCAATACCCCGACCGAAGGTCGAGTTTGGAGAAGTACTTGGCCTTGCCCAGTTGATCGAACAAATTAGTGATGAGCAGGATGAGGTATTTGTTCTTCACCGTCACTTTATTTAGGGCTCAATAATCGACACATAATCGGAGGCTCCCATCTTGTTTCTTCTAGAAGAGAACTGGAGCTCCGAATGGTGCCTTTGAACTGCGGATGAGACCACCACTCAGCAATTCATCTAATTGCTTTCTGAGTTCTGCTAACTCTGGAGGGGCCATGTGGTATAATGGTCTTGCTGGAGGCTTGACTTCCGGCTCCAGCTTGATATGATGATCTACGCCTCTGCGTGGTGGTAGAGTTTTTGGCAACTTAGTCGACATCACATCTGAGAACTCCTTCAGAATGTTCGCCACTACGACAGGTTCTTGAATGGCCTCCCCGTCAAGTGTCTCTAGCTTCATAGCGGCTACAAAAGTTAATTCACATTTTTGTACCCCTTTCTTCAATTATAATGCCGATATTTGTTGTGGGTCCTTGGTTCCTCCTCGAGAAACTGGAACCACACAGGGGTCGTTGCCTCCCATTAGCATAGGGAGTTTAGGAATGGGATGGGCACCAACTTCGCTACGTGCATGAACGCCATTCCGAGAATCACTTGGAAGTCGTCTAATGGCACCGCCATCAAGTTTGTGCTCTCGCTCCATGTTCCAACCTTGATGGGGACCCCCTTTGCTCGTTCGGAGATCTACTTGGCCTCCGAGTTCACAGTCTTCATGCGACTTGGGCTCTTCTCCAAGATTAATCCAAGATGCTTAGCTTCTCGATCGACAATAAAATTGTGGGTAGCGCCCGTGTCCACCATTGCACAGGTTGTTTGGCCATTTAGTTTGATGTCCACATACATCAACTCGTTGCTCCCTGCCTTCAACGGCTTTGCCTTCATGTTCTCCCCAACTTGACTCTGCAATGCATTCAACAAACGCATTGCTCCCATTCGGGGTCCTTGCGACCCCTCATTGTCGCTATTAGATTCAGAATTGCTAGAACTAAGGGCTGTAGCTTTGCCCTTGTCCGACTTGTGGGGATGTATTGATGCAGTTAAAGCATTGAGTGCCTGCTTTTGTGGGCACTCTCACACCATGGGCGGTCCTCCGCACAAGAAGCATCCGCCAGATTTCAGGGCGTTGCCTTTTGAGCTTTGTCCCTTGTGGGAGTTCTTCTTCCTTTGTTCGCCCCCAGACTCCTTCGGTCGAGAGTATTTTGTTGGGTGATTTCCCGAGGAATGTTTCTTCTTTCCCAAGTCTTCCGAAGAAACAAAGTCAGTTAGTCTTTCTGCGGCTGCAATTGTCCCGACCATATCGGTAACATTCCTCTGATGTAGTTCTTGTTGTGCCTATGGCTTCAGGCCACAAGGAAGCTAAATAGCTTGTCCTTCTCGGACATGTCCTTTATATCCAACATCAGTGTCGAAAATTGCTTCACATAGTCTTGAATGGATGTGCTCTGGCGGAGTTGTCTCAGTTTTCTTCTTGCGACAAATTCTATGTTCTTGGGCAAGAACTGAGTTCTCAACTCTCGCTTCAAGTCTTCCCATGTATCCACTCGACATCGGCCTTATTGGATCTCTTCCAAACGGGTTCGCCACCAAAGTTTTGCATCTCCATTCAGATACATTGTTGCTATAACAACTTTGGTTTCTTCATAATCGGGCCACGTAGCACGGAAATACTGTTTCATGTCGAACAAGAAATTTTAAAGCTCTTTGGCATACCTGGCACCCCCGTATCAATGTGGCTCGGGTGCCCTGAAGCTTGGTAGTGGCGCCGTGTGGGTATTGTTCTCTCTCGCATTAAGAGTCCTTGTGAGCAACGTCACCTTGGCCGTGAGTTCCGCCACAACTTCGTGCAGATGTCGTACGGAGTCTTTGGTGTCCTCCGTCAGTTATTCAACTAGGGACTCAATTCTCTTAATCTGAGATTTAGCTTCTTCTTGCGAGCTCTCTACCCCAATGAGCCTTTGTTGGCCTTGGTAGAGTTCCTCGAAGCTCGCTTCAAGGACATCGAGGCGGGTTTCCGCCATTGTAAGTCTCTCCTTATGGCTCTTTTTCCCAGTTGGCGCTCCAGATGGCGCCTCCTCCACTCGCGAAGAATACCCAACTTTACGTTGGTCTTGTTCGCTGCCACGCTCCCCATGAGGGGCTCCAACAGCTTACGAGCGAGTTTGCACTTGCAGCCCACTTGCGACTACTTGGAGCGAAGGTCCTGGTTGACCAATCTTGCTCGATTCACCATGGTGTTTCACCATGGCGAGATTACGAATCATCTTCGTTGTTCGTTTGAATTGCTTGTCTGCTTTGATACCACACTGTCATGGACTTAGCTGAATTTGCCTAAGCCATGTGGCACCCTAGCGGCAAATTAGAAGACTTAGTTGGAATTGCCTAAGTCGTGAAGCAACCTTCCCCAAGGTTCTGGACTTAGCTGAGATTGCCTAAGTCATGAAACGTCGAAGTGTTATTTGCCCGCAAAGGGTCAGCCCACTTGCAACCTTGTGTGAGTCCCGAGAGACCTACAAAAGAGAAGTTGATTAGCTTAAAAAAGAGCGGCGGACAAGTCCCGACATCTTGTAAAGAGGAAAGTTGTACAAGCAATTCGTCGAACACCTTGAGTGCAACAGAGAAAAGAGAGAGCGCGAAACAGGACTTTAGAGGGCTGTATGAACAGTCGCAAGTCCACAATGGTTCCCAAGGTATCGGAGGCAAGACTAGTTTAACTATTGATGAATGCTCACGGCCAACATATACCCGAAGCCCCATCCAGCTCGGTGCCACCCGGGAGGTTCTAAGGTGCTGAGATGGCTGACATTTCGCGCAGCTCAGAGCAGTCGCCATAGAACATGAAAAATGCCCCAAAACAGAGCTGTTTTAGGTAATTTTAACTCCGTGCAGCGAGCGATCGTTCGATAGCATTCCAAACTATTTTCGCTCACATTTCTTAGGCAAAAACACATAAAATCAAGGCAAAATAAGCTGCCAAACATTTGTACAAACAAGAAAAAGTGAACGGTTCGCTGAGCGAAGATGTTGCGGTTGAGCGATGACCGTTCATGACAAGCACCTCTCCACCTGCCACCGTTGTCCCTCCATCTCCTCACCTTCTTCCCTTAATGCCGCAGCCGCTTCCAACCGCGCCCTTTGCCACTGCCCCCTCTGCAGCAACCGCTGCCCCTCCCTACCGTCGCCTCCTCTTGCTACCACTACTGCCTCCACCATCTCCAACTAGCCTTTTTGACATATTGGTGATTCCTACGTCAACAATCTTGTTGCGGCCAAGTCCTACTAAATCTACGACGCAAACTCATACCCCTGACTCGACAGCAGAATAAAGAACCGAACATCACTGATCTACAATCCTACACAATGACTACGGATGATGCACTAAACGCAAGGTTTAAAGCCTTCGAGGCCTGCATAGAAGACAGATTGCAAGAACTCCTCCGCGAATTTAGAAGAAGCCGGTCAGAGAGCCCTAACAAAACTCAACATGGTGAAAGTTCCAAAGGGAGTCGATCTGAAAAGTATGATCATGGCCAGGATATAGGATACACACGCATGAGGGTGGAGTTTTCCAGATGGGAAGATTGAGACCCGCTCGACTGGATCTCATGTGCTGAAATTTTTTTCGTTTTCACAGGACTCCGGAGGAATCCAAGGTGGAGATAGTCTCCATTCAACTTGAAGGAGACGCGATCCAGTGGTACGATTGGTACGAACACACTCATGGAGAACCCTCGTGGGAGCAATTCAAAATCAGGCTTCTAATTCGCTTCGGACCATCGGAGTACGAAAACATGAATGGACAACTCACCAAAATCCATCAAACTTCTACCCTATAGGAGTACTAGAGCATATTTGAGCGCCTCTCAAATCAAACTTGAGATTGGTCCGAAAAATAACTGCTAAGAACATTTATTGAAGAGCTCAATCCAGGGATTCGGTGCGAAGTTAAGGCTCGATAACCCCGTACCATGATGGCTATTGTATCATTCGCTCGCATACACGAAGAAAAGCTTAATAGGGACAATCATAGAAATAGAAGCATAAACCAACCAGTAGCAAGCAAACCGACAACCCCACCTCCCTCCACTCAAAGCCCTCGAAGACTTATCAAAGAAGAGCTCCAGGAAAGATAAACAAACGGGTTGTACTGGCATTGTGATGAAAAGTGGAGTAAAGGACATCGATGCAAATAGGGTCATCTTTTGATGATTAAACCAATTAAGGAGGAACCAGAAAATGATGATGTGGACTCTGATCAAGAAGATATAGATTATGATAAAGGTATTGGACCTTTCGTACATATAGTGCATGCATCAGCAGGCTACTCTAACCCACAAACCATTATAATTGAAGGAATTTTAAAATAACATCCTGTTACTGTTTTAATCGATACTGGTAGCACTAACAATTTTATGGACATAAAGCTTATTGACCGATTGACCTATCAAATTGGAGACTGTGATAAATTTGAAGTCAAGGTTGTTGATGGACGAATTCTAACTTGTAATAATAAGTGCTCAAAAATCAAACTGATGGTACAGGGCCAAGAACTGCGGGTGGATTTCTTTCTGATACCCTTGGAGGACTTTGAAATAGTGCTTGGAATTGAATGACTGTCAACCTTGGGTGATGTCACTTGGAATCTTTCAAAACTGATTCTGAAGTTTTTTATTAATGGAAAGCAGGTGATCCTCAAAGGAAGATGTGGAAGCAAGATCACAACTGCCAGTAACCATCGAATGAAGAGGGTTTCTCACAAGACTACAATGATTGCTGCACCAGAAGGCCGACCCATTGCTTACACCAAGTGGAGACCTTATTTAATTGATCGAAAGACTATGATGCATGACAAATATCATGAACCAAAGTACTCCCAAGTTCGATGTTGCTCAGCCTTAAGGACAAGGCTGATTTGAAGAGGGTGAGTCGGGTCCATCTATTCATGATTAATTCAAGTTGAGTTATGTTAGTCTGTCTAGTCGGAGTCAGTTATGGGTCGGGTGAGCCCAATCGAGTCAGTTATGAATTGGCTAAAGTTAGTTTTTATCTTCGGTTAGGATAGAGTCAGTTATTATTTTCAGTTAGGAGTTTATCAGTTAGTTAAGAGTCCAAGTTTAGTGGACTCTGAGTCCAAGCCTAGAAGGGCTCTTGGTAGAGCCTTATAAATAATGCTGCAAACTCTTTTATGAGGAATCAATAAAGAAGTCTTAGATTTAGCCAAGAGGTAAAACCCTAGGAGGCAGATCCCCTCGAAGTGATCTAGGAGGCCCGATCCCCTCAAAGAAATCGATTATCCCCCCTTTTCCATCTTCTTCCTCTATGATAGAACCCTAAGGTTCTATCAAAGTACAGAACTCATGAAAATACAGATTTTTCTATCAGAAAAGTAAGTCTCTCCTGACCTGAGGGAATTAGGCCACAAGAAATTGAATGTGTGCTGTCTATTCACAGAGGTAAATAAAATAATCTGGAACTGAGCGGGGAAAGAATGACTATATGTGATAGTCATGTTGAGAGGTGGCAAGAATCTATGATTTTTAAGATGACAGCTCTGAGTGACAAAACAATGTGAACTTTTTGTCATGTTGTATGAAAATTATAACTAAGAAGTTTAATGATTACCAAAATGGAAATTAGCTAAACAGAATCATGGAGATGAATCTGAAAACACATGTAACAGAGCTGATCACAGCGAGTAGCACCAGTTGAAGCTTATGAACTTGAATGCTTGGAGAAATTTGAAAGACCTCATCTCTGGCTAATTTAATACAATGTTAATTCACCTCCCTAGAAGTAACTAATTAAGAGCCATTTCTTCATCCCCTTCTAAAGAAGGAAGTTGATTGTGACGACCAAATTACAGGCTTAGCAATCTTATAAAAGGTAGATGACTCACAACATCTATGTTTGTCAAAGCTCCATTAGCTTAATTCCTCTTTACTGGTGGTGGCAATGCTTTATTTCTTTCTCCCCATTCCAGAATTTTGTGTGGAAAAGATCAAAGCTGACATGAATATGATAAATTAAGATACTTCAACAATACTATTCCTTAGACTTGGGTATGCACATTGTTCTCTTGTTACGAGGACCACTCTAAATTAGGTTCATTGATCTCTAGATAGGTGTAGTGTGATAAATGGGAAAAACAAATAAGTTGGTTATGATGTACAAATTCATACTTCCTCGGGGGTTGAGAATGCAACCAACAATCTTATCTGCGCATCAATTATGGTCTCATACGTGAAAACTAAGGTATCCATCCATCGGCGATATCATATGAAAAAGGTACAGGTGAGGTTTAGCATGTTAGACCTGAATTCGCAATGTCCTTGAGGAGCTTCCAGGACTCGGTAGCACGCCAATCGCTGAAGATAGCCTGACACTGGAGATCCTGCAATACATTTCGGAGCTCGCGCTGAAAATGGTCAAAAAGGGTTGGGTAGTGGGTGCAGGCCTTGAAACAGAGGGCCTCAAGGCCTTTCGGCATTGGTACGGCATAGAGGTAGGGTTGGGCCTGGATAACGAAGGCAAGACCACCAACGGCTGCCGCTCCAGCGCCACCGTCGGCCGGCGTGCCACCGATCGTGGGCAACCCCACGCGCTGCCTGAGCTCCGAAAACTCGCCCTGGACCTCTGCGGAGGCGAAGTCGGAAGCCATGGAGTGCATGCCCTGGCTGATCCAGCGAACAACGCACTTGCCCAATTCCCGGCGCCCTAGTGGATCCCCATTCTGGTAGAGGGTCCGGACGCTGATGGAAGCCTCCTCCAAGGAAGGTACGCACTCTTCACTCCTCCGTTTCACTACGACGACCGGCTTTTGCTGTTGGGGCCGACTTATTTTCTTATTCCCGATGTTGCTACTTCCGCTTCTCCCACCACTGGTGCGCAAAAGATTCGATGATTGCCGTGGAGATGATTGTAACCGAGGACGAGGAAGAGGTGAGCCGGAGGTGGTGCTGCTATTACGAATGAGGAAGGGTGTCGGAGAGGAGGAAACGGGACAAAGGGAGGTCTGAAGGAGACGAGAGGACGAAAAAGTAAAGGTCCGCTTGAAGAGCATAGACGGTTGAAAGACGATGCTGGCAGTAAGAAACGCCTTGGGAACGGCTGCCGCTGTGGATACTCCGTAACAGCAGCAGGTGGAGGAAGCGTGGGTGATGGCCTCCATCTCCCTCTTTGTGTCGTCGCTCGGGAGAGGAAGCGACGTGTATAACGAGAGAGGGAGGAGGAGTAATGGCAATCCTACTTGGGCAGTAGTACGTTGGAGATCAAATAAATTCATGTACCTCGATTTTTCTCCACCTGAGGGTGTACAGAGAGAGGATCACATTCTTGTACCTTTGATTATTATTATTATTATTATTATTTTCCTTTCTCTCTCTCTCTTTATCGGAAGACCAGACCTTGTCGAATCGGAGAGTTTGTAATTATTATGTGTGGCGATGAAGAGGCTACGTGCGTGCGTGCGTGCGTGCGTGCGTGCGTACGTCCCACCGTCGCACAGTGGTGGGCGGCTTCACTCTCTATTGTGGTCCGCGTTCCAGCAAGGCTTGTAAAATTGCAGTGCACAAAATCTGCCATTACCGTTTCCCCACGGTACGTTTTATGCACCGAAATGAACGACGATTTGGCCACGACTCTCTCTCTCTTCCCCTGCCACAATTCTTCTGTGGCCAAAGCTAGCGCAAACGTCTGGCCGCAAAGGCCCTGCATCCGCGGGTTCCGTTTGGCGTCGAATAAAGTTAGTTTGATTTTAATTCATCATGAATCAATTAAATATTTATAATTTATTTTATATCTAAAATAATTTTTTTATATTTTATTAAAATATAACATATAATTCTCTCTCAAACTTAAGTTGACAGTACCATAATAAATTATTAATATAATGATAAAATTTAAGTTTAAAAAAATAAAATCACCAAACCACTAGTATCAATACCAAGCCACTATTACATAGTAGGATATCATACACATACAGTCTCTCTCATGTTGACGATGAGCTTTGGAGCTTCTGGTCTATCTTAGATGGATATACATCAACCAGTTCAACGTTAAGTACGTAGTGGTCTCCTAATATCTCTTCCTCTTATTGGGCATCTATGCCCTCATCGCTTTCCACTTCATCCTCTCTTGTGCCCCTACTCACTACGCCTATGATATGGTAGTCAAACACTCTCTCACCTTTGCCTCTAGCATCTCTGCCTTCATCTGTTGCTACGGCCTCCACTGCTTCCACTTCCTCGATAAGATGGCTTTAACTTATTTTTAAACTTAAACTATATATATTATTATATTAATAAATATATTATGAGTCAGTATATCATGTAAGTTTCTAACATGTATTAACTCAAACTTGACCAGAGTGATTTATATGTTACATTTTTTAAAATGTAAGGGGTTATCTTAGACATGAGTAAATCATAAGGGTATAAGAGATCGATGATCAAAATCAAATAAGCTAAAATAGATCTTAATCCTTTCTTAAACTTAAAATTATACATGTTATTGATAGTTTATTATGAGTCGTGTCACGTAAACAAACTTTAACATATATTAATTTAGACTTGACGGGATAGACTTATATGTTATGTTTTTTAAAATATAAAATTTATTTTAGATACAATTCTTCTATGGCCAAAGCTAGCGCAAATGTTTGGTCATAAAGGCCTTGAGTCTACATCTCTCCATTGATGTTCTTTATTGCGTAGGCAAATGCCTGGTCGTAAAGAACTTGAGTCTGCATTTCTCAATTGATGTTCTTTATTGTGCAGGTATCGTTTAGTGTCGAATAAAGGTTGGTTCATTATAGTCCATATGATTTTGATCATGAATCACTTAAATATTTATAGTTTATTTATATCTAAAAAAAATTTTATTTAAAAATATAACATATAAGTCTTTTCCGTCAAATCTAAGTTAACAAACATTAGAGTATGTCTTCGTAGCATGCTAACTCATAATAAACCATTAATATAATATCATATATAATTTAAATTAAAAAAAAGTAAGACCACCATCAATAGTGAGAGGAATCGTCATCGTGGAAGTGATCACCAGTAGTAGTATCAAGCCACTACTGCTTAGTAGGGCATCTCATATGCATGCAGTCTCTCCCGCACTAATGACGAACTTTAGAGCTTCAAGTCATGTCTTAGATAGATATATGTCAAACTAGTATGAAGTGGTCTCCTAATCCCTCTCACTCCTCTTGGGCATCTTCATCTTCATTGTCTCCCACTTCATCATCTCTTGTGCCCCCACCCAATGCGCTTATGATATGGTGATCCAAATTTCTTTTATCTTCGTCTCCGGTCTCTCCGCCTTAGTTTGTTGCTACGACTACCACTAATTCGTCTTCCTCGATAAAATGAACTTTAATTTTTTTAAAATTTAAATTATATGTATCATTATATTAATGATTTATTATGAATCAATATAGCATGTAAGTTGACTCTAAGATTTGTTAACTCAAACTTGACGAGAGAGATTTATGTGCTATATTTTCAAAATATAGAGGGTTATCTTAGATTTGAGTAAACCATAAGAGTATAAGAGATCCATGGTCAAGATAAAATGAATCTTAATCTATCTTTAAACTTAAATTAGATATATTATTGATAATTAATTATGAGTCATTATGTCATGTAAACATACTTTTAACATATATTAACTTAGACTTAGACCTTATATATTATATTTTTAAAAATATAAGATTTGTTTTAGATATAAATATATTATAAAAATTTAAATCATATTAGAAAAGAAATCTACCACTCGTTGTTGCAAATCCTTCCTAAAGAAGTACTACATGATGTCTGTGACTCGACGTGCGTAATATATGCTTTTACGTCCATCTAAAAACATAAAGGTCATTTTATTTTTTTTAAAATCAATTATGGAGATTTTACAAGGACACCGAGTCTCTCAGAGCTCTCACTTGGGTGGATCCAAATGAGCCTTTTCTGGTTTTGTATTTTTCATTGGTACGATTGGCAACAAAGTTAAAAAGAGAGGTCTCGGCGTAAAACCTGTAGAAAGTAATATCCCCTCAGGGTACTGAAATATGCATGGCATGATCACGATATTGATGACGAAAAGCCGCTTATTAAATTGATATGCAGAAAAGAGACCCTAGAATGATGCATCAGTACCATAAAAAAAATATATAAGAAACAGGGATTGAACAAGTATATGAATATTACACACATTTATGACAGATGAAATTGCTGGTGCCAACAGTATGTTTTAATAATTCACAAATGTTACCTGCAAGTTTATCAATAGGTGTTTATATATATATATATATATATATATATATATATATATTCTTTATAAAGATTTAGTTGCTCCAAAACCCAAACTCTGGCAACTGGGAAAAAGATTCCAGAAGGAAAAAGACAAAAGGCTCATGACAGGATCAAACCTCAAATTTCTAAAATGGTTTTTATCTGATCTGGTGAATGTCTCACCAAGGACCTAGGATCAGGGTATTTATTCTTAGGGTCAACGACTGCCTTGTAGAGGAGCTCATAACCATCTGCTAGTGCCCTTGCAACACGGATGGATGCATCAGAACACAACCTAGGAAGTTGTAATTGTTCAAATTCTGGGAGCAAACCTTCAGTTCCAGTGACCAGACCAAAAAATGTCCTTAAGCTTTCAGATAGCACCGGAGGTGACATCTCAGGCGCCTGTGCTAAGGGTCCAGGCTCACTATCAACTTCACTGGTAGAGTTCTTCTGAATGTAAGATATCTTGCTCAACAACCCACATCTCGTTAGAATGGCATCAACTTCCATTTGCACAAGGATACTGACATTCATGTCAATATCAGAGGTTATTTTATCCACATAATTTGCAGCAACCCCCTGGCCTACCAGTGCTTGCTGAATAGCTGACAAGCAATTGATGAAGTATATTGTGCTTGACATTTCGGCACCCTGCAAGAGAGATTATGACAACATTCAAATACTGACAACATATGTGTGACATACAAATAAATGGACAATTTTTAAGAAGGTTAATTCTGGTGTCATTACAAAGTACAATTATATGTAAACAACATTTGCCGACACGGTGTCATAAAAAATATATATATATATAGTCATTGATGAACCATAAGTAGCCAGAGCATCTAGTACGCTTAAAACGCTAAAATTTTCAACTTAGCTTTTCAGTGAAGGAAATTGGGGAGAGTTTCCTTACTACATGGGAACATTAAGGATTTCCCTTTCTTGCCTGTCTTCACCAATCCTCTTGATATTTCTTTATATTTTGCAAATAAATGATGCAAATGACCTTAACCACAATTTACATTAACAAAATTGATAAGTGGGTAACGTAGTCCTATCAAGTATAGAAGAAGGCATTAACCTTTGTAACAAGCATAACTGAAACTCATAATCAGAAAAGCAGAAATATAAAGAAGTCAGAATAGCTCTAACAGATACCAAAATTCAGCAATTTATACCTGAAACAGGATTTGCTGAAACCCCCATCAAGACAACCTAACAGGATAGTCTATATGCAATCAGATTCTTTGTTACAAAAGATGATGATAATCAAGCATGCAACAGTATGTAATTTCATTCTGAACTAAACCAAAGATCCTCATGCAACACCTATTTAATGTAGATGTCTTCCATTAAGAGCCACAGTAGCTTGCATAAGAAATTCTATCATGACAAGTTTTTCACTCTCAAGGAGCTAAGGGCAATTATGCAAGCTTCCTTTCATTAGATAGTGTCATGCTGTAAAAGGGTTAGCAGACATGCTAATATTCTAGATTTTTTTCTTCTTCTTTCCTTTTCTTTGGGATAAAGATAGTGATGAAGATGAGATTCAGTCCCAAGACGTCCTTACTATCTAGTATTAAGTTTTTTAACACATAAGTTAGTTGGAAAAAATAGATTAAAACTGTACAGAAATTGGTAAAAATCTCAACAATCCCAACTCACACTACTATTTTGATCTTTCATGCAAATAGTCCTTTAAAAAGCAGGCTTTTTGGTTTTTTTTCAATAAAATATCCAATGTTCTGAAGAACAGGAGTTTCAAGAAAAAGGTTTAAAATATAATAACATGCATCATTAATGTAGGCAAATATGGAAATAGTAGCAAAATAACAGAAAATTCAGACTAACATATAAACAAATCTAATGGGAGATCCATAAACCAACATGATATAGACAAACTAATGGGGCTGTCTGACAGAATATGCTAATTTAACATCTGCAACTTTTTCTCTGCTGATTCTATCTAGACACTGAAATCATTTGCTAATGCAAGGAAACCAAAATGTAATATTTCAATAATTGCTATTGTTGAGTGCATGTGGGCATAAAATAAAATTCTCTCAGACTTCTACCAATTCATTAATAGAAAGTTAAGTTGTCAACAAGTTTATCATGAAGTATGCTGTAGTAGCAGTTACCTAAACAGAAATTGCAAAACTGATGCTGGTGGCTTCTCAATACGGTATTCACTTCAGATTAGCATATGCAATGGTAGAATTTTTAGTCAAAGTTCATAATATGTCGATAGTGTTAAGAAACATCACGACCAAATCAACAAATAATATTCTCATTTTCAGGTTGTGGCATAAATTGATGAAACACCATCAAGAATACCATTGAGACAACATGCATATACCTGAGTCAAGGTGGTCATTTTCTTGCTAAGCATCGCATCAAATGTCAAAGAATCTCTGCTGCTAGACCCCAAATCAGAACTTGTTCTACTTCTCTTTGAAAGTGTGCCTTTAGATTTAAGGGCCTCAGCTGCTTGTTCACACATCTAGGTGAAGTAATAACACAGATTTAGATCCAAAAGCAACCAAATTTAAATAAAAGAAAGCCTTTGTTCAGAACCACAGAGCATAAATTCAAACTTCCAAACTGCATTCTCAGGATTTGTTCACATCTAGAACGGAAGTTGAAAAAGGTTAACAAATTTTTTTATCTGTTATCATAAATCATGGCAGCCATGCTAATGCAATTTAGTCATGATACAAAGTTCCATTTCTCAGACATCTATTTAATCTCTTAGCTTGATACAATATTGAAAAATAATAGCATAAGCAAAAATTGCATATACCAAGTCATCAGTAAGAAGCAAATTTTACTGTAGTGATAAAGAGACAATTTAAGTGACAAAGGTAAATATTTGGAACTTTTTGTTTTTGCTTGAAGGACAAATTTCATGTTGCCATAATTATCACAAATCCTGATTAGCTTGTGAACTACTATTGGTACTTCCAAGCAGCATTTGATAATTTGCAAGAAAGTACAGGAAGGGGAAAAAACAGAATGGAGCACCTGAACAATAGGATCAAGTAAAGCGGTAATCACAGGATCAAAATCTGGCTTTTTGACAGAAGCAGGAACCATCATGCTGTTGTAGGTGTCGATAAGATCAAGCAACAAAGAAACTCCTTCTCGCACTGCTGGCGGTGGAGATAAATCAACCGCAACCAGTGGAGGGTACCTTAAAAGTTTCTCTCCACGGCCCTTAAGAATGTTGAAGAAAGTTTGCTGAGCAGCATCCTTGAGTAACCAAAGTGTATTGCAGAGAGCTGTCTCTCTTCCAAGCAAGTCTGAAATCTAGTAGAAGAAAGAACTCAAGAAGGAAATAACCATGAACGTACTTAGTAACCAAAAACTTACAGTGTGACAGTAGAACTCCAATGTGTTACTCAGTTTATAGGAAATAATAAGGCTAAGCTGAGACTGCAAAACTTGCTCAACTCTTATTTTGAATGGTCTACATGCCCCTTCAAATATTCTATCCAGAACAAAGGTAATCTCAGGCTCAAATTTTGTATGATCACTTTCAGAACTTTTGGAAAAGTGATGGACAGTAGAATCAGTGTCACTATTAGCGTCGGTGTTGAGTAAGACAAGTACAAGTTCTCTTTCAGATGCCAAGGCCTTCCCACAGAAAAAATAAACATTTTAGAAAAATAGGTATTGTTAAAATCTGTTAGTTACATTATCAAATGCTAGATAAAATGAGAAACATCCATTGAACTCAAATTAAATGGTCAACATTCATGATCAAAAGAAGCATACAAAAGGTTGCTATAAATTATTCAATGTCCACAAATCCTACTTTAATATAGATGAGATTTAGAAGATTCAAACCTGATGAAGCCATCCTAACATGTCACCAACATAACGTAAAGGATCATGTGCATGCACTTCAATAGGTCTTGGCAGCCCTCCAGGTCCTCCTCGTGTAAGGGCACTTATAAATCGTCTGAATAGTGCATGGTGCCTCATATTTGCAATCTAGTGGCAGAGGCAGTGTAAGCATTTAAATAGAATCCAGAAGAAGAAATAACAAGAAGCCAGATACAAATTCTCACCTCTTCTGCACAGTACTTGAAAAGAACAGGCCTTTCTTTAAGGCAACAAATTGCCGTCTTTAAAAGATCACTAACTTCAGGATTATCATTATCACCCAATTTCTTACACTCAGCTTGAACCCACCTGCATATGTAAGAATAATCAGATAAAGATTATTTTCTGCCAGTCGAGGAACACTTATGCATTTGAGTTTCATGTGTATCCCTGTCTAAAATCGATCCTTTTGACATCTTTAATTTGTTTCCTTTTCTAACTAAAATTTCATTACCTATGAAAACAATTATTCAGGAAGCCGAACTGAACTTTGCAGCTGAGCATTCTAAAAGTGTATGCACAAGGATGCTCACATGCATTCTTTAATCACAGCATCTATACATATAAAAGACATCATTTCCAGCTCATCCATCCTTAAGTCTTATCAGACTGTGGTATGCATGGCAACCAACCAAAATGGTATTTCTGATTATATTTAGGTATGATTTGGAAGCTCTAGATGTTTGGCTAAGAATATAACAGAAGACATATCACCTGCATAGTCTCTCATAGGCTCCCTCTTGGTAAACAGACATCATATCCATTAGCTCCAATCCAGCACGCTGCATAAAACAGACATTCCGTAAGTTCTGAGCCCAATTAAAAGAACAGGATATCAGGATTATATTTTGTCCTTTAAATCAGAGTAATTCATCACTAGAACCCAAATAGCAACAAGCAACATTGATTCTTTCTGTTGGTTGAAATCAATAGCAATAGTATTTTAATTCTATTATAATCTGATTCCTTCTTCAATGGATTTGGTATCCTTAACCACGTTGGTCAATTTTAATTCTAGTTGCCACGATGGTGATGAAAATTTTTCTTAATGAAAACAAAATATCTTTACTTATGTATTAAAAATCAACTCAAATATTCCTTTTAATGTCTTATTATACCTATCACTATAAGTAGATTTATTGCATGTAACATATAATCTGTTATAACAATAGAATAATTGATAGCACTTTGGCAAATATTTTAATATAAAATTTAAAATAACGAAAAATAAATAACCATAACTTAGTTTAGATATTATTCGATATAGAAATTAGGTTACTGGAATTGAAATAAGTACATCTATATGTACTTATATCTAAGTATATTTGATGATACATGTACTTATTAACTTATATCTACATGTACTTATTTCAATTTCAGTTCCATGGTTCACAAGCCAAGCATGCCAAGAAGACTAATTATTTTAAGTCCAGATATGCCAAGCAATTGACCATCTCAATTTCCAAATTGAATTGTAGTTTCAGTACATTCCTAGTTAGTTTCCAATCCCAACAACGAACCAAATGCCATCCTTAAACTCGGTAATTGTATGTTTCTACAATAGTTGCTTACGCATTACAAAGAGCACCTTTGGCATATAGATTATGTCATCAATTAATTCTTTTAAAGTCATTAAATAATTAATTCCCTAAGCCACAAACCATCAAACTCAGTAAAAATGATTAAGAATGTTGGATAAAAGTTAAAAATAAGATTTGCTTGACTCTCTGAGATGATAGGACATGCACAAGTGTGAAATATTTTGACACTAATTTGTATTCATATGCTACATATGCCAGCAAAAAAAGAGAATTGTCGCAGAAAAGATAGATCAACAAGCAAGAAGAAAACAATAGAACAAGCAAGGAGAATAAAGTGATAAAAACTATAGGAAAAAATATTGGTTAATGTGTGAATTAATAAAACATGATGCTCGAGGATCCTGGCATTAGCCAAAAGATCAGGGTGAGTGGGCCATGGAAAATAGTTGTATTAGACACGGTTTATAATATTGCTTGGTATGGTTTGGTACAGACGGTATTAGGAGTGCTGGTTTTCAGTCTTTTTTATATATTTTTTGAACTCTCTATAAACGAGAGGGTTGCATTAGGTCAATGCCGGTCCCAAGCCTAGATAAAAAAGATGGAGGGTTGTGTTAGGTCACTAACAACTAGCTTAAAACCATTTTAGATCTCATGGACATTGATCTTAACCAATTTCAGTATGGAGATAGGTCGTCACTAGGAAGTGACGTGAGACATCTTCACAATTCATGCGTCATGAATTACAAACAATGGGGTAGGAGGTTGCTCGAAAGTGGCCCATCAGATTGGCACTCGAATGTGGTACCAAGTAGGCAAAAGTTCTCTCATTGTTTTCGACCAATGAGAGGAAAGAAGTTAGTCCAAGATTAGAGGGTTACGTTAACAACTTCAAATATAAGATCACTTTCAAGGACGGGATTAGAATTGGTAGACACCATGATCAGAAAAAGAATAAATATTATTTACTTACAAGAGACTAAGTGGGTAGGAGAAAAATCTAGAGAGATAGTACTGGATTTAAGATTTGCTATACTAAAAAAGTTAAGCACAGAAATGATGTACGAATTGTTGTTGATAAGGATTTTAAAAATAATACTGTAGATGTAAAAAGATTTGAAGATAGAATTATAGTTCTAAAATTTGTAAAAGGATAAGATATTATGAATATCATTAGTGCTTATGCCCCTCAAGTGGAATTAGATGATTAAACAAAAAGAGAATTTTTGGAAAGCTTAGATGATATCATTCAAAGAATATCTATAACCGAAAACCTTATAATTGAAGGAGATTTGAATGGTTATGTAGGGAAAACATATGGTGAATATAAAGGAGAGCATGAGTGATTTGGTTATGGGGAGAGAAATGAAGATGCATGATTTTGGATTTTACAACTACGCATGATCTTATAATCGTAAATACTGACTTTAAGAAGAGAGATAAACATTTGATTATTTATAAGAGTGGTCATAACTATAGTCAAATAGATTTTTTTCTCACTAGAAAGGTAGATAAAGTTATTTGTAAGAATTGTAAAAGTAATACTTGGCAAAAGTTTGACGAATCAACATAGGTTGACGGTATTAGATACTTAAGTGTAGAAAATGAAAGAAGAAAAATAATAAAAAAAGTTACTAGGACTAGATGATAGAATTTTAAAGATGATAATGTAAAGACTTTTAAGACTAGGATGGAAAGGGAGGCGAATTGGAACTTAGATGCGGATAATATTAATATTATTTGTACTACGATGACTAATACGATTAGGAAGTTAACAAAGGAGATTCTTGGTGAAACTAAAGGTAGAGGTGTAACCTTGAGAGAGGATTGATAGTTGTGCGAGGAAGTTCAATAAGTAATTTTTACTAAAAGATCATGTTTTAAAGACTGGTAAAAGTATAAAAATGAGAATTTTTTTTAAAATATATAAAGAATCTAAAAAAGAGACTAAAAAGCGGTTAGTATGACAAAATACAAAGCTTATGATAATTTTTATAATAAATGAGGTACAAAAGATGGTGAAGAAGATATAGATTGAATTGCTAAAGCTAAGAAAAGAAAGTGTAAGGGTTTAGGTAATATTAGATGCACTAAAGACAAAGAATACTTATTAATGATAACGAGATTAAGGAAAGATAGAGAAATTATTTTTATAAATTATTTAATGAATATTCCACACAGGTCATATATTTAACATAAATAATAATGGTAGATTTAATAATCATAGATTTTTTCATAAAATTAGAGCTAGTGAAATAAAAGATGCATTAAAGAATATAAAAATAATTAACAGTGTGGGACTTGATGATATCCCAATTGAGGTGTGAAAAAGTTTAGGGGGTAAGAGAGTCTGCTTGGTTAACCAATCTATATAACAAGATTCAAAAAGATGCCTAATGAATAAAGAAAAAAAATTTAGTATCAATTTATAAGCATAAGAGTGTCATATAAAATTGTTCAAATCATAGAAGAATTAAGATCATGAGTCATATTATGAAACTTTGGGAAAGAGTTATCAAAAGTAGGATAAGGCTTGAAACAAATATCTTTGGAAATTAGAAGATCAACCTTAGTAGCTATTTATTTATTAAGACAATTAATGAAAAATATTTGAAGAAAAAGAAAGATTTGCCTATGATTTTTATTAACTTAGAGAAAGCCTATGATAGGGTTCCTAAAGATTTATTAAGGGATGAGTGTGTTTAATAAGCTTCCTATTAGCATAGGATTACATCAAGGAACCGTATTAAGTCCTTACCGTTTTACATTGATAATGGATGAACTCACTAAACACTTACATGATAGACCTCTCTGATGTATGTTATTTGCTGATGATATTTTTTTAGTCGATGAGAGCCTAAGTGAAATTAATTATAAACTTAAGCTATGGAGACAATCCTTAGAAATTAAAGGTTTTAGATTAATTAGAACTAAAACTAATTATATGAGATGTAATTTTAGTAATTCTATAAATAGATAGAATATAATTAAGTTGGATAGACAAAAAGTCCCTTTAAGTAAGATCTTTAGATATATTGGATCAATTAATCAACAAGATGGACAAATCAATAAAGATATTATTCATAAAGTAAAAACAATATAATAAAATGGCGAGGGGTGTCAAAGAGTCTTGTTTGGTCATCGGATACTTTTTAGATTAAAAGGAAGATTTCGTAAGCAGTTGTAAGACCAATAATGTTTTAGGGATCCGGATGTTGAGATATTAAGAAACAATATATACAAAAAGTTCATTTGGCTTTGGCCTATGATGGTCTTTGAGTAACATGATGATGGTTTGCAAGGACATGGATGATAGTCAACAATGATAATGGCAGGAGGCAATAGGAGTTGGTGGATAATGATGTTGATGGACACCAGCTGAGCAATGACTATGATCAACATCCTTAAAATCGGTTGGCTAGTACAAACAACAACCATTCGACTGATTAAAATGCTGGTTTCATATATAATGATGGTGGTTAGCTAGTAATAATTCATTGTTTTGCAATGACAACAAATAAATTACAACTTCAAATATAATTTGAGATATTCCTAATATAGAACAACAACTTAAAATATATGATCAAGATAAATATAATACTAAATGAAAAGATATAGATCAGAAAATCTAAATTAAAATAAGAAGACAGATTTTAAATTAAAACAAACATACATATAGAAAACTAATACATATATTCATTAGCAAATCATCATCTATTTCATAAATATATATAAGAATATGTTGATATAAACAATATAAGTATAGTCTAACAAAATATGTTGTAATGTGGAAATCAAGAATAAATATTAAATATTAAAAATAAGATAAAGCAGCTAAATTAATGTAAACATACAGTACAAAGCCATAAAGATATATACAACAACAACAAGTCCATAAGCCATAAAGATATATGCATATAAAATTTTTAATAAATTGACATTAAGAGTAAATATTAAATACAGAGGTAGCAGATTAAGGAACTGAATTATAACAACCAGTTAGATAAAATAAAACTACAGTAACAAAATAGAGTGCAACAAACATACAGATAATGAAACTACAACAATTCATTAAAAATTATTTGATATTCTAATTAATATAACATCATCCTAATATATTAATAAAAAAATTCTGATAATGGATGTTCAATTGTGATGTTTACAATTAGCAATGCTGATGGTGTATACTGAAAGGTGATTCTAGCTGTTGAGAACAAGCAACTGAGCAATGTCAGCGGAGACTTGAAACACCAAAAAGAATTTCAGTTTGCATGTTCATTACACTAAAAACTCATCATTTTAAAGAGTAAAACTAAAAACACCTCATTGAATTTTTAAATTTCTTACTGTCATGAAGCACACAAAACTGTTGGTGGAGAACATAAACAAACAGGCTTTGCCTCAAGGATAAAAGTTAGATTACATTCAGTTCCAACGAACATGAGACAATTTATAAGCATACAACTACATGATGGTTTAGACCAAGGTTTGTCTTACCGAGCAATAAGGCCCTGTGTCGGGCGGTATATACCGGTGCGCCAACTGACCGGTATGCGGACTGCCCACTACCGGGCGGTACCGCCGAAATCGACCGTCGGCGGTCGATTGAGGGAGAAAGAAGAAGCGGGAGAAGAAGAAGAGGGAGAAGAAGAGGGAGAAACCTGTTCCACGCGCGCTGCTCTTCCCGAATTCCTCCACTCGATCTGTCACCTACGGGCGAAGAATCGCCCGTGCGATCCGTCACCCGCGTGATCCGTCACCCGCGTGATCCGTCGCTCGCGGGCGATTCTTCGCCGACGGGCAATTCTTCTCCACGCGCGGGGAGAAGAATGCGACGTCACCTCTTGTTTTTTATTTATTTATATTATATTAATATTAATATTATATTATATTATAACACACTGATCGGTATGCACTCTGCATACCGCTCAGTACCAGGTACCAAACCGAGATGAACTCGATATGCTGGTACGGACCAGTATGGAAAACCTTGGTCTAGACATTAATAATTAGGGTAGTAGCTAATGTAAGAAGTTATATTAGATTATATAGTCAACCTTCATGCCCTTTCAACAAATTTTGTCAGCTTTTTTTTAATACTTATCACACATAAAAACACACAGACAACTAAAGCAGCAAATACTAAGTCCCTCCAGAGAGCAGCAGATCTCTGTAAATTGACTAATGCAGAAATATGGATTTCATGGTTGACTCAGAGAAACAAAAATGTGATCCTACCTGGTGATGTGTTCTTAGCAGTATCTTGCAGTTGGCATGAATTTCTTGAACATGCACAAGTGCCTTGAAGAAATTCTCACCAAGCTCTTCTTCCCTTAAAGCATTTATCTGCAGTTATGAGGCTCGCGTCAACATGGATAACCATTCGATAAGGTCAGTTAGTAGGTGTCTACTTCAGATAGGGTATAGCATCTTATGGCTTCCATAAGTACCTCATCATTAGAAAGCTGGTAATCACGAAGGAAGCATGACACGATTTCTTGCCTTTGAGTAGTTAGCTCAAGTTCCTGTTTTAGCCTCTCTGTGGTACTAATAATATCCCCTGTACTTGCGCTGCAACTGCTCAATGCTTTTGCAATCCTGCATGAATAAAGTTTTGGCAGTATGACCCCATAGGCATCATATACATGGAAAAAAGCAGATCTGATAAGACAAAAAGGCACATAATACTTGCACTGACAAGAAAGGAGCAGATAGTTCAGAAACATGCTTTCCTTGGCAGAAATTTACAATTGTCTCAACACGTGGATTAAGAGAAATTATTTCTCACATTGGTAGTATTTAAGACCATTATTTTCCCATCTTTATCTCGTTTCCTATAGCATCTTGGTTGCATTAATTTTTTTTTTCTAAGAATCAGGTATGCAGCTTTCTACCTTAAAATTCATGTATGTAACATAGGCTATTCCATTACTAAGAATCAGATATGCAGATTTCTACCACGAAACTCATGTCTGTGACTTAATTCATTAATCTACTATTGCACTATGCAATGTGTTCCTTAAAAATTTCTTGTTTAGCAGCAATAAATATATGAGAAGAAGCTAACTAGAACTCTTCAGCACAGAAGCATGGTCATCATTTTTATGTAAACAACATGTTTTCACCACAAGAAAGAATAATTAAACAACATTAGGCCCCTTATTACACGAAAAAGGAAGAATAGAACAAAACAGCAAAAAATATAAATGACAGTTAAAGTTCTTACCACTTAAAAAATAATGCTCTTTGTGTATGTGTGATAGAGAGAGATAAGAATGAGTCTTGAGCTCCAAAATAGCAAAGAGCCAAGAGATGGAGACTAATTAGAAGAGGACGAGCTTAGGCAAAACCAAGATTTAAAATTTCCGTTTCAGACCGAATTGCATAATTACCCAATTCACATCCCATTTTTTGGTAGGGCAGGTAAACACTGATCGATATAGGCCAGTTCAATCAGGTTTTTAATCCATAAGAAAGAGTACAATAATTTCGAATTTTCTTTTCAATTCCTTTTTTACTTTTCTCTTCCAATCAAGCAAGGGCATCAACCAATATATATTGCCTATACCTGTGTACCAATCCAATTTGAGTGGTAACTGATATGATGCATGCACCCTAGAAGGCAATCCTTAGTCCCAAGGTTAATCACAGTCATAATCCTGATCCTACAAGCCTTGATTTGAATGCCCATATTCCACAAGACCGTATGGCCTTTTAGTTTTTCTTTACATGTTCAAAAGCAACTGCCTAGTTTCTTTCCAAGGAAACTGCCTACAAAAAACAGCCAATTAAAAGTTGTAGTCCACATGCAAGGCTTCCACTATTATAGGTTACAAGAAGGGCCAAATGAACAGCACATTGCCCCTAGTCAAATCTACTTCCATGATTCAACTCCATGACACATGTTATAATCAAGCAACCTAACTATCATGCCTAATAGCCAACCTTGAATTGCCCATCAAAGCAACTGTAGAAAATCTAAGACTCTCTAGCCAGAAAACTAGGGAGACAATATATAAGTCTTGCACCTCAATAGGAAAGCCTAAGATATAGAACAGGTAAGGGGACAAAAAAAAAAAAAAAGAGTCTCCTATATAGAAATATGAGAGCAAAATAGTCTTGGATAGAGGAAATAAGCGATCATGGTCTAGAGGCATGAATGTAGACAGATGACAAGATGCATTATAGATACTGTAACTAGAACAAACTACAAAAATGATTCCTCTGGGGTTATTCCTCAGTTATAGCTATGCTTCTTTAGATATATAATTGAATAAAAAAGAAATTCTTCCATTGATGATTTGAGTTCCATCTAGCAAAGACATTCTATCTTCAAGTGCAAAAAGCTGCATGCACAACATACATGAATGCATGTCTCAACAACAAACAAAATAGGTCTTATAAAATAATCAGGTGCTTATAGGACTTCTAACACCTACTGACATGTCCACGAAGATCCCATTCCACCATTTATAGTTCATCCTTCGCCTTGATGAGCCTAGTAAAGAAATTAACACATAGAACCATAAAGCAGGAAGCCTGAGAATAGCATTTGTCAAACGTGTAATCTTCTTAACCAGGTTGGATTTCATTCCTTCATTCAAGATGGAGAAGGACCAGTTTCTCGGTGTAATAATTGTGAGAAATCAATTTACACTCGATTATCAGGACTTTGTGGTAGAGCATCCAGAGAACGTGTGTGTCAGTGTCCATGTCAACCAGGAAAAAATTGCTAACAGTGGACAGGTAGTGATCTGTTCAGATAAAATATGGAAGGGGGAGGATGTGGATCTTGTCACTTGACACCGCATGAGATCAATAGGACCATATTAAGCGGGGCAATGCATCTTGTACAAATCGCATGGTAAAGGACTTCGATTGTATGTTATCTCATGCGATTGCCTAATTGACGAAAGATTAGCAGGATTCAACGATTAATGGTACTAGATCTTTGATTTTTATATTTTCTTTACTTTCCCACTCTTGACAGAATACTTACTGGTCGCAACATTCGGCCAAGGCATTGACCTCCTCCTCGACTGTATCCAGCGCCTAAGCAATATGCAGCAGGAGGAGATCGGACACATAAACAATCATCAGTGACGGCGATCATGATATGTATATATAGACAAAAAGTAAAAGCAAGGAGTAGCAAGAGATAGATACCTGCTGGGCGGAAAGGGATGCATCGAGGAAGTGATGATTGATGGCGAGGGCACGCTGCTCGATTGAGGACCTGAGGTTGCGACGGGCCTGCGGAGTATTGTCAGCGTAGAAGGTGGAGAGGGTCGCGAGAGAGGATAGCAGATCGGGGCTGTCCGTCCGCGTCTCCAACACCTTCTTCAGCTTCCGAGACAGCCCTGGCGCCAGCACCGTCACTGCCATCCCACCCAACTGATGAAGCTCGTCTCCTCTCCTCCTTGATTGATTGATCGGCTGATGAGTACGTTAAATTCCTATTTTTCCGTTTCCTATGTGATAGTGGGTGAGACCAGCGCAAAAACACGAGGGTTCCCAGAAGTTTCGCGTGGGTCGGAATGAGGGGCTCTGATCGCTGGACCATCTCCTCCATCTTCCCGATATATTTTTTTTCTCCTTAACTTCCTAAATTGCCCTCGATGTTTTCACCCTCTATTTCCGTTGCGAAACGAAGACAGATCTCGAACCACAATGTTATCCACGCTGAACCTAATCTCACCGAACCGAACCTAACCAGACCCGAACTAAATCTAACCGACCCAACCTGTCCCAAACAAACTGAATCTAACAAACTGAATCGAATTGAGCCGAGCTGAGTAGAATCGAACAGAACTGAGCCTATCCAAGCCGTGTAGAACCAAACCGAACTGAACAGTATCGAACAAAATCGAGTTGAGCCAAGCCGAGCCAAGTCATGCCAGATCCAAACCGAACCAAATCAAACTGACCCGAATCAATCGGACTGAATCGAATCGAGCAGAACCAAATCGTACCGAACCGAGTCGAGCCAGACCTGAACCGAACCCAAACCGTACTGAATTGAACCTTGTCGAGCCAAGCTGAATAGAATCATACCGAACCGAACCGAGCCGTATTGATCCGAATATAGGTGAGCCGAGCCAGACTTGAACCAAACCGAATCGAATCAACCGTGCCTAAATGAACCGAATCGAATAAAGGTGAGCCGAGCTAGATCCGAACTGAACTTATCCAACCCGATCGTACTTGAACGAATCGAACCAAGCCGAGCTAAGTAGAATCGAAACGAACCGAACCCAGACAAACTGAATCGAGCCATGCAGAGCCCAGTCGAGCCAAACCTAAACATAACCGACTCGATCCAGTCCGAACGAACCAAACCGAATCGAGCCGAGCCAAGCTAGACCCGAACCAAACCGACCCGACTCGACTCAAATGAATCGAACCGAATCGAATCGAACTAAACCGAACCGAATCAAATTGAACTAAATCGAACCATATCAAATCGAATCGAGTTGAGGAAAGCTGAGTCGATCCGACCCATATCAAACTGAACCGACCCGACCCGACCGTATGAATCGAACCAAATCAAGTCGAGCCGAATCGAGCCGAGACGAGTAGAGCTGAGCCGAGCTGATCCTAGCCGAACCTAGTAGAGCCAAACCAAGTTGAGCCAAGTAGAACAGAACCGATTCGACTCAAGCCGAACCAAACCAAGTCGAGTGGAGCTGAACCGAACCGAGTCGAGTCGAGCTGAGATAAGCCTAGCTGAGTTGTTGTGTGTGTGTAGTGTATTATTGTGTACGTGTGTGTTGTATATTGTTGTACAGTGTGTTGTGTATCGTTGTGTAGTGTATTGTATTGTGTGTAGTGTATTATGTGTAGTCGAGTGGTATATTGTGTGTAGTGTATTGTAGTATAGTGTGTAGTATATTTTAGTGTAGTGTTGTGTATTGTGTGAAGTGTAGTATATTGTGTGTAGTGTAATGTTGTGTATTGTGTGTAGTGTATTATTGTATTGTAGTGTTGTGTATTGTGTATAGTGTATTGTGTGTAGTGTATAGTTTATAGTGTATTGTAGTGTGTGTATTGTGTATTGTAGTGTTGTGTATTATATATTGTATTGTGTATTGTGTGTAGTGTATTGTGTATAGTGTAATATTATGTATTGTCTGTAGTGTAGTGTAGTGTATTATGTGTAGTGTATTATTGTTGTGTAGTGTAATGTATTGTGTGTAGTATAGTGTAGTATATTATGTGTAGTGTATTTTATTTAGTATAGTGTTGTGTATTATGTGTAGTATATTGTCTATATTGCATTGTAGTGTAGTGTTGTGAATTGTGTGTAATGTAGTGTTGTGTATTGTGTGTAGTGTAGTATAGTATAATTTGTGGAGTGTATTGTAGTGTAGTATTATGTATTGTATGTAGTGTATTGTAGTATAGTGTTGTGTATTGTGAGTAGAGTAGTGTTATGAATTGTGTAGTGTAGTGTATTGTGTGTAATGTAGTGTTATTTATTGTGTGTAGTGTTATGTTGTGTATTGTGTGTAGTTTAGTATAGTGTACTATGTATAGTGTATTGTGTGTAGTGTATTATAGTGTAGTGTATTGTGTGTAGTGTATTGTACTGTAGTATATTGTGTGTAGTTTTGTATACTGTAGCATAGTGTATTGTAGTTTAGTGTATTGTATAGTATAGTGTATTATTTGTAGTGTATTGTGTATTATTTTGTGTGTAGTGTGTGTTGTGTATTATTATGTGTGTAGTGTATTGTGTGTAGTGTAGTGTTATTTATTATGTGTAGTGTAATGTTGTGTATTGTGTGTAGTTTAGCATAGTGTATTGTGTGTAGTATTGTGTATTGTGTGTAGTGTAGTGTATTGTAGTGTCGTGTACTGTCTGTAGTGTAGTGTATTGTGTGTAGTATATTATGTAGTGTATTGTGTCTGGTGTAGTGTATTGTGTAGTGTAGAGTATTGTAGTGTAGTATAATGTATTGTGTGTGTGTTGTGTATTGTTATATGTGTAGTGTGTAGTATATTATGTGTAGTGTATTGTTATTTGTGTAGTGTGGTTTGTGTATGTTGTTTGGGTGTATTTTGTATTTTGTGTAGTGTATTATGTAGTGTAGTGTAGTGTATTGTGTGTAGTGTATTATGTGTAGTGTATTATGTGTAGTGTATAGTGTATTGTAGTGTAGTGTAGTGTATTATGTATAGTGTATTATAGTGTATTCTGTGTAGTGTAGTGTAGTGTAGTGTAGTGTAGTGTGTATTATGTAGTGTAGTGTATTGTGTGTGTTGTGTATTGTTGTATGTGTAGTGTGTAGTGTGTGTTGTGTATTATTATGTGTGTAGTGTGTGCTGTGTATTGTTATGTGTGTAGTGTATTGTGTAGTGTAGTATATTTATGTGTAGTGTAGTGGTATTATTGTGTGTAGTGTATTGTAGTGTAGTATATTATGTGTAGTGTATTGTAGTGTATTGTGTAGTGTAGTGTATTGTATTGTGTGGTGTATTATATTGTATGTGTGTAGTGTGTTGCTTGTGTAGTGTATTGTTATTGTGTGTTGTGTATTGTGTGTAGTGTATTGTAGTGTAGTGTATTGTGTAGTGTATATTGTGTGTAGTGTAGTGTATTGTGTGTAGTGTATTGTGTGTAGTGTATTGTAGTGTATTGTGTAGTGTAGTGTATTGTGTGGTGTATTATATTGTATGTGTGTAGTGTGTTGTTTGTGTAGTGTGTGTTGTGTATTGTTATTATGTGTTGTGTATTGTGTGTAGTGTATTGTAGTGTAATGTATTGTGTAGTATAATGTATTGTAGTGTGTGTGTATTGTATTGTTGTATGTTGTTTGTATAGTGTATTGTGTGTAGTGTGTGTTGTGTATTGTTATGTATGTAGTGTATTGTGTGTAGTATAATGTGTAGTGTATTGTATTGTGTGTAATGTATTGTAGTATAGTATATTATGTGTAGTGTAATGTATTATAGTGTAGTGTATTGTAGTGAAGTGTACTGCGTGTAGTATAGTGTATTGTGTGTGCACATTGTTTATTGTGTTGTGGTGTACGTGTATTGTGTTGTTTATATGTTGTGTATGTTGTGTGTCTATGTGTAATGTGTAAGCATGTATTTATCTTGTGTTGTGTACAAATCATGTGCGTATATATTTGTATTGTGTTTTATTTACGAATCAAACCGAGTCGAATCGAACGGAATCTAACCATACCCGAACCGACATGACATGAACGAATCGAACCGAATCGAGCCGAGCGGAGTCGAGACGAGCTGAGTGGAGTAGAATCAAGCCGAGCCAAACTGAGTAGAACTGAACCGAACATAATCGAGCCAAACCGCATCGAACCGAACTGAGCCGAACCGAATCGAACCAAGCCAAATCGAATCGAGCCAAACCGAACCAAGCTGAACTGAACCGAACCGAATCGAGCCGAGCCGAACCGAATCGGACCTGAACCGAATCGAACTGACCCGACCTGGCTCGAATGAACCGAATTGAGCCGAGCCGAGTAGAAGCAAACCAAAGCGTTCCGAACCAAATCGGGTTGAGCCGAGTCGAGCTAGACCCAAACCGAATCGAATTGACCTGACCCGATCAAACTGAACCGAATTGAGCCGAACCGAATTGTACCGAATCGAATCGAGTTGAGCAGAGCTAGACATGAACCGAACCGAACAGTACCGAACCAAACCTTGCCGAGTCGAGCCGAATAGAACCGAACCGAACTGTATCGATCCGAATAGAGCCGAGCCATACCTGAACCAAACTGAACCGAGCCGAACCAAATCGAATCAAGCCGAACCAAATCAAACTGAACCAAACCGAATCTAATCATACCCGAACCGACCCAACCTGAATGAATCGAACTGAACCGAGCTGAGTCGAGCCGAGATGAGCCGAGTCGAGTAGAACCGAACTGAATCGAACCATATAGAACTGAACCGAACCATATTGAACCGAATCGAAACGAGCCGAGCCAAGCCAAGCCGAGCTGAACCAAATCTGACTGACCCAACCCGAACGAATCGAACCGAGTCGAGCCAGGCTCGACCCGACTAGAAATAACCGAATTGAATCGAACTGAATCAAGCCGAGCTGAGTTGAGTAGAACCGAAACAAACCGAACGGAACTGAACTGAGCCGTATCGAACCAAATCGAGCCGAGCCAGGATAAAACCGAATCTAACTGACCCGACCCGACCATAACAAACTAAATCAAACCGAGTTGAGCTGAGTCGAGCCGAGTCGAGCCAGACCCGAACCGAACCGAATCGACCTGACTCGAATGGAACCGAGCCGAGCCAAGGCGAGTAGAACAAAACTGAACCGAGTCGAGTCGAGTCGAGCCAAACTGAATCGAGCCAACCGAGCCCGACCGGTATCAAACTGAGCTGAACAGAATCGAGTCATGTCGAACTAAACCGAACCGAGCCGAGCAGACCCGACTGAAACAGAAACGTACCAAACCGAATCGAGCTGAGTTGAGCCGAGCCGAGACAAGCCGAGCCGAGCCAGACCCGAACCGAACTGAACCGCACCAAATCGAATTGAACTGAACCAAGCCAAACCGAATTGAATCGAGCTGAACCGAACCAAACCGAGCCGAACTAAGAAGAATCCACCCGAACCGAATCGAATCGAGCTGAAGCGAATCGAATAGAACTGAACCGAACTGAGAAGAATCCAACCGAATAGAATCATACCCGAACCGACTCGAACCAAACGAATCGAACCGAATCTAGCCGAGCCGAGTAGAACCGAACCAAAATAAACCGAGTCGAACGACACCGAACCGAACCGAATCGAGCTGAACTGAACCGAACCGAGCTGAGTTAAACCGAATCGAGTCGAACCGAACTAGACCTGAACTAAATCAAACTGACACGGCCCGTCCTGAACAAATCGAACCAAACCGTGCCAAGTTGAGTAGAGCCAAATCGAACCGAGCTGAGTAGAACCGAACCGAACTAAATCGTACCGAACCAAATCAAGCTGAATCGAGTCAAGCCAGACCTGAACTGAACAGAACTGAACTTACCCGACCCGATCGAACTGAACTGAATCGAGCCAAACCGAATTGTACTGAACTGAACCTTACTGAGCTGAGCTGAATAGAACTGAATCGAACTGAACCGTATCGATCAGAATAGAGCTGAGCTGAGCCGAGCCAGACTCGAACCGAACCAAATCAAATCGACCAAACCCGAACGAATCGAACCGAATCAAGGTGAGCTGAGCTAGGCCCGAACCAAACCGAACCGATCCAACCTGACCCTACCCGAATGAATCGCACCGAGCTGAGCCGAGTAGAATCGAAACGAACTGAACCGTATTGAGAAGAAATGAACCGACCCGAGCTGAGCAGAGCCAAGCTGAGCCAAACTCGAACCTAATCAACCTAACCCAACCGAAACAAACCAAACCAAATCGAGCTGGGCGAAGCGAGACCCGAACCAAACCGACCCGATCTCACTCGAACGAACCGAACTGAATTGAGTCAAACTAAATCGAATTGAATTGAGCCGAGCTGAGCCAAACTGGAACCGAACCGAGTTGAGCCAAGTAGAACCGAGCCAAGCCGAGCTGAGCTGAGCTGAACTAAATCAAATTGAATCGAGCTGAGCTAAGTAGAAATGAACCAAACTCAATAGAACCAAATCAAATCGTATCGAATCGAATAGAGCCGAGCTGAATCGACCCGTACCAAATCGAACTGATCCGACCCGTATGAATCGAACCGAGCTGAGCCGAATCGAGCCGAGTCGAGTTGAGCCGAGCCGAGCTACGTTGAGCTGATCCGAGCCGAACCGAGTAGAGCCAAACTAAGCTGAGCCAAGTAGAACCGAATCGATTCAACTCGAGCCGAACCGAACCGATCCAAGCTGAGCCGAACCGAGCTGAGCCGAGCCGAGTAGAACCGAACTGAACCGAACCGAATCGAGCTGAGCTGAGCTGAGATAAGCCTAGCTGAGCCAAGCCAAGCCGAGCTAGACCCAAATCGAACTAACCCGAATAAATCGAGCCAAGCCGAACCAGACCCGAACCGAACGGAATCGTACCGAACCGAATCGAGCTAAGCTGAGCCGAGCCGAGACAAGCCGAGCAAAGCTGAGCCAAGCCAGCCCCAAATTGAACCGAATCGAACCGAATCGAATTGAACCGAGCCGAACTAAATCGAATCGAGATGAACCGAACCGAACCGAATTGAACTGAACAGAATCGTATCCGTATCGACCCGACTCGACCCGAATGAATAGAACCTTGCCGAGCCGAGCTGAATAGAACCGTACTGAACCGAACCGAGCCGTATTGATCCGAATAGAGCTGAGCCGAGCCGAGCCGAGCTAGACTCGAACTGAATCGACCGGGCCTGAACAAACCAAATCGAATCAAGGCGAGCCGAGCTAGATCCGAACCAAACCGATCCAACCCGACTGTACTTTAACGAATCAAACCGAGCTGAGTCGAGTAGAATCAAAACGAACTGAACTGAGATGAACTAAATTGAGCCGAGCAGAGCCCAGCCGAGACAAACTCGAACCTAACCGACTCAATCCAGCCCGAACAAACCAAAACGAATCGAGCCGAGCCAAGCCAAGCCAGACCCGAACCAAACTGACCCGACCCAACTTGAACGAACCGAACCGAATCGAATCAAAGTAAACCGAACCGAACTAAATCGAACCGACACAACCCGTCCCGAACAAAACGAACCGAGCCGAGTTGAGTAGAACCGAACAGAACTGAGCCTATCCGAGTCGTGTAGAACCAAACCGAACTGAACCTATCGAACCAAATCGAGCAAAGCTGAGCAGAGCCAAGCCATGCCATACCAGACCCGAACCGAACCGAACCGAACCGAACCGAATTAACTCGAACCAATCAAACTGAATCGAATCGAGCTGAACCGAATTGTACGAAACCAAATCGAGTAGAGCCGAGCCGAGCCAAACCTGAACCGAACAAAACCTTGCTGAGCTAAGCTGAATAGAATCATACCAAATCGAATAGAGCTGAGCCGAGCCGAGCCGAGCCGAGCCGAACCAAACTCGAACCATACCGAATTGAATTGACTGGGCCTGAACAAACTGAATCGAATCAAGGCGAGCCGAGCTAGATCTGAACCGAACCGAACCGAATTGAACCAACTCGACCGTACTTGAATGAATCGAATCGAACCGAATAGAATTAAAATGAACCAAACCGAGACGAACTGAACCGAGCCGAGTGGAGTCCAGCCGAGCCAAACTCGAACGTAACTGACTCGATCCAGCCTGAACGAACCAAAACGAATTGAGCCGAGCCAAGCCAGACCCGAACCAAACCGACCCGACTCGACTTGAACGAACTGAACCAAATCGAATTAAACTAAATCGAACCAAACTAAATTGAACTGACCCAACCCGTCCCGAACAAACCGAACCGAGCCGAACCGAGCTGAGCCGAGTAGAACCGAACAGAATTGAGCCTATCCGAGCCGTGTAGAACCAAACCGAATTGAACCATACTGAACCAAATCGAGCTGAGCCGAGCCAAGCCAAGCCATGCCAGACCCGAACCGAACTAACCTGAATCGATCGAACTGAATCGAATCGAGCTGAACTGAACCGTATCGAACCAAATCGAGTAGAGCCGAGCCGAGCCAGACCTAAACCAAACCTTGCCAATCCAAGCTGAATAGAACTGTACCGAATCGAACCGAGCCGTATCGATCTGAATAGAGCTGAGCCGAGTCGAGCCGAGCCAGACTCGAACGAACCGAATCTAATCAATCGGGCCTGAACAAATCGAATCGAATCAAGGTGAGCCGAGCTATATCCGAATCGAATCGAAATGATCCAACCCGACCGTACTTGAACGAATCGAACCGAGCGAGCCGAGTAGAATCAAAATGAACTGAACCAAGATGAACTGAACCGAGCCAAGCAGAGCCCAGCCGAGCCAAACTCAAACTTAACCGACTCGATCCAGCCCGAATGAACTAAAACGAATCAAGCCGAGCCAAGCTAGACTCGAATCAAACTGACCCGACCCGACTTGAACAAACCGAATCGAATCGAATCAAACTAAATCGAATCGAATTGAGCCGAGCTGAGCTAAACCGGAACCAAATCGAACTGAGCCAAGTATAACGGAATCAAGCTGAACCGAACCCACCTGAACCGAACCGAACCGAATTGGGCCAAACCGAACCAAACCGAGCCAAGCCGAGCTGAACCGAACCGGATTGAATCAAGCCGAGCCAAGTAGAAACGAAATGAACCGAATAGAACCAAATCGAATCGAGCCGAGCCAAGCCGAGTCAATCCGACCCATACCGAACCGACCCGCGTATGAACCGAACCGAACCGAGCCGAGCTGAGTATAGCCAAGTCGAGCTGAGCCGACCTAATCCGAGCCGAATCGAGTAGAGCCAAACCGAGTTGAGCCGAGCATAACAAAATCGATTCGACTCGAGCCGAACCAAACCGAGCCGAGATGAGCCGAACCGAACCTAGCCGAGCCGAGTAGAACCGAGCCGAGCCAAGCTGAGATAAGCCTAACTGAGCTGTTGTGTGTGTGTAGTGTATTATTGTATGTGTGTGTTGTATATTGTTGTGGAGTGTGTTGTGTATTGTGTCTATGTAGTGTTTTGTATTGTGTGTAGTGTAATGTATGTGTATAGTAGAGTGGTGTATTATATTGTAGTATAGTGTTGTGTATTGTGTGTAGTGTCTTGTAGTATAGTGTCTTGTAGTATAGTGTTGTTTATTGTGTGAAGTGTAGTATATTGTGTGAAGTTTAATGTATTGTGTGTAGCTTAATGTTGTGTATTGTCTTGTGTATAGTGTATCATTGTAGTGTAGTGTAGTGTATAGTGTATTGTGTGTAGTGTATTGTGTATAGTGTAGTATTGTGTATTATGTGTAGTGTAATGTTATGTATTGTGTGAAGTGTAGTGTAGTGCATTGTGTGTAGTGTATTATTGTTGTATAGTGTTGTGTATTGTGTGTAGTGTAGTGTATTGTGTGTAGTATAATGTAGTATATTATGTGTAGTGTAGTGTATTTTATTTTTTGTAGTGTTGTGTATTATGTGTAGTGTAGTGTATTGTGCTTATTGCATTGTAGTGTAGTATTATGAATTGTGTGTAGTGTAGGTTTGTGTATTATGTGTAGTATAGTATAGTATATTGTGTGGAGTGTATTGTAGTGTAGTATTGTATATTGTGTATTGTGTGTAGTGTATTATTGTATAGTGTTGTGTATTGTGAGTAGAGTAGTGTTGTGTATTGTGTGTAGTGTAGTGTTATTTATTGTGTATAGTGTAGTGTTATGTATTGTGTGTAGTTTAGCAGAGTGCATTGTGTGTAGTGTATTATATGCAGGGTAGTGTTATATATTATGTATAGTGTAGTGTATTACATGTAGTGTATTATAGTGTAGTGTAGTTTATTGAACGAGACCTCAGCCTGCTAACTAGCTACGCGGAGGCATCCCTCCGCGGTCAGCTTCTTAGAGGGACTATGGTCGTTTAGGCCACGGAAGTTTGAGGCAATAACAGGTCTGTGATGCCCTTAGATGTTATGGGCCGCACGCGCACTACACTGATGTATTCAACGAGTCTATAGCCTTGGCCGACAGGCCCGGGTAATCTTCGAAAATTTCATCGTGATGGGGATAGATCATTGCAATTGTTGGTCTTCAACGAGGAACGAACGAGATGGTTAATTAATGAACTTGAACCTTGGACATGAACTTTTGAAAAATGAACTGGAATAATTAATGAACTTGAACCTTATAAAAATTATGGACATAACCTCTTGCTATGAACGCAAGATGCCGAGGAGCTCCAAAAATTAAATGCTCAACCAAGAAGTGAAGAACCTTGCTTTAATGGCGATCGAAGATGAGGTTAGTGAGTCTTTAGATTTTTCATTTTCAAAATTATCAAGCATATTTAATGAGTTTAGAAAACTTAGCAAGTCTTTTAAACTGCTTAAAGTTGATCATGATTTGATAGTTAAAAGACTTGATGAAATGCATGGCTCCTTAGCTTCACCTAAATCATGTTTAAAATGCGATATGCTAGATAATGTTAAAATAGAGAATTGTATGCTTAAAACTACATTAAAGAAATTTGAGATAGGAAATAAATCCCTAGATATGATCATTGCCAATAAGGGTCATATCAATAATAGACATGACATAGGCTTTGTTGGAAATATTCAACAAAATCCAACCATATTCATAAGAGGACCTACATTAAATGTGCCACCAAGAGTTAAATATAATTCTTGTGGAAAATTGGGACATAATACCTACAAATGTTTATTTTTTAGAAATTATAGTCCACATAAATTAAAGGACCCAATATTAAATGGATACCTAAATTAAAACCTCCCATAATATAAAGTTGTTTCCTAATAAGGCTAGGAGCACTAAGTAATATTTTGAAAGTAGATGCTCGAAACTTGAGATCTAATACTCTTTCAAAGCTCACTAGCCTATATAACAATAACAAAAATAATAATTTGAATTAAGATGTTTGAAGCTTAATGATCATTGTTTCTATTATAACAAATCCTTTTATTGAAAATAGTTAATCATTATATAATTAATCTTGATAATGCATAGCTAGGGCATCCTAAGACTAACTAAAAGAACCCAAGTTATTGTTAATAAAAAATTACTCATTGTCACGGACAGTCGTCGCTCAACCGTAACATCTTCGCTCCGCGAACCGTTCGTCGCTCAACCGCAACATCTTCGCTTCGCGAACCGTTCGTCGCCTTTTCTTGTTTGTACATATGTTTGGTAGCTTGTTTTGACTTGAGTTTATGTGTTTTTACCTAAGAAATGTGAGCAAAAGTAGTGTAGAAGGCTGCAGAACGATCGCTCACTGCACGGAGCTGAAACAACCCAAAACAGCCCTATTTTTTGGTCTTTTTCGTGTGCCACGGCAACCATTCTGAGCGGTGTGAAATGTCAGCCATTTCAGCACCTTGGAACCCCCCGGGTGGCACTAGGCGGGATGGGGTTCCGGGTATATGTCGGGCGTAGGCGTTCATCAACAATTGAACTTGTCTTGCGTCCGATACCTTGGGAACCATCGTTTGTGGACTTGCGACCATTCCTACAACCCTCCAAAATCCTATATCACTCTCTTTCTCTCTTTTCTCTACTACACTCAAGGTGTTCGACGAATTGCTTGTATAGCTTTTCGCTTTGCAAGACGTCAGGACTTGTCCTTCGCTCATTTCTAAACTAATCAACTTCTTCTTTACAGGTCCTACAGGACCTTAAGAGGTTGTAAGAGGGTTGATCCTTTACAGACAGATAACGCTTTGGGTGTTTCATGACTTAGGCAATTTCAGCTAAGTCTTCGAGAGTGCCGCTAGGGTGCCGCACGACTTAGGCAAATTCAGCTAAGTCCGTGAAAGTGTGGTATCAGAGCAGGCAAGCAATTCGAACAAGCAAGCGAAGAAGATTCACAAACTTACCATGGTGAAATATCATGGTGAATCGAGCAAGATGGGGCAAGCCGAACCCTTGCTCCAAGCAGCCGTAGGTGGGCTGCAAGTGCAAACTCACTCGCAAAATGTTGGAGCCACTCATGAGGAGCGCGATAGTGAATAAGACGAGCGTGAATTTGGGTTTTCTCCACGAGTGGAGGAGGCGCCATCTGGTGCGCCAACCGGGAAAAGGAGCCACAAGGAGAGACTTACAATGGCGGAAACCCGCCTTGATATTCTTGAAGTGAGCTTCGAGGAACTCTACCAAGGCCAATGAAGGCTCCTTGGGGTAGAGAGCTTACTAGAAGAAGCTGAATCTCAGAACGAGAAAGTTGAATCCTTGATTGATCAACTGACAGAGGACACCAAAGATTCCGTACAACATCTACACAAAGTTGTGGCGAAACTCACGGCTAAGGTGATGGTGTTAACAAGGACTCTTGATGTGGGAGGGAACAACACCCACGCTGCGCCACCATAAAACTTCAGGGCATCGGAGCCACATTGCTACGGGGGTGCTAGGGATGCCAAAGAGCTTGAAAATTTCTTGTTTGACATGAAATAGTATTTTCGCGCTACAAGGCTCGATTCTGAAGAGACAAAAGTTGCTATAGTAGCAATGTATCTGAATGGGGATGCAAAACTTTGGTGGCGAACCCGTTGGGAAGAGATCCAGCAAGGCCGATGTTGAGTGGATACTTGGGGAGACTTGAAGCAAGAGTTGAGAACTCAGTTCTTGCCCGAGAACACAGAGTTTGTCGCACGAAGGAAACTGAGACAACTCCGCTAAAGTACAATAATCCGAGACTATGTAAAATAATTTTCAGCATTGATGCTGGATATACAGGACATGTTTGAGAAAGATAAGCTATTTAGCTTCCTCGATTACTTGAAGCCATGGGCACAACAAGAACTACATTGGAGGAATGTTACCGACGTAGTCGGGGCAATTGCAGCCACAAAAAGGCTAACTGACTTTGTTTCTTCAGAGGATTCGAGAAAGAAGAAACAATCTTCGAAAAATCGCCTAGCTAAATACTCTCGAGCGAAGGAGTCTGGGGGTGAACATAAGAAGAAGAATTCCCACAAGGGACCATGCTCAAAACGTAAAGTCCCAAAGTCTGGTGGATGCTTCTTGTTCGGAGGACCGCACATGGTGAGGGAGTGCCCACAAAAGTAGGCACTCAATGCTTTAACTGCATCGATTCAGCCCCGTAAGTCAGACAAGGGCAAAGTTATCGCCCTTAGTTTGAGCAGTTTTGAATCCAATAGTGACAGTGAGGCATCGCAAGGACCCAGGATGAGAGTAATGCGTTTGTTGAATGCATTACGGGGTCAAGTGGGGGAGAACACAAAGGCAAAGACACCGAAGGTAGGAAGCAGCGAGTTGATGTATGTGGACATCAAGCTTAATGGCCGAACAACCCGTGCAATGGCGGATATGGGCGCTACCTATAATTTTATTGCCGATCGTGAAGCTAAGCGACTTGGATTAATCTTGGAGAAGAGCCCAAGTCGTATGAAGGCTGTGAACTCGGAGGCCAAGCGGATCTCCGGACGAGCAAAGGGGGTCCCCATCAAGATCAGGATATGGAGCGGGAGCACAAACTTGATGGCGGTGCTATTGGACGACTTCCAAGTGATTCTCAGAATAAAGTTTATGCATGCAGTGAAGTTGGTGTCGATGCCGTTCCTAAACTTCCTATGTCTAATGGGAGGCGATGATCCCTGTGTGGTTTTAATTTCTCGAGGAGGAACCAATAACCTACAACAAATATCGACTTTACAATTGAAGAAAGAGATACAAAAAGGTGAATCAACATTTGTAGCTGCTACGAAGCTAGAGACACTTGACAGGGAGGCCATTCAGGAACCTACTGTTGTGGCGAACATCCTGAAGGAGTTCTCAGATATGATGCCAACGAAGTTGCCGAGAACTCTACCACCACGTAGAGGCATGGATCATCGGATTGAGCTTGAGCCATGAGTTAAGCCTCCATCGAGACCACCATATCGCATGGCCCCTCCAAAGTTGGCAAAACTGAGGAAATAGTTAGATGAACTGCTAAGCGGCGGTCTCATCCGCAGTTCAAAATCACCTTTTGGAGCTCCAATCCTCTTCCAGAAGAAACAAGATGGGAGCCTCTGATTATGCATTGATTATTGAGCCCTCAACAAGATGACGGTGAAGAACAAGTACCCTATCCCGCTCATCGCGGACTTGTTCGATCAATTAGGCAAGACAAAGTACTTCTCCATACTCGACCTTCGATTGGGGTATTGGCAGGTGCGCATTGCAGAAGGTGATGAGGCGAAGACTACTTGTGTGACCAGGTATGGAGTATTCAAATTCTTGGCGATGCCTTTTGGCTTAACTAATGCTCCGGCCACATTCTGCACTCTAATGAACTAACTGTTCAAGGAGTATCTGGACAAGTTTATGGTCGTCTACTTAGACGATATCGTCGTATATAGACAAACACTCGAGGAGCATGTTAGACACCTCCGAACAATTTTCAATATTTTCAGGGAGAACACCTTGTTCGTGAAGAGGGAAAAGTGATACTTCGCCAAAATGGAGATTTTATTCTTGGGGCATCGAATCAGAAATGGTTCCATTCGAATGGACAAGTCTAAGGTGCAAGCTGTGGCGGACTGGCGAACACCAAAGAAGGTGCCAGAGTTGAGATCCTTCCTTGGGTTCATCAACTATTATCGGCGCTTCATAGTTGGATATTTGAAGCGCGCAGCTCCATTGACAGAGTTGCTAAAGAAGAAGTAGTCCTGGAGATGGTCGGACAAATATGAGGCGACATTTCAAGACCTAAAGACTATTGTGTTGGAGGAACCTGTACTCAGATTAACAGACTATGGAAAGTCTTTTGAAGTCCATACAGATGCTTCTGATTTTGCTATTGGGGGAGTTCTTATGCAGGAGGGTCATCCAGTGGCCTACGAGAGTCGCAAGCTTAACAAGACTGAGCGGTAATATCCTATGCATGAGAAGGAGATGATAGCGGTGATCCACTATCTACGAGTGTGGTGACACTACCTTCTGGGAGCACCATTTGTGCTAAGGACAGACAATGTCGCATTGAGTTACTTCCAAACTCAAAAGAAACTCTCCCTAAAGCAAGCACGATGGCAGGACTTCTTAGCTGAGTTCGACATGGTAATGGAGTATAAGCCCGGAAAAGCAAATGTCGTGGCCGATGCATTGAGCTGGAAAGTGGAGCTAGTAAATGCTATACAGTTGGAGGGCGGAGGCCAAGCAAGTTAATTGCACTCCAACTTCCTTTTCAGGATCAGGGATGGACTGTACCGAGATCCTCATGTAGTAACTCTGATGCAACTCATCAAAGAGGACAAGGCACGATGATTTTGGGTCCAAGAGGGACTCATCTACACTAAGGGGAATAGAGTTTATATTTCACCAATGGATAACTTGAGGCGTGAACTCTTGAAAGAGTGTCACGATTCCCTTTGGGCTGGACATCCGAGTATCCATCGAACAATGGCTCTCGTGGAGAGGGCCTTCTATTGGCTGAAGATGAGGACAGATGTGAAGGAATATGTTCGAACATGCCTTACTTGTCAATAGGACAAGGTAGAGCAGCAGAAGCTAGTGGGACTTTTGGAGCCGCTGCCCATACCAAAGAGGCCATGGGAGAGCATTTCCTTGGACTTCATATCAAGCTTGCCTGCAGTAGGGGGACTTGGATCAATACTCATGGTAGTTGATCGGTTTTCGAAGTATGCAACCTTCATTGCTGTACTCCTACATTGCTCAGCAAAGGAGGTGGCTAAGTTGATGATGAAGTATTGGGGAGTCTTGCATAACATCATTAGTAATCGAGATTCTCGGTTCTTGGGACGATTTTGGACCGAATTGTTCAAGTTGTTGGGATCTAAATTATACTTCTCCATAAGCCTCCACCCTCAAACGGATGGCCAAACAGAAAGAATCAACTCGCTCTTGGAGTGATATCTTTGGCACTATGTGAGTGCCAACCAACGAGATTGGGTGAAGCTGTTGGACATAGCCCAATTATTCTATAACTTGCTGCGGAGCTTTGCATCCAATAAGAGCTCATTTGAGATTATTACGGGACAACAGCCATCAACTCCTCACACCCTGGTTATTGGTTATATAGGGTGTAGCCCATCAGCTTATCACTTCGCAAAGGAATGACATCGCAATGCAGATATTGCGCGGGCTTATTTGGAGAAGGCGTCCAAAAAGATGAAGAAGTGGGCAGACTTGGGGAGGCGACCACAAGAGTTTAAAGTTGGTGACATGGTGTTGGTGAAGCTCCAACCACCATCACTCCAGTTCTTTATGCACAAAGTGCATAAAGGATTGGTACGCAAGTATAAAGGGCCTTTCCCAATCATCAACAGGGTAGGCAATGTCTCATACAAGTTACAACTGTCAGCATGGTTCAGAATTCATAACGTCTTCCATGCGAGCAAATTAAAAGCCTACCACTCAGATCTGCAAGACGAGTCTCGAAATGTTCCAACTCGACTACCCCCCACCAAAGCCTCTTACGAGAAGCGAGTTGAAACTATTCTGGCAGATCGCAAGATAAAGCTACCAAATGGAGTGCAACAAATCGAGTACTTGGTGAAGTGGCAAAAGCTTCCTCGAACAGAAGCCAGTTGGGAGCCAGAAGACGTCCTACGACATGAAGAAGCTCGCGTCAAAGCCTACCGACAAGCGTCGACGAGGGCGTCGACAGTTTAAGTGGGGGATAATTTCACGGACGGTCATCGCTTAACCGCAACATCTTCGCACCGCGAACCATTTGTCACTTTTTCTTGTTTGTACATATGTTTGGTAGCTTATTTTGCGTTGAGTTTATGTGTTTTTACCTAAGAAATATGAGCAAAAGTAGTGTAGAAGGCTGTAGAACGATCGCTTAACGCGCGGAGTTGAAACAGCCCAAAACAGCCTATTTTTGGGTCTTTTTCGTGTGCCACGGCAACTATTGTGGACTTGCGACCGTTCCTACAACCATCCAAAGTCCTATTTCGCTCTCTTTCTCTATTTTCTCTACTGCACTCAAGGTGTTCGACGAATTGCTTGTATAGCTTTCCGCTTTGCGAGACGTCGGGACTTGTTCATCGCTCGTTTCTAAACTAATCAACTTCTTCTTTGCAGGTCCTACGAGACCTTAAGAGGTTGTAAGAGGGCTGACCATTTATGGACAGATAACGCTTTAGGCATTTAATGACTTAGACAATTTCAGCTAAGTCTTTGGGAGTGCTGCTAGGGTGCCGCACGGCTTAGGCAAATTCAGCTAAGTCCGTGACATCATGTTGAAATTTACATAAATGAGATTTTGATGATGATTGAAAAATTATTTTAAATGTAAAAACTATTGTTAAATGGTTCAAATATTGACAAAGTCTATGGAATGATTGATTTAAATGTTACATTGATTGAAATGTTATGATTGATTTGAACGATAGAACTTTAGCATAGAACATTATAGAAAAGGGAGAGAAAGAAATCACATGAAACAACCTAAGAGGATAATAATTAATCTTAAATGTCATTGTACTTTTGAAATAAATTTCAAAAGAAGGATAATTCTTATTGGAAGAATATTTATATTTATGAATCCTTTAACAAGATATAAAATGATACTATTGTTGAATCTATTTAACTACAAAAATGAATTAGAAAACTTTTAGCTATTTTCGTTTCGAAAACAATCTATGATGACTTTATTGAAATTATTTGAAAAGCGATTTTTGATGATGATTTTGGATATGTTTTCAAATGATTTTGTTTTAAAGAATGAATATTTTAATCTATCCAGCTTCATTGATATGTTGTTTTTGATTATTTGATAACTTAAATCATGATCATGAAATCTTAAAAATTATAATTTGAGATCTTTTTATTTACTAAGATTCCTTTCATCCTAAACATGATCTTGACTTCTCAATATTTATAACTTGATATTTCTATATGAATCAAGATCATTCTTACTTTGTCTCTTAAGATTTCAAAAGCTTTGAAATTTCATCTAGGAAGAAATATGTCAAAATAAATCATGTTCTTGGCATTTATGATTTGATAATAATATTCTTTATGGCATGATTACTTATGACTTTCTTCTTAGTATAACTTATCACCAAAATTAGTATTTCTTAACGTTGTGATAAGTTAAAAATTAAAAGAGATTTGCATTATCATGAATATTCTCTTAACTTCTTGACTTGACTTATATATTATGAGAATCACATTATGGATTTCTATGATTTTCTTTAAAAGGAGATTTATAATCTTAACAATAATAATTAAAAAATTTATCAATATCATTCTTCTTTTCTATTAAAAAGATTTATCTTGGATAAATTAAGATTATCCCCTAAGACTCATTTGTAATATTTACAATAGAGGGGAAAGAAAACTTATTAAACGAAATCATGTCTTTTAGATTTAAAATTTTAATAACATGATATCTCTTATACTTTTTGACATAAATTGAACATGGATGAAAATAAATTATGCAATCATATTTCTCTCTTGACAATAACAAAAAGTAGGAGAAATATTTTTTAATATGATTAGAAGCAAACATTGAATGATGAACAAGTGCTTAGAAGAAAATTAGAACATTCTGAATGCATATAAAATACTTGATTTACAATTTGAGCTTGATCTACCATCATGCCTTCTTATGAAATTCTTGATGCTTTTTATCCAAATTACATGAGATGATTTTAAATGCATGAGTAGCTCTTAAACTTTTGAATCTTCTTGAATATCATGAAGTTTTGAACTTAATTTTGAAATCACTAGCATTTCAAGAGACTAATAAGTCTATTAATTATATGATATGATATTTTTTATTTCTCTACCTTGATTCTACCTTCTTATTCACACAAGATAGAGAAAGGAAATCACTAGCATTTCAAGAGACTAATAAGTCTATTAATTATATTTTGAATTTCTTGAAAGTGATTTTGATGATTTTGAAATTAAATGATATCATGATTTTGATTTGTTAGAATTATAACTTGAAATATTTTATGAATCAAAATCTTTTGTTATTTGTTTTTGTATTATTTAAAAGTAGATTTTTATACAAATCATGAACTTGACAACTTGAGATTTCTTTTGGATGAATCAAGAGATTTTATTTTAATCATTTCTCCTACAAATTTATCTCTTGATATTCACAATTTACCTTCATGAATTGTACATCTCATCACTATGTTAATCTTTCATGATATATTTCTGTGATGATATTGAAAAATAGTGAAATGAGAAAAGTTTTGCACTATTGCAACCATCCCCTTTTTTTGACAATGACAAAGGGGGAGCAAAATTTGTTAGCTTGTAAAATTGCAAGCTTGAACAATGCAAAGGAAGCAAAAAATTGCTTGCTTGCACTTCCCAAAAGAGAAGAAATAACTTACTAGATTTATTTATTATATTTTCTTGAAATTTACATGAGAAAAATATGTTGAGCTCATATTTGAATTTTATATATCTACAAGATTGAGGTTGAGACCTCGAAATACTAAATCATGAAAATATATAAATTGCTAATCTAGATTTCATGAGATTAAGTTTTTTATGATAATATTTTTGAAAACTTTCTCCATGATGTGGTATCTTATTATTTTTAAAAAATGCATGAAGATGTGTCACATTTGAAATTTACAAGAGATGATTTTATATATCAAGAGATGACTTTTGCTATATTTGAAATACATAAGTAGTCTTAAATCTCTTGGACTTTTGAGCTCATCTTAATATTATTTTTAAAATTTATTAAGAGCTCTTCTCATGATGAAATGATTAAATAACACCTCCCCTGTTTCTATCCTTATTAATTATAAAGGTATGATTGATGACTAGAGATTAATTTTTAAATATATTAAATTTATTGAGAAAGGTATGCTCAATGACTTGAAAATCTTCTATACTCTATGATTTGAAAATTTTCTATGCTTATTGATTTAAAAATTTTCTATGCTTGATGGTTTAAAGAAAAATTCTCAAATATTTTCAACTTCAAGATAATTCTTGAAAATTCTTGATAAGTTGAAAAGTTTAAAAAGCAAATATTTGTTATACTTGAAAGATTATATGATTTAAATGCTTATTGCTTTGATTTACTTGAATTCAAGAGGATATGACTCTCTTGAATTTAAGTCTTCTATATTCATGCATATACTAAGGGGGAGTAATGTCATCATGTGTTTTCTAAATTATTAGCTCTATATTTCATCTTCTTGTTGATGACAAAAGGGGAGAAATATATATTGATGACACATGACATTTAAAAATATTCATTGATAACACTTGATGATATAACTTAGATATTTTATAATTTGATGACTTAATGTAAATTTATGTTGAAATTTGCTTTGAATGATTGATTGCTTGAATTTAAGAGTGAGTGCGTCTCTTAAATTTAAGTGGCATGGTTTTAGAGGGAGTTAGGATTAACTAATGTCATCAATTGATTGTCATCATCAAAAAGGGGGGAGATTGTTGAATCTCGGATTTTGATGATGAAATCAATTGATGGATTATTGATATAACAGGATTGTTAGAGTTGATTGATGCATGATTAATTACGATAGAAGGATTATTACAATCAGGGTTGGCCAAGGTTAAGTCCATGCATCGAGTCGATGCGTTTGGGAACATGCCCTGAGTGTGTCGGAAGCTCACCGAGGGTATCGGGAGTTTACTAGGATGGCGCAAGAAAGTAAGCCAAAAGAAGATCAAGACTCGTCGAAAGATTGTCGGGGGTAGACGAAAAGCTTGCCAGGAGTCGGGATGGTCTTGATAATGGATATTTTGGTAATTATGATTGTATTTAATTAAGTCATAATTAGCATCGTGCAGGTCTAACTATGGCAGGATCAATGAAGTTACAACCAGATGATGGGCCAAGATAAAGCCTAGGCATCGAGCCGAGTTCAGACGATGCGGTGGGATCTCGTCGGAAGTTCGCTAGGAGATTCACCGAAGGAATCAGAATGTTCGCTGGGAACGCGAAGGGAAATCGCCGAAAAGAAGACCGGAGGACTTGCCGCATGATTGCCGGAGGTTGCTAGAGTATACGTGAATTAGGTGTTAATTAGGCTTAATTGGTCATTAAGTATTGTGATCAGTGAGTCATAGTTAGGGTTAGAGTCCTAATTGAGTTGAATTTAGAAGGAATCCAAATCAACTCAATGAGGCAACCAGATCCACTATTGGGTTTGGTTGAGCTCAATCAGTTGACCAAAGAGCTGGTCAACGTAAAAGTCAAGCTGGAATTCGAAAAGTGGAGGGAACTACTTTTGTGAAAATTTTGGCGGGTAAACCGTCGGTGAGCGTTGGTTGGACTGGCCGTACCACCGAATTCGGGCGGCGAGCAGCAGCTTTCGACCGGTAAACCACCCAGGTGGTGGGCGAACTGCCCGTACCACAGTATCTAGGCGGCGGCCAACTGCTGACGGTAGGTAAACTGCTTGGGACGACGGGTAAATCGCCAGTACCCAGATTTTCCGGGTGAGTTAGATTTTGGCTCCGATTTTGAAACCAATTTGGGGCCTATAAATACCCCAAGTTTTCTTATATTTATAACATCACTTTTGGGAGATGATATTATGAGAAAATATTGTGTGAGAATTTAAGAAAAAGAAAAGGGGTAAGGGAGAGAGCTTAGAGTTATAAATCTAGTCTCCCTTGTAAGCTCAAGTGTAAGGGTTTGATCTTCACCGAAAGAAGATTGGTAGTGGATGCCAGTGTGCCTCAAGAAGGAGGACTCGGAAGTGGACGTAGGCCGTTAGCGATGAACCACTATAAAATTGTAAGTGTTTCATACTTGCATTGCTTGAATATTGTTGAATTGATAACTTAACTAAACTCCTTGAAAGCAAGATGATAAGTTCTTTTCCTCAAACGTGATTATCTTTTCGGCTTCCTAAACAACTTACTTTTAGTCACTCACTTGTTTTATTAAAAACGAAAAGCTTTGGATTTCCTATTCTATCTTATTTAAAAAGATTTTGCTTTAGAAAGAAAAATTTTAGCTTGCACTAATTCACCCCACCCCCTCTTAGTGCCAATTGATCCTAACATAAACATGATTAAAAGTAAAAAAGTTGAAGTTTTATAAGACCTTATGTATATGGAGGATAATAAGCTTCTTAGGCATGGATAGAGTAACAAAAAATTAAATAAAGATGTAAATCATAGAGGAGTAAGATATTAAATATTGAGATACATAAGTGAGATTGAATGATGAGTTTAGACAAAAATATCATCTTTGTCAAACTAAACTAGATTCAATTAAAGTTGCCATAATGTTATAATTTTATTAGTAAAAGAAAAAAAAAAAAAAACTTAAAATAAGGTCTAATGGGATTGAGCCATAGACTTGAAGGTAACCTCTTAAGTACCTATATCTTATTTTAGCCTCATCCTCTTTAATTACTGTCGGAGAGTCTTAGCACCGTATCCTTTACTTCTTTCTTCAATTCTGTATTACTAACTTAGTAGTGAGTTCTGACTTCTGTGTTTGATTACCCATACCGGACCTAGGTGTGCTACATCATACCACCTATTAGTTCATAACCTTTCATAGTACGCCATTATAGTACGCCATTAAAACTCATTAGAAACACAGGTCTTATAGCTCTCCACCATTAGTCTGATACTGGTAACCATTAGTCTGATACTGGTTTCATATACTCTAAGACCTGTGTTTTAATTTACCCATACCGAGCCAGCACTTCTACTACGAAACCGAGGAGCCGTTCACAGCGATAAGCAAGGGATGTCGTGAACGGTTATAAAAGGTAAAACATAGAGAATGAACCTCAGCGATGTCATGAACAGTAGAGAGGTGAAATAGAATTGACGAAATCAAGGTCAAATCAATCTAATTTACTTATGAATAGAGTAATCCATCCTATTCTCGTAATCAATCCTATTCTCTCACAATAGAGAGTAATCCTATTCTCTTCCCTCACAATAGAGGATATAATTGATAATATATCTTTTGTCCTAAATTAGATAAAGATATAAGGGTGACTCAATCAATTCTCTTCTGTCCTAAATTAGATAAAGATATAAGGGTGACTCAATCAATTACCCGTTGGCATAATGCAGGCTGGAAGTGGGAATTCGAGGTCTCATGAACTGAACTACTTTCTTTTAGTGGAATAACTTTCTGGTCAGAAGCCTATGGATGGATCCCTTTAGATCTACGGTCCGGCGTCCGGTCATTCACATTCGCATTTCTAATCTATATTCCTGACAGTATAGGTGAGTAATAACTCTTTATCTTGGTGAGTAATAACTTTGTATCTTCTCTATTGGGGGGCTACAACTTCGCCGAGCCGACTAAGCATCACTCTTTCTTTTCGAACAAAGAAGACAACTATAGGATCGAATTCGCTTTCTGGTAGTGAATTGGTCGTGTCGTCCCATACCTTCTCTTCTGACTTTCATATTAGTGTTGAACTGAGTCCTTCCTTCTCTCTTAATAATAGTAGGCAAAATCATAAGAATAGTGCTTGCTCTGTTTATAGTTAGTATAAGGCTTAAAATAGTGCTTGCTTCTATTTAAGATACTCAGAATTTCTTATTTTCTTAAAAGGTGTTCTATTTGAGCTAAATTGACCCCTTTAGTGATATAATTAGGCTCTATCTATTAATATATTTTAAAATATTTTTTAGGATTTTGTGACTTTTAGAATTGAGTGAATACCATCAGTGCATTAAGATATGAGGTTTATTAATTCAAATAGTTCCAACTTAATTTTAGTAGAATAGAATATGTGCTGGTAGTCAAACTAAGAGGTACTTTAGCATTTAAATGATTATATTTAAGCTAAAATAAGATGTGTATTTAGTTTTATATGTCTCATTGTTTTTTACAAAATTTTATGATAATTCAAGATCGTTTAGTCGACTAGAATAGTGAAATAAAATGATATGATAGTTTAATTGATACTAACTAGTTCATTTGATTTTAAAGAGAATTGTTAGAAAATTAGTAGTTGAATCTATGAGCTATTAGGTTAAATATAGTTTAGTAGATGGGGGATTTTATCAAACTTTTTCTATGAATTATTGTAATAAATTATTATAAATCAATAATTTAAGAGGTAGGGTTATTAATTAAGACATCTCATGACTTTATGCTTACAATTTGATAGGTGTATTGCTCCTTAGCACACTTGATTATTAAAGAACTTGATATTTCATTTGCATATTCGTTTTTGAGTTCAATCAGATAAGTATAAGTTTAATTTACTATAAAATAGTGATCATATAAATTATTATATTTATAAAATATTTTGAAAGGTATGTTTCAAATAATATGATTGTCATGGGCTAGGCATGAGCTAAATGTGAATATATATATTTTGTAAGCATTAAAATATATAAAATATAATGAAAATATATTGTATGCATACATATATGATGATATGCCATGTGGGAGTGTATGTGATTTCTTTGACGCATGGTATGAGAGTGTGCAAATATGTTATGACATGTGATATACGTATATACTATGATATATGATGTGAGAGTACTTGTATATATTAAGACATATAGCATGAGAATGTACACATATATTATAACGTGCGATGTGAGAGTGTATGTATGTATATATTATGATGTGCGGTGTGGGAGCGCACACATATATTACGATGATATGAAAAGTGGAATTGTACATATATATTACGATATGGAGTATGGAAGTTCATGAATTTGCTATGCATATAAGAATTTTGAATTATTTCTATGTAGAATTTTACCTCTTTATTTTGCATATACTATATTATGGGGTTATGATTGCTAAAGAAGTCATGAGGTGTTTACCAATTAAATGTCTTATGTCCATGATTTTGAAATGTTGTATATATGACATAATCTATGCTCATCTAAATAAAGATATAAAGATATATACTTATAAAGTGATTACTCACTATAAATCCTATTTTGCAGGTAAGCATATAGTATCTCATCCAAGTGATTGTGAGGAGAAGTGAGCATGTGTAAGCCTATGCCAACATAGATATGGACAATGACCTATGAGCATTTTATGTATAAATTTGGACATGTTATGTTTGTGTTTTCCTTTGGTTAGATGTTATAATTACATACAAGTGTCAAAAATACGATGTACAAGGGAAACCTTATCATTTTATTTAGTAAATTAACATGTCTTAATTTTAAGATTGCTTACTTTTCGTTGTACTCCTATAGATAGTAGTAATGAAAATAGAAATATGGCATCCTACTTTAGTTATGCATGTAGGGTATAGGTGGACTATGAGTAGGGTGTTATAGTTATGGTATCAAGGCCTAGGTTTTGAGTCTTGTAGACTATATGTATATGCAAATGCATAGGGAGTTATGCTCAACTATTTTGTAAGTTTTAATAATTGAGTTGCATTGATTTTCTTATTATTATTTGATGCTCTTGTACTTGGAAATTAGAGTGTGAATAGCTTGGGATTAATTAGGAAGATATAATGAGAACTAGAGGAGAAGCTAGAAGATGTAATATTTAAGAGGAGACTCCCGATGGTAGAAAGACATTCACATAGGGAGATTAAAGAGATGTAGTGATTAATAGGCTAACAAAGTTAGTGGAGAAATAATCTAGACAATTGGATCAATTATTGGCCCGAGGATAGGAGGAGGTGTTGGTAGCAACTCGAGGACATGTTTGAGTGTAGTGAGAGATGATATAAATCCACTAATAGTTGAGGAGTGGATACTAATATTAAGGTAATATTTGAGTATACAAGAATTTTAAATTAAGATAAAGTTATTTGTTCAATTTATATGCTATGAGAAGATGTCCATCACTTGTGGGATGCAAGATGAGGGTTGTAGATGTTGAATAAATGACATGTTGGGCAGATAGCCCAGATTCAGCCTATAATGGGTTTTAGTGAAGCACACAGCCCAGAACATCACTTATATTAACCTAAAACCTAGATTAGATGGATAGGGTTGAGATTAAGAGAGCAGTGGCGGTTGAAAACGTGATTGAGAGAAAGAAGACTACAGATTGACAATAGAGGCCAGAAAATAAGAGATCCAAAAAAGGGAAGAAGACAAGGACAGGAAAAGACTATTCTCAATCATTCAAATCTCAGGTTAGATCAGTTTATAGTGGATTCTTACTGTGATCTCTTGGGAAGGTTTTAGATATTGTGCTTAGGATTATAGTTCTTGTATCCCAGTGATTCTCTTATGGCTATTGTTTTGGGCTTGGGCAAGAAGCCTTGAGATCTGTATATTCATTATTTTGATAGTGGATTTTCTCTGGCTTATACCGTGGTTTTTACCCTTAGAGTTGAAGGGGTTTTCCACGTAAATCTTGTTGTTTATCTGATTATGATTTCTGTCTGATTCCGTTGTGTGTGACGGTCTACTAGTATTTTGTTCATATACAAAGTTTATTTCTATTTTATTCCCATCAACTGGTATCAGAGCAGGATTTGAGGTGGCATTTAATCTTTTGTATCTGAACATGAAGATCGGTAATGTTTCTCGCATGATTAGTTTAAACGGAAATAATTAGATGATATGGAAACTAAGAATGGAAGATCTCTTATATTGCAAAGATTTATATGGACCTTCGCAAGAGGATAGTGCAAGGCCCATAACTATAACAGATGATGAGTGAAAAAGGTTAGATCAAAAAACAGTTGGATTTATTCGTCAATGACTTGATGATAGTGTCTTTCACCATATTTCTACTGAATGTTCAGCTTACTCTCTTTGAAAAAAATTAAAAGGTCTTTATGAAAGAAAAACAGCTGGCAATAAAGCTTTCTGGATCAGAAAACTTGTGAACTTGAAATATAAAGAGGGTACTTCTATTCCTGAGCATTTGAATGAAATGCAGAGTATTACTAACCAGTTATCCTCTATGAAAATGTCTCTTGATGATGAGTTGCAAGCATTGTTACTTCTCAGTTCTTTGCCAGAAAGTTGGGAGACATTGGTGGTTTCCCTCAGTAATTCGGCACTAGATGATATTGTCACCATGAGTTAAGTAACAAGCAGTTTGTTGAATGAAGAGTTAAGGAGAAAGAATTCAACAACTTCTCATATTGATTCACAGGCACTTGTCTCAGAGAACAAAGGAATGTTAAAGTCAAAGAATAGAAGTAGTTCACGCATAGGTAGAAGCAAGCCAAGATCAAGGAAAGATATTATTTGTTACAATTGTGGTGATAAAGGATATTACAATAATCAGTGCAAGCAACCTAAGAAGATCAACAAAAGGGGGAAAGAAGTGGAGCACACAGAGTCAAAAGAGAATACCATAGCTACAGTATATATAAGATAGTGATTATTTGATTTTGTCTACTTTCGATGATATTTTTTTTTTTTTGTATGCCAGGATCTCGAGTGGATAATTGACACATGTGCTTCTTATCATGCTACACCACAGAGGGAGTTCTTTACTACTTACAGGTCTCAAAATTTTGATGTTGTCAAGATGAGCAACTATGACATAGCAAACATCATTGACATGAGAGATATCCATATAAAGACCAACATTGGTTGCAAGTTGGTACTTAAGGATGTGAGGCATGTGGTTGACTTAAGACTTAATTTAATTTCAGTTGGAAGGCTGGATGAAGAAGACTTTGATGTCAGATTTCACAGAGAGCAGTGGAAGCTCAGTAAGAGTTCTCTTATTATAGCTAATGAGAAGAAATGTCATACATTATATAGATTGCAGCCTAAAGCTTGTGGTGAGCAGTTGAATGCTACAGAGAAAGACTTCAGCAAAGAGTTGTGGCATAGGCGACTGGGACACATGAGCGAGAAAGGGCTGCAAGAACTTTCTAAGAGAGAGGTATTTTCATACCTCAGAGGTACACGTTTGAACCATTGTATTGATTGTTTGGCTAGTAAACAACATAGAGTTTCATTTGTTAGTCCTGCCTTATCTAGAAAAATGCATGCCTTGGATCGTGTCTATACAGATGTGTGTGGTCCTTTGAGGACAAAAACTCTTGGTGGATCTGTTAATGTTCATAATATCAGTGGTGCACTTTATTTTGTTACTTTTATAGATGACTTTTCCAAGAAAGTTTGAGTCTATGCTTTGAAGACTAATGATCAGGTTATTAATGTCTTCGAAGAGTTTCATGCCAGAGTTGAAAGGGAGACAGAAATGAAATTGAAATATATAAGATCATATAATGTTGGTGAGTACACATGATTGTTTAATGATTATTGCAGGTCAAATGACATCCAGCATGAGTTGACAGTCTCTGGTACGCCTCAGCATAATGCAATCGGAGAGAGGATAAACCGCACCATCATGGAAAAGATCAGATGTATGTTTTCACAGGCCAAGGTAACCTGTTTTCTTGACTTGATAAATGAAATAGAATAGAGTGCTCCTATTTTTACCGAGAGTACATACGCAAATTGTATTCGTTTATTGTACGATACATAAGGTTTTGTGATGAGGCTTTGAGGACTGCAGTTGATGTAATCAACTTATCACCATGTACAGCTCTAGATTGTGATGTTGCAGAGCATGTATGGTCAAGGAAAAAGATGTCTCCTATAGGCATTTAAGAGTGTTTGATTGTCGTGTATTTACACATGTTCCAAACAATGAGAGGTCCAAGCTGGATGGTAAGACAAAAGAGTTTATTTTTCTTAGTTACTCACATGATCAGTTTGGTTACAGGCTTTGTGATCCTGAAAAGCAGAAGGTGTTCAGAAGCAGAGATGTCTTCTTTGAGGATAAAACCATTGAGGATTTGAAGGAGGCATCAGCTAAGACTTCTGCAGGGGGATTTGTAGACTGTGACCCAGTTATTCCTCCAGTATATCAGGGTGATGGGGGAGATGTGCAGGAAGATGATGCAGAGCCAGATATTGATCTACCTGTAAAACATGTTGAACAGGAAGAAGAAAGAGAGCAAGTTCCTACAGAACCTCAGTTAAGAAGATCTTCTAGACCACGTCAACCTTCCAGAAGATACTCTACAGATGAGTATGTGATGCTTACTGATGCAAGTGAACCAAAGAGTTTCCAGGAAGCAGTTGAAAGTGAGCAGAAAAAGAAGTGGTTTATTGCTATACAAGAAGAGATGAATTCTCTGCAGAAGAACCACACATATGATTTTGTGCAACTACCAGAGGGAAGTAAGGCCTTGAAGAACAAGTGGATTTTCAGGTTGAAGACTCAAGAATATTATTCTCAACCAAAGTATAAAGCTAGATTGGTTGTGAAAGGCTTTGGTCAAAAGAAAGGTATTGACTTTGAAGAAATTTTTTCTCCTGTTGTTAAAATATCTTCTATTCGTGTTGGTCTTGGTATTGCTACTAACCTAGACTTGGAGATTGAATAGTTAGATGTGAAAACAGCTTTCCTTTATGGTGATTTGGAGGAGAAAATTTATATGGAGCAACCAGAAGGCTTCAAAGTCAAAGGTAAAGAAAATCTTGTCTGTAAGTTGAAGAAGAGCTTGTATGTGCTGAAGCAAGCTCTAAGACAGTGGTATAAAAAGTTTGATTCATTTATGATTGAAAATAAATATAAAAAAATAGCTTCATATCATTGTGTGTACATCAAACGGTTTGGTGAGAATTTTATTATTCTCTTACTTTATGTTGATGGCATGCTTATCCTCGGAAAAGATATGTCTATGATTGACAGGTTGAAGAAGGACCTGAGGGAGTCTTTTGCAATGAAGGATATGAGGCCAACAAAGTAAATACTAGGCATGCAGATTTCTCGTGACAGAAGAAAGAGAAAGATTTGGTTGTCACAGGAGAAATACATTGAGAATGTATTGGTTAGGTTTAGTATGAGTAATGAAAAGCCAGTTGGTTCTCCTCTTGTAGGTCACTTCAAGTTGTGCTCAGATCAGAGTCCGTCAAGTGATGAGAAGGAGAAAATGCAAAAGATTCCTTATGCTTCAATAGTTAGAAATTTAATGTACACAATGATATGTATGATGCCGGACATCGCATATGCAGTGGGTGTTACTAGCAGATTTCTTGTAAATCCAGGTAAAGAGTATTGGGCAGCAGTGAAGTGGATTTTTAGAAATCTCAGATGAAGTTCTAAAGTTTGTTTAAGCTTTGGAGGTGGACCACCTGTGTTGACAGGTTACACAGATGCAGATATGACAAGAGATATTGACACAAAAAAGTCCATATCAGATTTTGTACTTACTTTTGCAAGGGGAGTTGTGTCATGGCAGTCCAGATTGCAAAGGTGTATCGCTCTCTCCACCACAGAGGCAGAATATATTGCTGCTACAGAAGTTTACAAAGAAATATTATGGATAAAAGGATTCTTACAAGAATTGGGGCTGAAACAAGAAAACTATGTGGTGTATTGTAACAGCCAGAGTGCCATCTATTTGTTCAAGAACCCAACATTTCATTCCAAGTCAAAACATATAGATGTCAGATATCATTGGATCAAAAATGTGCTTGAAGAGAAGTAGTTACAACGTCAGAATGAGGCAGACATGTTGACAAAGGCTTTACCGAAAGAGAGACATGAGATGTGCCGACAGTTGGTCGGCATGGCTTCACGTTGATGAGTTATGAGACAACCTCCCTTATGGGCTGAAGAGGGAGGTTATTGGGCAGATGGCCCAGATTCAGCCCATAATGGGCTTCAATAAAGTCCACAGCCCATAACCTCACTTATATTAACCTAAAACCTAGATTATGTGGCTAGGGTTGAGATTAAGAGAGCAGCGACGACTAAAAACGTGGGTGAGAGAAAGAAGACTGCAGATTAACAGTAGAGGCCAGAAAATAAGAGATCCAGGAAATGAAAAAAGACAAGGACAGGAAAAGACTATTCTCAATCATTCAAATCTCAGGTTAGATCAGTTTATAGTGGATTCTTACTGTGATCTCTTGGGAAGGTTTTGAATATTGTGCTTAGGATTATAGTCCTTGTATCCCAGTAATTCTCTTGTGGCTATTGCTTTGGGCTTGGGCAAGAAGCCTTGAGATCTATATATTCATTATTTTGATAGTGGATTTTCTCTGGCTTGTCCCGTGGTTTTTACCCTTCGAGTTGAAGGGGTTTTCCACGTAAATCTTGTTGTTCATCTGATTATGATTTCTGTTTGATTCCGCTGTGTGTGACGATCTGCTAGTATTTGTTCGTATACAAAGTTTATTCCTTTTTTATTTCCATCATGACCTGCAAAAGATTCAATTAGATCTTTTACTAAAGTATTTTGGTGCAACCCACCGATCAACTAAAATGGTAGAATTTGTTAATCTCAAACAATAAAGCCAATCGATGATGGATTCCATCAGAAAGTTTGAGGAGTTATCCCAATTTAAACCTTACATGGTTATTACTAATGCCTTGTGGGTGGATCAATTTCTATAAAATCTTAAAAGTAAAAAAATTATTGAGATTAAGATGACAATGGATGCTCTAGATATTCCCTATTCCTTAGTAACAAAAAAGGCTTTATAGTTAGAGGAGGCCAAGTAAAGAAATGTCCAATCCCAATAGATGCATCGCAACCATGATAAGCGAAAGAAGGATATTGTTTTTGACGAAAAGCCCATACAATAGATTTTGCATAGCAAAAGAAAATCACATCCAAGTTAATAGGTTAATAGGGGCAACCTAAACACTCTACATAAGAAAAAGTGAGATAGACATCCCAGTCTTCACAGTTAGCTCAAGCGCAAAGACCCACTTGCCCTTAATGTGGAAAGCATCATATAAGAGAATGCCTTAGAGATAAAGTGTAATGTCGTTAGTATGGAAAGCCACGATATTTAACAATAAACTACATAATAATCTCATCAGTATAAAGAAGAGTACCGGGCATAGTCTTTGACCAAGATAAGTAGAGGCTAGCCCCACATTGTGAGAGTGCATATTTATATTATGGCGTTTGGTGTGAGAGTGCACACATACATTACGTCTTAATTTTTTATAAAAATTACACTTGATTCTTAGTGGCATATTTAAGGTAGGTCCTTCAACAAATATGGTTGGTTTTTATTGAATGTTACTAACAAAGTCTATATCATTTCTTCTATTAATCTGACCCTTATTGGCAAGGATTATATTTAGGGATTTATTTCCCAATTTTAAATTTTATAATGTTATCTTAAGCATGATATTTTCTTCTTTAACACTATCTAGCATCTCATATTTAGATTATGTATTATGTGATACTAATGAATGATGCATTTTATCAAATCTACTAACTAACAAATCATGATCATTCTTAAGCAACTTAAAAGATTTGCTAAATTTTCTAAACTCATCAAATAAATCATGAAATATATTTAATAACTCTTAAAAAGAAATACTTAAAGACTCACTAGCCTCATCTTCGATCGCCATTAAAGCATAGTTAACAACTTTCTCTCTTCATTCGAAGAGCTTGAATCGTCCCAAGTGGCCGAAAGTGCTTTCTTCTTGTGTGTTGGCTTCTTCTTCAAATGAGGATATTCATTTTTGAAATATCTCAATTTTTTGCATTTATAGCATATGACGTTGTCCTTCTTCAGTTCCTTTTTATTTTTATAGATTTTGGTCATTTTTATAAATTTTTTAAACTTTCTTGATTATAATGCAATATCATGGTCCTCATTACTCGAGGTTTCACTCGAGGAGTCATTTGTTGTTCAAAGTGCTACATCCTTCCTATTCTTTGGAAGGGGTTCCTTTAGCTCATCATGAGCTTTAAAACTCAGTTCAAATATCATGAGTGAGTCGATCAATTCTTCAAGAGGTAAGTTATTTAAATCTTTGGCCTCTTGAATAGTGGTTACTTTAGGATCCCAATTTTTAGGTAAAGATCTTAAAATTTTACTAACAAGTTTAAAATTTAAAAAATATTTTCTAGATGCTTTAAGGCTATTGATGACATTTATGAAACGAGTGTATATATCTCCAATGGACTCACTTGGTTTCATTCGAAATAACTCATAATTATGAACTAAAATGTTAATCTTAGATTCTTTTACTCTACTAGTCCTCTCGTGTGTGATTTCTAGTGTATGCCAAATATCAAAAACTGATTCACAAACGGAAATGATTAAACTCATTCTTGTCAAGAGCACAAAATAAGACATTCATATCCTTTGCATTCAAGGAAAAACTCTTCCTTTCTAAATCATTCCACTCATTCATTGGATTGGAAGATTTTTCAAATTCATTTTCTACGATGTTCCATAAATCAAGATCTAAAGAAATAAGAAAGATACACATCCTTGTCTTCCAATATGTGTAATATGTCCCATTGAACATGGGAGGACGTGAAATGAAATATCCCTCATTCATGCCAAAATAAGCCATTTACTCAAGTAGGTGTTAATCTAATAAGTAACTACCTTACTTTGATACCAATTGTTAGGATCAATTAGCACTAAGAGGGGGGGGGGGGGGTTTGGGTGGGTGGAATTAATATAAAAGTAAATTCTCATTTTAACTTAAAACTTTTCGCTTGAAGCAAGAGAGAAAAATATGAAGCTTTTAGTTCAAGTAAAGTAATTTAATCTTATAGAGAAATGCTAAGCTTCTTGCTTGAAGATAACTTAAAAAAGAACAAGCAAAAGTGAAGTGCTTAATTTCAGAGTCTTGCTTTCAAAACATAAATAAAATTTGAAGCATCAATACAAAAGTAGTAAGAAAGGTAAGCACAAAGGAACTCACAGCTTTATAGTGGTTCGACATTAACTGACTTATGTCCACTCCTGAGTCCTCCTCCTTGAGGAACACTAGCGTCCACTACCGATCTTCTTTAGGTGAAGACCAAACCCTTACACTTGAGCTTACAAGGGAGACTTCAAGAATTTTTCTAACTCTAAGCTATCTCTCTTTCCCTTTTTTTTTTCTTACAATTCACACACAATTTGTTTCAGAATGTAATCCCCAAAATTGTTATGTGGAATGCAAGAAAACTTGAGATATTTATAGTCCCAAATGAATTTAGAATTATGGAGCCAAAACTGAAACATACTTAGAAAATCTGGGTACGGGCGATTCAGCCGTTGATATAGGTGGTTCAACCTCCCAAAATCCTAGGACGGGCGATTTATCTGTCGGTCCTAGGCAGTTCAGCGACTGACAACCGCCCTATTTCTAGGGTACTATCATGAACGATCATTGCTCAACTGTAACATCTTCGCTCAGCGAACCATTCATTGCATTTTCTTATTTGTACAGATGTTTGACAGCTTGTTTTACCTCAAGTTTATGTGTTTTTACCTAAGAAATGTAAGCGAAAGTAGTGTAGAAGACTACAGAACGATCGCTCGCAACACGTAGCCAAAACAATGTCATTTTTGGGTCTTTTTTGTGTGCTGCAGTGACCACTACGAGCGATGCAAAATATCAGCCATTTCTGCACCTTGGAACTCCCGGGGTGGCACCAGGCTGGATGGGGTTTTGGGTATATGTCGGGCATAGGCTTTGATCAATAATTGAACTTGTCTTACGTCTGATACCTTGGGAACCGTCGTTTGTGGACTTCCGACCGTTCTTATAACCCTCTAAAGTCCTGTTTTGCTCTCTTTCTCTCTTTTCTCTACTGCACTCGAGGTGTTCGACGAATTGCTTGTATAGCTTCCCACTTTGCGAGATATTGGGACTTGTCCGTCACTCGTTTCTAAGCTAATCAACTTCTTCTTTGCAGGTCCTACAGGACCTGCACGAGGTTGCAAGTGGGCTGACCCTTTGCGGACAGATAATACTTTGGGCGTTTCATGACTTAGGCAATCCTAGCTAAGTCCAGAATAGTGGGCAAGGTTGCTTCACGACTTAGGCAATTTCAGCTAAGTCTTCGAGAGTACCGCTAGGGTGCCGCACGACTTAGGCAAATTCAACTAAGTCTGTGACAGTGTGGTATCAGAGCAGGCAAGCAATTCGAACAACAATGAAGAAGATTAGTAATCTCACCATTGTGAAACATCATGGTGAATCGAGCAAGATGGGGCAAGCCGGACCATTGCTCCAAGCAGTCGCAGGTGGGCTGCAAGTATAAACTCGCTCGTAAACTGTTAGAGTCGCTCATGAGTCAATACGGTAGTGAACAAGACGAGCGTGAAGTTGGGCATTCTCCGCTTGCGGAGGAGGCGCCATCTGGAGCACCAATTGGGAAAAAGAGCCACAAGGAGGGACTTATAATAGCGAAAATCTGCCTCGATATTCTTGAAGCGAGTTTGGAGGAACTCTACTAAGGCCAATGAAGGCTCCTTGGGGTAGAGAGCTCGTAAAAAGAAGCTGAATCTCGGATCGAGAAAGTTGAATCCCTGATCGATCGACTGACATAGGACACCAACGATTTCATACAACATCTACACGAAGTTGTGGTGGAACTCACGGCTAAGGTGATGGTGTTAACAAGGACTCTTGATGTAGGAGGGAATAATACCAGCGCTGCGTCACCATAAAATTGTAGGGCACCGGAGCCGCATTGCTACGGGGGTGCTAGAGATGCCAAAGAGCCTAAAAGTTTCCTATTCGACATGAAACAATATTTTCGTGCTACAAGGCTCGATTCTAAAGAGATCAAAGTTGCTATAGCTACAATGTATCTGAATGAAGATGCAAAACTTCGGTGGCGAACCCGTTGGGAGGAGATCCAACTAGGTCGATGTCGAGTGGATACATAGGAAGACTTGAAACGAGGGTTGAGAACTCAGTTCTTGCTCGAGAACCCAGAGGTTGTCGCAAGAAGGAAACTAAGACAACTCCGTTAAAGTACAATAATCTGAGACTATGTGAAATAATTTTCTGCATTGATGCTGGATATATAGGACATGTCTAAAAAAGATAAGCTTTTCAGCTTTCTCGATGCCTTGAAGCCATGGGCACGACAAGAACTACATCAGAGGAATGTCACCAACGTAGCCGAGGCAATTGCAGCCGCAGAAAGGCTAACTGACTTTGTTTCTTCAGAGGATTTGAGAAAGAAGAAATAATCTTCGAGAAATGGCCAGCTAAATACTCTCGAGCGAAGGAGTCTGAGGGCAAACAAAAGAAGAAGAATTTTTACAAGGGATCGAGCTCAAAAGGTAAAGTCTCAAAGTCTGGTGGATGCTTCTTGTGTGGAGAAACACACATGGTGAGGAAGTGCCCACAAAAGCAAGCACTCAATGCTTTAATTGCATCAATATATCCCCACAAGTTGGAAAAGGGCAAAGCTATTGCCCTTAGTTCGAGCAGTTCTGAATCCAGTAGTGATAGTGAGGCGTCACAAGGTGTAACATCCCTCGTTTGTGAAGAAATATAGTTTATGTTATTGCTAAGACTTAGTTATAAAAATTTGAGGACCTGTTTGTAAAATCCAAAGGACCTACTCGTAAATATTAATGATAGAAGGACTAAAGTGCAAAATACACTACACAGCAAATCTCCACCGCCTCTACATAAAAAATCTCCACCGCCTCTGCATCTCCACCGCCTCTTCATTCCTTGAGAAGACCTGAGAAGACTTGAGTCGGTGAGGAAAAGAAAACAACAAAAAAAAAATAAAGAGAGAAGGAAGAGGAGGAAACAAACATTGATTTGGGGCTTAGGGTGTTGTTTGCTCAAAATTCATTCATTTTAGATCAAAGGCAAGTGTTCTATCCTATTTCTTTTCCTTATTCTGACATTTTATCCTTGTTGTTTTGCCTTGCATTTCAAAATAAATTGCTGTAAAATCCGATATCTGTTTTGTGGGTTCCAAAGTTTTCAAAACTTGAATTGGAAAATTGATTACAGTTCTGACCTTTCTGCCTTGTTCTAGCTCTAGATTACTGTACTGATTTCTGATTGTGGTGAAACTGTTGTTGTAGGAATCTAGACTGAATGATCTTTCTTTTGACACTAGACTTGAAATATTTGGAGTTCGATAGCCTGATTAAACATTTGTTTCAAGTGGTACTAGGAAATCTGTAAAACAGAGTTTACAGTTTTGATTACAGTTCTGACCTTTCTGCCTTGTTCTGGCTTTAGATTACTGTACTGATTTCTGATTGTGGTGAAACTGTTGTTGTAGGAATCTAGACTGAATGATCTTTCTTTTGACACTAGACTTGAAATATTTGGAGTTCGATAGCCTGATTAAACATTTGTTTCAAGTGGTACTAGGAAATCTGTAAAACAGAGTTTGCAGTTTTTAACCTTTTGTCACTAAATTAGGTAGAACTCCCTGTTGAAGTCTATGGTTTATATAAAACTTACTTTTTGAGAATTTAGACTGAGAAACCTTTCTTTTGACACTATACTTGAAATATTTGGAGTTCGATAGGCTGGTTAGGCATTTGTTTCAAGTAGTACTATGTAAGCAGTAAAATAGAGTTTTGTGTCTATTCTCACTTCATTCATGTGAAAGTTCAATTCATGCTAGAGTTCCCTCTTGAAGTGAGTTTTATACGAGTGCTCTCACTTATTTCATGCTCTTAAGCGTTAGTTTATGTCCCACTGTATGATTCTGTATAGGCGCATGCATGTTTCGTTGTTTCGCATGTGCTTCCGATGCATACCAATTTCATTGTTCACACATCCTTTTGTACTCCGGTGTTTGTGGGATAATATGTTCCTTTGCCCGTAATGGTAAAGGGAGTTATGCTTTGAGCTCGCGATGCTCTGCCGGCCCCTTCTGACTTCACCCAGACGTGGGTGGATGGAGCTCCTAGACGTGGGAGACTACTGTTCTGGTGGTCATTCAGAAATGGATGAATCACATTCTGTCTGTATCCCACTTCACCCTCTGTATTTTTGATATGATATCCAAGGTATTGCTTGTGAGTTAATTTATGTGCTTTGGATAAAACCAAGGATGGAATGTCCGTCATGCTTGTTCTGATTTATGAATCTACTGTTCCTTGTTTGTTTTCTAATACACTCTAAAACTGACACCTTTGACATGTTGATACTTGCTGAGCTTTGTAGCTCATTCCGTTGATGCTAATTTTTCAGATTAGCTTATCATACTGAAGCGTTTGAAACTAGGCGGAGGCAGTGGAAAGCTAGAAGGTTTTGGGCCAAATCGTATAGCAGTTGATATGTTTTGATTGCATAAGAAATTCCTAATGTTTCATGAAATGTTGTTGGTAGATGTTGAAGTGTGGATTTAAATACCTCTCATGTTTAGCATTTTGGAACGTCAAGTTAAACTTGTATAACAATATGGACATTGTAGTAGTTGTTACTTTTGTGATCAGATAGATTTCCACTCGTGTGGATTATGTTGTGGTTAGTGTTCAGTTGAGTTAGTTATAACTCACCAAGTGATGTGATGTATGATTATAAACTGCCCAAGTTTTTCTTTTAGTATCCTCAAATGTTTGATTGGATCTTAGATAAATTATGTTGTGTCTAAAATTATCAATTTATGACATGGTCACACCTCTCGAAGGGGGGGCGTGACACAAGGACCCAGGATAGGAGCAATGCATTTGTTGAATGCCTTGTAGGGTCAAGTGGGGGAGAACACAAAGGCAAAACCACCGAAGGTAGGAAGCAATGAGTTGATGTATGTGGACATTAAGCTTAATGGTCGAACAACCCGTGCAATGGTGGACACAGGCGCTACGCATAATTTTATTGCCGATCGTGAAGCTAAGTGACGTGGATTAATCTTAGAGAAGAGCCTAAGTCGTATAAAGGCTGTGAACTCGGAGGCCAAGAAGATCTCCGTACGAGCAAAGGGGGTCCTCATCAAGATCGGAACATGGAGCGGGAGCACAAACTTGATGGCGGTGCCATTGGATAACTTCCAAGTTATTCTCAGAATGAAGTTCATGCACACGACGAAGTTGGTGCCAATGCCGTTCTTGAACTACCTATATCTAATGGGAGGTGACAAACCTTGTGTGGTTCTAGTTTCTCAAGGAGGAACCAAAGATCCACAACAAATATCGGCTTTACAATTAAAGAAAGAGGTACAAAAAGGTGAATCAACCTTTGTAGCTGCTATGAAGCTAGAGACACTTGACGGGGAGGCCATTCAAGAACCTGTTGTTGTGGCGAACATCCTGAAGGAGTTCTCAGATGTTATGCCAATGGAGTTCTCGAGAACTCTACCACCATGCAGAGGTGTGGATCATCATATTGAGCTAGAGTAGGGAGTTAAGCCTCCATCAAGACCACCATACCGCATGGCCCCTCTAGAGTTGGTAGAACTGAGAAAGCAGTTAGATGAATTGCTAAGCGGTGGTCTCATTCGCAGTTCAAAAGCACATTTGGGAGCTCCAGTCCTCTTCTAAAAGAAACAAGATTGGAGCCTCCGATTATGCATCGATTATCGAGCGCTCAACAAGATGACGGTGAAGAACAAGTACCCCATCCCACTCATTGCGGACTTGTTCGATCAATTGGGCAAGGCAAAGCACTTCTCCAAACTCGATCTTCGGTCGGGGTATTGGCAGGTGTACATTGCAGAAGGTGATGAGGCGAAGGAAGGTGATGAGGCGAAGACTACCTGTGTCACCAGGAATGGAGCATTCGAGTTCTTGGTGATGCCTTTCAGCTTAACCAATGCTCCGGCCACATTCTGCACTCTAATGAACTAACTGTTCAAGGAGTATCTGGACAAGTTTGTGGTTGTCTACTTAGACGATATCGTCGTCTATAGCCAAACCCTTGAGGAGCATGTTAAGCACCTCTTAACAATTTTCAAAGTTTTCAGAGAGAACACCTTGTTCGTGAAGAGGGAAAAGTGCTACTTCGCCCAAATGGAAATTTTATTCTTGAGACCTCGAATCGGCAATGGTTCCATCCGAATGGACAAGTCTAAGGTGCAAGCTGTGGCGGATTGGCAAACACCAAAGAATGTGCTAGAGTTGTGATCCTTTCTTAGGTTCGTCAACTATTATCGGTGCTTCATAGCTAGATTTTTGAAACACGTAGCTCCGTTGATGGAGTTGCTAAAGAAAGAGCAGTCTTGGAGATGGTCGGACAAATGTGAGGTGGCATTTCAAGACCTAAAGACTACTGTGTTGGAGAAACCTGTACTCAGATTATCAGACTATGGGAAGCCTTTTAAAGTCCATACAGATGCTACTGACTTTACTATTTGGGAAGTTCTTATGGAAGAGAGTCATCTAGTGGCCTTCGAGAGTCGCAAGCTCAATGAGACCGAGCGGCGATATCCTGTGTATGAGAAAGAGATGACAGCGGTGGTCCACTGTCTATGAGTGTAGCGACACTACCTTCTGGGAGCACCATTCGTGCTAAGGACAAACAATGTCACATTGAGTTAATTCCAAACTCAAAAGAAACTCTCCCCAAAGCAAGCACGATGACAGGACTTCTTGGCTGAGTTCGACATGGTAATGGAGTATAAGCCCAAAAAACTAAATGTCATGGTCGATGCATTGAGCCAGAAAGTGAAACTAGTGAATACTATACAGTTGGAGGGCAGAGGCCAAGTAAGTCAATTGCACTCGAATTTCCTTTCTAGGATCAGGGATGGACTGTACCGAGATCCTCATACAATAATTCTGATGCAACCCATCAAAGAGGGCAAACACGATGATTTTGGGTCCAGGAGGGACTCATCTACACCAAAGGGAACAGAGTTTACGTTCCGCGAGTGGATAATTTAAGGTGTGAACTCTTGAAAGAGTATTATGATTCCCTTTGGGCTGGACATCCGGGTATCCACCGAACAACGGTTCTCATGGAGAGGGCCTTTTATTTCGCTGAAGATGGGGACAGATGTGGAGGAATATGTTTGAACATGCCTTACTTGTCAATAGGACAAGGTAGAGCAACAGAAGCTAGTACGACTTTTGGAGCCGCTGCCCATACCAGAAAGGCCATGGAGAGTATTTCCTTGGACTTCATATCAAGTTTGCCCGCGTTAGGGGGACTTGGATTGATACTCATGGTAGTCGATCAATTTTTGAAGTATGCAACATCCATTGTTGCACCCCTACATTGCTCAGCAGAGGAGGCGGCTAAGTTGATGATGAAGAATGTGGTGAAGTATTAGGGAGTCCCACACAACATCATTAATGATCGAGATTCTCGATTCTTGGGATGATTCTGGACCGAGTTGTTCAAGTTGTTGGGATCTAAATTATACTTCTCCACAAGCCTCCACCCTCAGATGGATGGCTAGACTGAAAGAATCAATTCGCTCTTGGAGCAATATCTTCGGCACTATGTGAGTGCCAACCAACAAGATTGGGTGAAGCTATTGGACATAGCCAAATTCTCTTACAACTTGCAGTGGAGCTCTGCATCCAACAAGAGCCTATTCGAGATTATTACGGGACAAAAGCCATCGACTCCTCGCACCTTGGTTATTGGTTATACAGAGAGTAGCTCATCAGCATATCACTTCGTAAAAGAATGACATCATAATGTAGATATTGCATGGGCTTACTTGGAGAAGGCTGCCTAAAAGATGAAGAAGTGGGCTAACTTGGGAAAGCGACCACAGGAGTTCAAAGTTGGTGACATGGTGTTGGTGAGGCTCCAACCAGCATCACTCCAATTCTTTAGGCACAAAATGCATAAAGGATTGGTACACAAGTATGAAGGGCCTTTCCCAATCATCAGTAGAGTAGCCAATGTCTCATACAAGTTGCAATTGCCAACATGATTCAAAATTCATAATGTCTTCCATGCAAGCAACTTGAAAGCCTACCACTCACATCCACAAGACGATTCTTAAAATGTTCCAACTCGCAAGACAAAGCTACCTAATGGAGTGCAGGAAATCGAGTACTTGGTGAAGTGACGAAAGCTTCCTCAAACAAAAGCCAGTTGGGAGCCAGAAGACGCTCTACAACACGAGGAAGCCCGCATCAAAGCCTACCAACAAACGTCGATGAGGGCGTCAACAGTTTAAGTGGAGGAGAATGTCACGAATGGTCATCGCTCAACCGTAACATCTTCGCTCAATGAACCATTCATCACTTTTTCTTGTTTATACAAATGTTTGGCAGCTTGTTTTCCCTCACGTTTATGTGAGCGAAAGTAGTGTAGAAGGCTATAGAACGATTGCTCACTGCGCGGAGCCAAAACAGCCTTATTTCTGGGTCTTTTTCATGTGTTGCAGCGACCACTCTGAGCGATGCAAAATGTCAGCCATTTCAGCACCTTGGAACCCCCTGGGTGGCACCCGGCTGGATGTGGTTTCAGGTATATGTCTGGCGTAGGCTTTCATCAACAATTGAACTTATTTTGCGACTGTTCTTACAACCCTCTAAAGTCCTGTTTCGCTCTCTTTCTCTCTTTTCTCTACTGCACTCGAGGTGTTCGACGAATTACTTGTATAACTTTCCGCTTTACGAGACATCGGGACTTGTCCATCGCTCGTTTCTAAGCTAATCAACTTCTTCTTTACAAGTCCTATGGGACCCGCACAAGGTTACAAGTGGGCTGACCCTTTACAGACAGATAACGCTTTGGGCGTTTCATGACTTCGACAATCCCAGCTAAGTCCGGAACAGTGGGCAAGGTTGCTTCATGACTTAGGCAATTTTAGCTAAGTCTTCGAGAGTGTCGCTAGGGTGCCGCACGACTTAGGCAAATTCAACTACATCCGTGACAGTACGATCGGTTGAACCGCCACTTATCGACAGTTCAGCTGCCGAGAATCTCGAAAAATGATTCCCTTCACTTATCTAATCCCGATTTGAACCATCTATTGACCACTCCCCTGGTCAATTAATTGAGCTTGACCTGAGCTCAATCAAATCCCATAGTGGACCCGGTTGCCTCATTGAGTTGATTTGGATTCCTTCCAAATCAAACTCAATTAGGACTCAATCCCTAACTACGACTCAATGATTACAACTCTTAATGACCAATAAGCTAAATCAAGACCTAACTCCCACTAATCTGGTAGCCTCTGGTATACTTGCGACGTGTCTTATGGCTTCTTCCGACGATCTCCCGGAGTGTTCTCAGTGAGCTTTCGGATCCCTTCAGCGAATCTCCTAACGAACTCCCGGCGAGGTCCCACTACATCTTCTGAACCCCGACCCGATACCCAAGCTTGATCTTAGCCCATCATTTGAACTCAATTGCTCTGTCATAGTTAGACCTGGAATACTTCCTCTGAGACACATGTTAGATTAAACACTCATCAATTGATTTCATCATTAAAATCCGAGATTCAACAGGTGGGGTATTTATAGGCCCCAAATGACTTCAAAAGTGGAGCCAAAATTTAAACTTTTAGGGAGTTCCGAGGTGCTGGTAGCCTTTCCCCCTTGTTGAATGTGTTCTGGTGGTAGTACCACCGGCTTGGGTGGTACCATCGCTTGACATAGTCTGGGAGACTATGTTTGGGTTGTACCACCACCTGACATAGTTTCAAAGACTGTGTCTTCTTGGAGATCATATGTTCGAAGATCGTATCTTACTTAACCTTGGGTTACTGACTAATAAGTCCAAATCAATCCCAATTAAGGCCTATGGCCTCTTAATTGAGTTAGTAAAACTAACTCTCATTATGATGCTAACTATGACACTTAAGACAAAAAAAATTATAACACACAATCTTCGTTGTTTGGCCATGAATTGATATCTAAACGAACTCCTGGTGAACTCCCAACATCCTTTCGGTGAGCTCCCGATCTTGTTTGGTGAAATCCTAACAAACTCCTAGTATCCTTCAAGTGAACTCCTGATGAGCTCTCGATAACTTATTAGCAAACTCCAGACGAACTTCCCAATAAACCTCTTGTGAACTCTTGGCAAGCTCCCGACAACATCATCCGAACCTCAGCCAATCTCTGGCGAACTTTCGACGAGCTCCCGACCACATCGTCTGAACCCCAGTCGACCTTTGGGGAACTCTCGATGAGCTCCGGACCTTAACTCCAGCCCAATGATAATTTCTTCCTTATTTGTTTTATCTTTTCCTAATCATAGTTAATCATGCATCACTTATCACCAATACACAGGCTATAAACATACTAATTCGTTTCATCATCAAAATATGAGATTCAACATAATCAGAATCTAAATCTTGGCATTTTCGAACCAAGCTTTTAAAATAGCTTGCAAACCAATTATCAAGTACAAATGTTATAAAATAGTTTATGAATTCATCATAATTATAAATTTTTTATGAAATTAAAAAATTTTAGTTTTTCACAAGCTGAATAGCCACAAAATGGTCATTTTAAATTGTAAAAATAGAATATATTATACTTTTGTCTATTTGAGATCATCTCAAAGGTCTCTATAAAGTTTGAAGTTGTTTTTGACTGGGTTTAGATTGAGTTGTACTATTTTTCAATAGAGTCTAAAAGATAATATAATTTTGTCGAAATCTTGGTATTTTTGAACCAAACTCTCAAAATAGCTTTCAAACCAATTATCAAATGCAAATGTTTCAGAAGACTTATTGGATGTATCAAATTTTATCAAAATTAGGTAAATGATAACTTTTCAACCTTTCGCTAGTGGAATTAACTACAAAATGGTCATTTAAATTCTCAAATAACTTTAGAACATACAAGCTAGTGAGTTCTTTCTTCTCTTTTGAGAAGTGCAAGCTAGCAAATTTTTGCTTCCTTTGCAATGTTCAAGCCAGCAATTTTACATCATGCAAGCTAACAAGTTTTGCTACTCCTTTATCATTGTCAAAAAGAAGGGATGGTTACAATAGTACAAAACTTTTCTCATTACATCATTTTCCTAATCATCACATAAAATATATCAAGAAAAATTAACATAGTGATGATATATACAATTCATGAAGACAAATTATAACTCTCAAGAGAAAAATAATAAGAGAAACAAATAAAATCTCTTGATTCATTCATAAGAAATATCAAGTTGTCAAGTTCATGATTTGTATAAAAATCTCTTTTTAATTAATACGAGAACACATAACAAATATGAAGGGCATTTCCCAATCATTAGCAGAGTAAGTAATGTCTCATACAAGTTACAACTGCCAGCATGGTTCAGAATTCATAACGTCTTCCATGCGAGCAACTTGAAAGCCTACCACTCAGATCTGCAAGATGATTCTCGAAATGTTCCAACTCGACTACCCCCCACCAGAGCCTCTTACGAGAAGCGAGTTGAATTAGTGCAAGTGTTAAATAAAAACTTTTCAAGTGTTAAATAAAAATCATAGTAGATCAAATAAGAAGGATCTTGATTCTTATAGAAATATCAAGTTATAAAAATTGAGAAGTCAAGATCATGATTAGGACGAAAACTTTTCTTTAATAAAGGGAAGGAATCTTAGTAAACAATCTTGGTTTATATAAAGATCTCAAATTATAATTTTCAAGATTTTATGGTCATGATTTAAGTTATCAAATAATCAAACTCAAAATATCAATAATGTTGGATAGATTCAAGTATATCTATTCGTTAAAATAAAATCATATGAAAATATATCCAAAATCATCGTCAAAAATCGATTTTCAAAAAAAGTCAACATAGATTATTTTCCAAAAGAAAATAGCTAAAGTTTTCTAATTTATTTTTGTAGATAAAGAGATTCAACAATAATGATATCATTTTATCTTATTGAAGGATTTATAGGATTAAACTATTTTTAAGATTAATTATCTTCCTTTTAGTTGTTTCATATGATTTCTTTCAAAAATGATTTTCAAATCAATGAATTTCTTGGTTAAGATCAAAAGCCAATTTTCATTCTAGAAGAAGTTGTCAAGGTCATTGCTATAACGCATCAAAATGATAAAACATCTTTAAAGCAAAATTTCAACCTATCTTAATTTCAACTTCTAACTCTTTCCCATAGTGCAAGGAGTTGACAAACTCATTTTTAAATTAACAAAAAATAAAGCATATACTTTTTCTAAGCTGAAATTCTAACATTCAACATAATCATTCGATCATCATAGCATTTCAATCAATGTAATATTCAAATTAATCATTTCATAGACTTTGTCAATATTTGAACCATTTAACAATAATATTTACATTTAAACCAACATCCAAGCTAATGATTTTAAACCTATTAATCAATCATCATCAAAATCTCATTTATGTAAATTTTAACACATTATTCAATAAATAAGATTCTTTGATTCTAGTTCATTTTTATATTAGTATGCTCTAGCTATACATCATCAAGATTAATTGTAATGATGAACCATCAAAAGATTCATTGTCATTAATTTTAATTTCAATAATTTTCTTATTTCTGCTTAGGCTAGTGAGCTTGAAAGAATGTTAGATCTCAAGTAATATGTCTTGAGCATCCACTTTCAAAACATTTTTAGTGCTCCTATCCTTATTAGGAGACAAATTTATAAAAATGATTTAGGTACTCATTTTACATTGGGACCTATATGAAGAAATTTGTGTATCTTATCTAATGGTTTTTGATAATTTATTGCTCCCTTAGGAACCCAAATTAATTTGTGAGGAATATAATTTTTAAATGAATATTTGTAAGTCATATGTCATAATCTTCCATAAAAATTATATTTAACTTTTGGTGAAATTTAAGGTAGGTCCTTCAACAAACATGATTAGCTTTTGTTGAATGTTTTCAATATAGAGAACTAGCATTCCTTTTCTTATTGGTCTCACCAATATAGAGAACTAGCTTCTCTTTCTTGATGATGCTCCTAACTTCACTCAACATATTGAAGAGCTCAAATAAAGTCACCTCAAGCTTGTTCATATTAAAATTAATAATGAACTATGAAAAGAAATTTGATAGGGACTGAAGTATAAAATCATATATAAGTTATCCTCTAGAATTATTTATATATTTCATAAAGCGAGTGATCTCATCCTTGCTTGTCCTTTCCTCCGATGTGGGCACAATCATATTAAGGACATTTAAGATTTTCTCTTTCATGTGAACAATTCTCAAATTACGAAGCTTTTAGACCAATGAGGTGATTGGTATCAAGTATGCCACATAGGCATTTTACAAACAATAAATAAGATATAGCAAAAATAAATAACATACAGATTTTATAGAAAATACTAATTAAGATATGTACTTCTATCTTAATATACTCCCACTATTTTCTTAACGAATCACGCGATACCCTCAACACGTGAACAAAAATCTCCCACAGACTCCTAATGGAGATCGAGATCCAATTATCATCTTAGTATAACCTCGAGGGACTCGACCAATTATACTAAGCCCAAAAGGTAGGCAAATCTTGCCAATCATAACTCCTTGTGATTCTCATTACTTTCGACCTCCAAATCATCATAATCTCGAGGACTCGACCAACCATAATATTCAATTAAGTCATCACCATCATTACAAAATGAGTCTGATTTGATAATATGCCCTCGAAAGACTCGACCAACTCAACCTATATCGTGATTCAATTTCTTCCTATAACAATAGAAAGCCACATGAGTCAATCTTATTACCTCACACTTACTGACTTAATATTATCGTAGGAGGGGTTTTTGTTTCACATAGGTCTCTTAATATATCGTGTCACACACATACATATTTAATATATATCCACATCAAATGTAAATATATATATATATATATATATATATAGTAGATGTATAACACATCACATATGCAAGCCACACCATATCATACATCACATGTACATCACATCATATGTAGGATTACTATATATATATATATATATATATAATAATAATAATTAAACTATTTAATTAATTATTTTTCTGAAATCAAGATATACTCGAAATTTCCAAAATTATCAAGGGCATTTTCGTAATTATGGATAAGAGAACAATCCTCGAAATTTTTAGAATTATCAAGGGTATTTTTGGAATTCTATATATGAGGACAGTCCTCAAAATTTCTAAAATCATTGAAGATATTTTCGAAAATTTATACATGAGGACAATCCTCGAAATTTTTAAAATTCAGAGGGGCAGGATCTTCCTTTTCTCAAAAGGATGCCCTAGCCCTCTCTTTGCACCCTTTTGCGCCATCGCCACCATTGCCCTTGCTCCCCAACAACCACCCCTACGGGCGGTGCCTCTCTAGGCGCCACCCCTCTAACTCTAGTTGATTGGTTTTCGACCAACAATAACAGGGGTATGGAGAATGAGGTATTATGGTGACCAAATTGTCCAGCACTCAAACTTGTGGTGTCAGGTTGGTCTATCCAAGTTTGTCGTGTCAAACTTGTAAAAATTTAATGTAACTGCAGCAAATACAGGAACACAAACGGATCTTGATGGCAATGAGGTATTCTGATGACCAAATTGTCCAGCACTCAAGCCCATGTGTATCTACTAGAAAATTTGCTAAAGAAAAATTCAGCTTTTCAAACATCAGAAGCTAAATCATAAAAATCCTAATTTCAAGATTTTATGGGTCAAGTTATTTCAGATACCATCATACCCAACCCATTATATCCAGTTGGATTTGGGTAATCGAAATCAAATCCAGATATCAAAATCCTCACCCAAACCCAAATTAACTTCGGTTTACTGTCTTATCCAAACTATACTGAAAAATATACTCATATATACTCAAATTATTGCTAGCACTCCTAATTAATATAGGATAAGGGTGTTCTTGTTGTCATTGTAATGATACATCCATTCACCAAAATATTGACATCAATATTCCCACTAAAACTGAGGGAATGGATCTAAAATTGATCCTAACCAGTAAGAGAATAGTTACAGGTACAGAGGGCTTTTGATTAAATAAAGGGTTGGAGTGTAATCTTTCCAAAACAAAGTATGCAACTATTTATATATAAGTGCATGCTGAATAATCAAAGTCAAAATGGCTGAATTGAAAACTTACGTTGGCTATTGAAGCTGGATAAATATTATCAGCATCATCATAACGGGGAAGTTTTCGAATTTGTCCAATTGCAATGATAGCAACAAGAAGTGGAGAACCAAACATGCCACCAACTGCTCCAATGTTGCTCAAGGTTATTGTTCCGCCAGTAATATCTTCAGAATTTAGCTAGAATGATTTTGCATTAGATGCACATGAAATAAGTGAGATGAGATTAAGAGAAAGATTAAAAATTAATCCAAAACCATTGCAACAAGTAAAACATTAAGGTATTATAGGATGTGAAGAAGAAATGATGAAGTATTTCAAAATAAGATAATGTAAGCTAGTGACAAAATGTCTTATCATGACAAGACCACCCAGGATTGGCAAGAAACTCAACAATCTTGAACATAAGTATCAGTGTGCCCAAACATGACTACTTATTCATGACAACAATCTTCCATTGTTTGTATTTCTGAAAAACAAATCAAGGTCATCTTTCTTACGAGTGTTAAAGGGATGCTACCCCTATGAAGATGCATATAATAAATGTTCAAAATTTCAAATGGCTAGTGCTTTTGTCAAATAACATATTTCCTTGTGCTGAGGTGATACATCATCCAACTTGGACTGATGGCCTAGCTCATGAACTTGGTAGGCGAAGTGGACCTACCACCAACCCAAGATGACATGACTCACAACAACCAACAAGTATCAACACATGAAAGATCCTGCAGATCAGCTCTAGTTTAAAATAGGTCTCCCTACCCAACACTGACAGCTATGATAGTGCAGGCATCAAGTTGGATGGTATCCAGGTTGCAATGAAATATTTTCCAACGAAACATAGCCAATGATGAAAGATTTGTTCACTTTCTTTTACCACTGTTGAAAAAAATTTACCGAAACTTGTCATAAGCTAGAGCACTACGAAATAATATTTTAGAGCTGAAAAGAGGTAATGCAATTTGGTCAGATCATCTTTGAGCTTATTGCGACTATTACACACCCACATAAAACATATGAAAATTATCCTGATCTCTAACAAAATAATGCCTATTGGTCAGATCATCTTTGATAATAACTAAATGAATTTACATGCCAAATTGTGTGACTGTAACAAAGATTTACTCTATACACATGAAGAGTTCAAAAATTCATTTTGCATGTAGAGGAATGACAACTCAAGTCTGCAATAGGCTCATTTTCCATCAAATATGAAGTTGACCAAGACGTTTTCCCACCAACTAACATGGAACATATCAGATCAGATTTACCATAAAGTCTATTTCCGGCCAAGTGAAAAAGACATCTATAGGTTCGTGACTATAGATATAATACGACTCTAATCGAAATGGATACATTTGTCTCATACACTATGGACACAAAGAGGTTTGCAACAAAACCTAGAAATTGATCACTGATCTAATTTTACCTCTTTGGAATAGAACTCAACAGAACGGTTTACCATCAGCAAGTGATTAAGTAGTTCCACAGAGAAAATTATTGACTAGATATGGCAATACAGAGAAACAAAATTGTTTAAGCACACAACCTAAAGCGTCCCTTCTTTCAAAGAGGATGATGGATTATTCACTACAAACTGAAAGCTAAACTGTGATAATAAAGAGCCCAGGGAAAAAGAGATGTCTCAAGATTTGTGAAAGTAATAGGCGTAAGTTCATAGAGTCATTCAGTTTGAATACTATGTCGACAGAGTTTTTAAAAAAAGCTTCCTATTACATTGTGAACATATTTTGTAGAGATTATTTCCTCTTTTGTTGGAAATTTCTTTCCCGATTTTGATAAGATTATTCTTTTGATTCTGTGAAGATTCATTCATATCCTTTTCTGGCTATTAGTTTCCAGATTTTTGTACGATTTAGTTTCTCCATTTGTCAAACTTGTACCCCCATAAATTCTGCAAGGTTCTAATAATTGAAAGCATCAAGAAGTATTCCTTTATAAATGGTATCGAAGCCTATCCATACAAGGCCAAAAGCTCTTTTCTTCAATGCCCAAAAATCTCTCTTTCTTCCTCATGTCCTCTTCAACCCAAAACCTTTATTGGTTTGCAACAAATTCAATGTAGAGGTCACCGACGGCCGAATTCTAAAATGACGAGATTGAGAACATAGTTAAGGAGATGCTCGACAATGGAGTAATTCGACGAAGCTGTAGTCCCTACTCCTCGCCGGTGTTACTAGTGCGCAAGAAGGATGGTACGTGGCGGATGTGCGTTGACTACCGGGCTTTGATCGCCATCACCGTCAAGGATAAATATCCAATACCAATAGTGGATAAGCTATTGGATGAACTGAAAGGAGCCCGAGTCTTCACCATATTGGACCTCCGCTGCAGGTACCCTCAGATTCGGGTATGCACTGAGGATATTCCGAAAACGGCATTTCGTACACATAACGACCACTACGATTTTTTGTAATGCCTTTCGGACTTACAAATGCTCCTTCTACCTTTCAAAGCCTGATGAACGACATTTTCGGTTGGTTTTTACGCAAATTTGTGTTGGTATTCTTTGATGACATTCTCATTTACAGTCCTACGCTTGACATACATTTTCAGCACTTACGAATTGTTCTAACGACTCTTCGAGAGAATATCCCCTACGTTAAACAATCAAAGTGTAGCTTCTTACAACGAAAAGTCGAGTACCTTGGGCACTTTATATCAGAAGAGAAGCCCATCGACATCGGTCTTATAAAGTTTCTTGGCCTCTGCCCTTTCGCCCTGTTTTGGTGATGAGAAACATTAAATGGTTTTTTCAAAGTTATCATAGCTTCAATATGCCCATCTTCAACAGAAATATACTTGCTCAACTTGGCATATAGTTTCACCTACCTCAAAACTTACAAAACTGTCTTAAGATGATGGACATGTTCTATCCTACTATATCGTCAATGAATATAATAACAAATTGTCTTGGTATGCGCGGAGTTATCATGTTTATAAAATTTATGAAAGCATTTAGTGCACTAGCCAATCTAAAAAGCATCACCAAAAATTCATAATCATCATATCATGTCGTAAAGGCAATCTTTTGTATGTCTCTGTCTCTTATCATCAATTGATGGTTTCCTAATTTAGATAAATCTTCGAATATATTTCAGGACACTGAAGTTAGCTAAATAAGTTATCTATATGGAGGAATGGACATTTGTTTTTGATATTCACCTAGTTAAGTTGTCTATAATCAAAACATAATCTTATCAATCCTTCATTCTAGCATAAGGTTTAGAGATAAGTATAGTGCACCTGATGTTATCATTCAAGAACTTGGTATGTACTTCTCATTTTGCCTTTTGATTTCTATATGCTTAATTAATAGCGAACTCAAATCCAGACAAATTATTAGGAAAGAGATTTGGAAAATCCCTTAATACTGGGATATAATCTAGCATAAGGTTTATAGAATCTTGTCCTAAGATGTAAGCCAAGAAACCTTTACACTCTTTTCTCAGCAATCTTCCAGCATCCAATGCAGATATAAGAAAAAGTTTATCTTGGATTCTAGTGAACTGAAAAGATGGTTAACCAAGGATGAAAAGGTGACCACCTTCCTGAAACAATCAACACTAGCATGGTATGTTCCAAGCTAGTTCATACCTCAGATAGCGTCACAATCTTGAAATTATAGTAAATAAGATCAACCTTCATGTCCTATTGTAATAATGCATCATCAAAATGTCTGGTTAGCTAGTAAAGAATCTGTAACCAGTGTGGCCACGTCTATAGCATTAGTCATAGGTTATGAGTCTCTTTTTAACTTATTTGCAGAACATGGAGGTAAGAAAGAGTACAAAGAACTCAGTTTAATCAAGACACTAGCATATATGCTGTAGAGAGTAAGCATACTTCGAAGTTATTGTCTTAGATGCTTGTGCATCTCAATGGGTAAGTCCAAAGACTCAAGCTTGTTCTTCCCTTTGTCCAGGCTAAGTTGGTGCTGCTCTTTACTGTTGGTCTCAGGGATGCTGGTATCTAAGGGCATCACAATCTTTGGAAAGCATGCACATTGTCCAATGGTGCAGTTTATGGACACATGATCTGTCCTGCCACAAAAGTAACACCTCTTGATCAGATGATGCCCTTTGTTGTTGATTAGGTGATCGTTGTTGACTTCTCCGCAGCCATTGCCTTGTTGACGATTGCGGCATAGGTGCAAATTATAAGCACAATATGGTCTTCGACAGATGGGCATAGGCCAGCCTCAAAATGTCAGGCTGGCCTATGCCCATCTGTTGAAGATGGGCATATTATAAGCACAATGTGGTCTCATCGTTGAAGATCATGTGCGGAGATAATCAGGCCAGCTCAATGAAGTACACTTTGTACTCAGCTATTGTCCAATTCCCTTGATGAATATTAAAAACTCTTTTCTTTCGACGATGAAACCTTTCTTTAGATGCTTGCTTGAACCTTTCTCAAGTAAGATGCTTGCTTGAACCTTTCTCAAATAATCTGCTTGAACCTTTCGCCAGTCCGCCACAGCTTGCACCTTAGACTTTTCCATTCGAATGGAATCATTTCTGATTCGATGCCCCAAGAATAAAATCTTCGTTTTGGCGAAGTATCACTTTGGCGAAGAATAAAATCTAAGGTGTTCTCCCCTGATAACTTCGAAAATTGTTCAGAGGTGTCTAACATGCTCCTCGAGTGTTTGACTATAAACGACGATATCGTCTATGTAGACGACCACAAACTTATCCAGATACTCCTTGAACAGCTGATTCATTAGAGTGCAGAATGTGGTCGGAGCATTGGTTAAGCCAAAAAGGCATCACCAAGAACTCAAATGCTGCATACCAGCTCAACAGGTAATGTTTGTCTCATCACCTTCTATAATGCACACCTGTCAATACCCCGACCGAAAGTCGAGTTTGGAGAAATACTTTGTCTTGCCCAATTGATCAAACAAGTCCGCGATGAACGAGATAGGGTACTTGTTCTTCACCGTCATCTTGTTAAGAGCTCGATAATCGATGCATAATCAGAGACTCCCATCTTGTTTCTTCTGAAAGAGGACTGGAGCTCCGAAAGGTGTTTTGGAACTGCGGATGAGACCACCACTTAGCAGTTCATCTAACTGCTTCCTCAATTCCGCAAACTCTGAAGGGGCCATGATTGAGGAACTATGACGGGAGCATTGATGATTTTATAATGGATGTTTAGCAATTATAATTATATTTAATTAAGTCACAATTAGCATCGTGCAGTTACAACCAGGCCAAGATAAATCGAGTTTGGACGATGCAATGGGACCTAACGAAGAGTTCGTTAGGAGATCCGCCAAAGGGATCGAAAAACTCATTAGAAGCACACTGAGAGATTTCACCGAAAGAAGATCAAATGACTTACCGCAAGAATTCCAAAGTTTACAAAATTGACGAAAGTATTAAGCTGAGTTTCCAAGGGAGATTGACAAGATAAGTCCCTTACTAGACCTTCGCGCTAGCCACTTAGTTGAAGTCACTTTACTTGATACTGCTATTTATCGCCTGAAACTGGAACACTGATTCAATTCCATTGTATATAGGATGAAAGTAGAACTGGCCATTTAAGTAGACAACTCAAGTTGGTGATATTTGAACACCAACTTAAGATTTGGTCAATTACTCTACTCTAGATATTTGGCATCAACTAGCGAGTCAAGTCCAACATTACTATATCATAACTTAAGATTGCATAATTGCGGAATCTCCGTGGGCATTCGATTCAGCTTCGGTATCAGATATTTCAACTTGAACTCCACCTCCTGTTAACGCACGACCTCTACCCGATAGAGCAAATACAGAAAGCAGAATGTGGCAGCAGGCAACGTATATATAGGCTTGGACGTAAGTGTACAAAAATCAGCAGAATGAAGGATTGAACGTAAGTGTACAAAAATCAGCAGAATGAAGGATTGAACGTAAGTGTAAAAAAATCAGCAGAATGAAGGTATAGTAGTTAATCCAATTGGTGAGAGCAACAATCAAACTTATCAAAAGGAATTGCACTTAGTACTATTGGAATCGACCTAATACTAACAGGGTCGATTACATTGAGCTACCTGATGGAGTAGAAACGGATATCCTGGCTTTCGTTCTTTGACTCAATACCTGGCATTCCCTAAAAGAGTTACGTGGCCCGCCAAGGACCAAATCGTAATAGGGAGAGCAAGAATAAAGTAGGGGTTTCCAAGAAAGAAAGGACTATGAAATGCCAGATGCAAGGACGAATCTGGAAACCGGAAATCCAAACACTTATATTGTTGTTGTCTTTAATGGCATCATGTTGTTGTAGTATGTAGATCGATCATGGTACTGAGGGCAAAATCATGAGGAAGTCCGAAAAAGTTGAATGAAATTTAAAACAAACACAATATCATGGTACTATGTTGTTGTATGTAGATCATGGTACTGAGGCAAATTCATGAGGAAGTGCCAAAAAGTTAAACTTTTAAAACAAACACGATATACATACTATGATCTACATGATTTGGGAATATGGTATTTGCCCTGACGATATACATGTAAGAAAATTTGAAAATCATGATTTGATTAGTAAGAAGATCACAAATCATCAACAATTCAGTACCTGGGTGTATTATTGGAGCCAATATTTTCCGTCACAAGCAGCAAGCCATTTGCTTATTGTATGCATGATCTCTTTCCTGGTTATAGATCACAGATTATTCTAGCCATTTGCTTTCTTTGGCCACAAAGAAAAGAATTGTCAGAGTTGTCTCAATTTCATTATTCTCTGTTGACGTAGCTGTGTTTGCACCGTGTTCAATATGTGACCTTCTACATTCCTCTTCCAGTTCTACTACCATACCGAACAAATTCATTATTAAAGAACAAGCTTCGGCTTCTATCTGCGAAACACATGATGCAGATGTAACACAGGTAGTTCAACCGTTCCGAGGGATAAGAAGGGAACCCTAATTAGTATCAATTTTGTTAAGGTAACTACAGATAAAAAAAGAACAAAGAAAACAGGAAATAATTTATTGTTACCTGCTGAATTAGAATACTCTTTTGTGCTTTCAGGATAGCTTGAGCTAGACCTTATAGGGTGTTGTTACGAAGGGCCTTTCAAACATCTGATGTCCCCAATGGAAGATTTCTGGTAAAGAACATATTTCTTCTAAAAAGAACATACCTTCTCCTTCAGGAGGGCAAATGGTATTTATTCATTCATGTCCTCGTTGAGAGGTCACATTCATCCAAAACAACGGCATGTATGATGCTGAAGGAAGTGCATATTCCGTAATCTGGAAAGCCTTTGGACCCCCTCTTTGAACTTAGATGTCGTTAGAAATGTAACAGAGGAACGTTGACGAGACAAGGCTAAGGCACATCAGTCTGTGGTTGCAAAGGAAGCAGAGATTGGAGCAGCGGGGCGCGCATCGGGATATGTAAAACCAAGTATGTGCAAGAAAGCAAAAATAAGCATTGAACAAAGCAAATCAGACGAAAGTTGAGGGGGTTGAGGTTGAGGCTACCACATCATCGGGCCAGTGACGATCACCCGTTTAACGAGAAGCGTTAACCTGACGATGGTGAAAGAAATTAGAACTCAGTCAGACTTCAGAAGGGGGCAGCAGGCAGAAAGAAGAGTTAAACGCTTCGAGTTAAACGCAGCAAGAACCTGACGATGATCCATGGTTTGTAGTTCCGCCGGTAATGAGAGCGCGGCGGTGGCGGTTCAAGTCATTTTACATGGTCAGGGGGGAAGGGGTATTACTTAAGGCGGGCGGGGACCGACCGAGGCGCGCGGGCATTAGAATTATGCCCGGGAAAACGAAAATTAGGGTCCGCCTCGCGGTGGGCTTGGCTTTGGGCTTAGAAAAATAAAAAATAGTTTAATAATTAAATAATTAAATAATTAAATTTGAGGCTTTTAAAAATAAATAAATAAATAAATAACACGATTTGTAAGTTGAATGATATGTCATAGGAAAGATCTCGAAGAGCACAACACAACGAGTATAAAAATAAATTTATCATTGGCATATATTAGTACAACAAAACATATATATTTATATCGAGCAAAGTAAAAATCATCCAGTCAATTTTATAAATTGAACATCGAGTCAAGGAATTCAGTGGCACCAACGGAAGTGAAAAAGGATGTCTAAAGAGAAAGAAAAAAAAAGATGAAGCATGCAAAACTTCGAACGAGCATAACTTTGCGTAGGAATATCCGTTTGGAACGCACGATACCAATTCGGAAATGGCGCGAAAAGATAAAGAGGGCGCAACATATTTCCAATGTGTTGCGGAAATTTTTCAGGTCGAAAAAAGGTCGTTTTGACCTTCAAATTAGCATTTAAAGATTTTTTACCTTTGAAAAAATATTTTGTCATCATTTTAAATCCAAATTCGGTTCTATGAGTGTTGTTGTGTTGGGCTATTCGAGATCTTTCCATTCATATATTTTTTACTAAAAACTTATATTATATTTATATATAATATATATTGACATATAATTATATTATATATCATCCATCATATGAACGTTACCAAAGGCTCACTGATATATCATCCATCATATGATGAACGTTACCAAAGACTCACGGTAGGTAGGAGTCAAAGAGATAGCTTGGATAAATTATTAATGGGAAAAACTAAAATTCAAGAAGTAGACTGACTAGCAATAATATATGAATAAGTATAATCATCCATCATATGATGAACGTTACCAAAGGCTCACGGTAGGTAGGAGTCAAAGATATAGCTTGGATAAATTATTAAATTATTAATGAGAAAAACTAAAATTCAAGAAGTAGACTGACTAGCAATAATATATGAATAAGTATATATCATCCATCATATGATGAACGTTACCAAAGGCTCACGGTAGGTAGGAGTCAAAGAGATAGCTTGGATAAATTATCAATGGGGGAAAACTAAAATTCAAGAAGTAGATTTAAATACGAATAATAAATACTAGCGAAATCAAAATCACTACAACTCAAATACGAATAAAAAATATATAAATCAAACAATAATCACAATGGTAACTGGGATATAAGATAAGGACTATATTACTATACACAATATCCAAATACTCCTTAATTGATCAATCTGCTGTCCATTTTTTGACCATTAAACTTCTTTTCGGGAAAAATACTTGATCAATACATGATTAGTTATTTGCTTGAAAGCTTGAAAATCAATAGTCCTTCATCGTCAACCCTTTCTAGTTGAGAGTGACTCATCATCGTGATAATTGTATTGTAATAATTGATGATGCCAATTAAGACAAATCATAATACTAGATTCAATAAACTTCCAGGTACTATATAATCCAGAGTCGTATACATCAACACAAACAACCCTTGCATGCATATGGTCCAGTAGGGGCAGGCTAACAGCAAACTTGAACCGGACATTCCCCAAATAACTTGAGAGTTTACCACTGAACACTTACTGAATTAAAGCACAGGTGGGGCGCCTATCAAAATGATTGGTCTTCTTACTTCCTTCTTTTATTATATTACTAAGTGAGTCTAGACCTTCTTTCGTTTACTGTTTCTATTATACCCACGGAATCAAAAGTGGCGCCAAGCAACTGACAATATGGAATTACCACGCTTGCCCACGCCACCCGTATTAGGCGTAAATGAACTAGATTTGACCGCTCGGTAGGCAGTTGACGTAGGCAGTTGAGATGATCTTCGTGATTCACCCCTGCTTTATCGTTTTTCACTTACTAGCGCACTCTATCAAAATTGAACTAGAGTTTGCCGGAAGAAGCCTAAAATAACTCATATATTTCTGTAGCTCAAAGTAATGGTGGAGTATGGTTTAAAGCGTTGGTGTTCCTTTCCTGACGCTCCTTGTCTACGAGAAATAGGGGTTTTCTCTGAAAGCGTTCGTGTACTGATACTTCAGTGTCGTCAATCAATTGATGGTGGGTCCAATCCAAGCATTAAAGTTCATTGAGTATTAGGATGAACTTGTGTGTTCGAAAGAAGGGTTGACAACCTACTACTTTGACGTGAGTCGTCCTACTACTTCCATTGCTTTTGGGGTCTAAAGAAAGTCAGCGCAGCGAGAAAGAAATAAAGAAATTCAGCACAGCGAGAAAGAATAAAGAAAGAAAACAGTTTATTGATCGTTCCGTTCCTACAACTCTCTTTTATTCAGCAACGGACACATCCCGACGTCTCACAAAGCGGAAAGGAAAGCTATACAAGCAATTCATCGAACACCTTGAGTGCAAACGACGGTTATCAGGCATGCTTCATGCTTACTTATTTAGCGAATTCACTTGCCTTATAGAAAGATACTTAATGAAGTCCGAAAGTGGTTATTGAAGAGCTAGGCTAACAACTCAACTTTTCTTATATTACACCTTCAACTTTCAAATATTTTATGCTAACAAACTCAACTAAGCATGGACCATGCATTGAAGAGCTATCTCCCATAAAGAAAAGGCGGACTAAACCTATATATCACAAGTAAGGCCACGGAATCCATCCTGCAGTAAAGAAAGAAGAAACCCCTCTGTTAAAAGACAGGGCCCTAAAGATACCAACCCCTCCCGCCAAGAATAATAATGGAAATACGCAGAATGATTTAGTGGGGCATTGAGTCAGAATGCAACACGACCCTAACGAATTGAACGAAACCTTAAGGCAGAGGGCTTTCAACTAAGAAGAAAGAAGGCAGCTAAGCAGTATTATCATACTACCCACAAGAAAGACTAATATATCGTGGAGATAAACAAGGTTTATATATAATGAATCCCCTCAACTTAAATGCGCACCACTAATCAACCCAAGAATATATGGGGCAACGTAGTGCTCATTTTAGCCAACGCTCTCCTTCCATCTCCATTGTTGCGTAGTAAGCATTTAAGGAATTCGATTCTTGAAGTTACGTTTCTGAAGTCAGCGAAGCTAGATCATCGGGAGGGGGCAGTGAGAGAATCTGCAGTGTAGCCTTGAGATCAACAGCTGAAGAAGAATGCGAAGGGAATAAGTCAAGACCTTAGTCAAGGAATCAAATAAAAAATAGAAGGAACTCAATGAAAAATTTAGCCCTACTTTTTTTTTTCCCGCCTTTTCAAAATTTTCGCTCTAAATCTATGCTTTATAATTTAAAAATTGCTTTATTTAAATTTTCAAAAATACACAATTGGGCCCTAATGATATTATTTAAATTTATTTCAATTGTGCCCAATTGGGTCCAATATGTTATTAATCCGAATTAAATACATATTATAGTAACGTAGTAATGTAGTAACGTACAACACTCATATGCTAATGACTAAGATCAATGCACACACAAAAAATCACCTCTGCGATACCATGATATTCACTCCTTCGATCCATAGCCACTTATTTTTGTTGTGTCATAACTCCGCACGGGACACGATTGCATGTATTGCATACAGATTCTTATGTCATGAACTTGGACTACACATCGGACAAAGTATAGCTTCTAGGACAGTTCGAGTGGGTCACACCCGGACAAAGTATAGCTTATAGACAGTCCAACAGTAACTCCTGAATTCTCCTGAATTCTCCTGACTTCACTAGAATTGCTGCATCATTATCTGGATCATGAGCCATCTATCCATTACCAACACAATCTCCATTATGCACCACATGTTTATTACATTACATTCTTTGTTTGTGCAGAGTAGAATCTGTTTCATGTTAACTAAATAAGAAAAAGAATTTGTTATTACATTTCGCTTAGTTCAGTGGTAACTTAATCTTGGCTACATACAATAGGATGGACGTTCGAATATTTGGTGGAAACAATTTTAGCAAGTTTGGTGCTGGGACATGCTCATAAGTTGAAATGTCCAAATTGTGGTATAGACAGCTTACCGAGCACTTTTATTATCCAAAAACGTCCAAATAGGCTTTGCTTTGTATATTTCGGAGTTTTTGTTTTTTTTTACAATTTTCGATGATTTTTTCCCGCCTATTTTTTCATATTTTCTAACTTTTGTTAGGAATGTTCCGCTTTTTTCTCACTTTTGTTATAGGAATGTTTTCCCGCTTTTTTTCCCGATTTTTTACCCGCCTCTTTTTTCATAAATTTTCGATCTAAATTTATTTAAAAAATTGCTTTACAATTTAAAAAAAGCGATAGATTTTTTTCCCGCCTCTTTTTTTCCCGATAAATTTTCCCGCCTCTTTTTTCATAAATGTTCATAATAAAGCGATTTTTTTCCCGCCTCTTTCTTATCCCATTGTCACGGACTTAGCTGAAATTGCCTAAGTCGTGGAACGCCCAAAGCGTTATCTGTCCGCACAGGGTCAGCCTTCCCCGAGATCTCCTAGAGTCCCTTAGGCTCACCAAAGAGAAAACGGGCCAGAAGAAGCAATTCCCACGGGATCCACAAGCAACTGCTCAAGCAAACACTTCATAAGCCATATGAAAAT
>JAQQAF010000008.1:57783952-57786452 GCA_029747655.1 Ensete ventricosum
CAAAAACGGGCCAAAATTGGCCCGTTTTTGGCCACCCGAGCGAGCGGCGAGCGACGGACGGCGAACGAAGCGAAGGGCAGCACCTTCCCTGCTACACGAATGCCACGTCCAGACGACCGCTCACCGCGCCCACCGCAGCACACGAAAACGGCCCAAAAACAGGCCAAAACTGCCCGTTTTGGGCCGCCCGAGCGAGCGGCGAGCGGCGGAGAGCGAACGAAGCGACGGGCGGCACCTTCCCTGCTATACGAAAGCCCCATCCACCCCTGTGCCACCCGGGGGGTTCCAGGGTGCTGAGATGGCTGACGTTTCGCACCGCTCGCCACGATCGCCGCGGCACGCGAAAACGGCCCAAAAACAGGCCAAAACTGGCCGTTTTTGGCCACCCGAGCGAGCGGCGAGCGACGGACGGCGAACGAAGCGAAGGGCAGCACCTTCCCTTCTACACCAATGCCACGTCCAGACGACCGCTCACGCGCCCACCGCAGCACGCAAAAACGGCCCAAAAACAGGCCAAAACTGGCCGTTTTCGGCCGCCCGAGCGAGCGGCGAGCGGCGGAGAGCGAACGAAGCGACGGGCGGCACCTTCCCTGCTATACGAAAGCCCCATCCACCCCTGTGCCACCCGGGGGGTTCCAGGGTGCTGAGATGGCTGACGTTTCGCACCGCTCGCCACGGTCGCCGCGGCACGCGAAAACGGCCCAAAAACGGGCCAAAACTGGCCGTTTTTGGCCGCCCGAGCGAGCGGCGAGCGACGGACGGCGAACGAAGCGAAGGGCAGCACCTTCCCTGCTACACCAATGCCACGTCCAGACGACCGCTCACCGCGCCCACCGCAGCACACGAAAACGGCCCAAAAACAGGCCAAAACTGGCCGTTTTGGGCCGCCCGAGCGAGCGGCGAGCGGCGGAGAGCGAACGAAGCGACGGGCGGCACCTTCCCTGCTATACGAAAGCCCCATCCACCCCTGTGCCACCCGGGGGGTTCCAGGGTGCTGAGATGGCTGACGTTTCGCACCGCTCGCTGCGGTCGCCGCGGCACGCGAAAACGGCCCAAAAACGGGCCAAAACTGGCCGTTTTTGGCCGCTCGAGCGAGCGGCGAGCGACGGACGGCGAACGAAGCGAAGGGCAGCACCACCTTCCCTGCTACACGAATGCCACGTCCAGACGACCGCTCACCGCGCCCACCGCAGCACGCGAAAACGGCCCAAAAAACAGGCCAAAACTGGCCATTTTGGGCCGCCCGAGCGAGCGGCGAGCGGCGGAGAGCGAACGAAGCGACGGGCGGCACCTTCCCTGCTATACGAAAGCCCCATCCACCCCTGTGCCACCCGGGGGGTTCCAGGGTGCTGAGATGGCTGACGTTTCGCACCGCTCGCTGCGGTCACCGCGGCACGCGAAAACGGCCCAAAAACAGGCCAAAACTGGCCGTTTTTGGCCGCCCGAGCGAGCTGCGAGCGACGGACGGCGAACGAAGCGAAGGGCAGCACCTTCCCTGCTGCACGAATGCCACGTCCAGACGACCGCTCACCGCGCCCACCGCAGCACGCTAAAACGGCCCAAAAACAGGCCAAAACTGGCCGTTTTGGGCCGCCCGAGCGAGCGGCGAGCGGCGGAGAGCGAACGAAGCGACGGGCGGCACCTTCCCTGCTATACGAAAGCCCCATCCACCCCTGTGCCACCCGGGGGGTTCCAGGGTGCTGAGATGGCTGACGTTTCGCACCGCTCGCCACGATCGCCGCGGCACGCGAAAACGGCCCAAAAACAGGCCAAAACTGGCCGTTTTTGGCCACCCGAGCGAGCGGCGAGCGACGGACGGCGAACGAAGCGAAGGGCAGCACCTTCCCTGCTACACCAATGCCACGTCCAGACGACCGCTCACGCGCCCACCGCAGCACCGAAAACGGCCCAAAAACAGGCCAAAACTGGCCGTTTTGGGCCGCCCGAGCGAGCGGCGAGCGGCGGAGAGCGAACGAAGCGACGGGCGGCACCTTCCCTGCTATACGAAAGCCCCATCCACCCCTGTGCCACCCGGGGGGTTCCAGGGTGCTGAGATGGCTGACGTTTCGCACCGCTCGCAACGGTCGACGCGGCACGCGAAAACGGCCCAAAAACGGGCCAAAACTGGCCGTTTTTGGCCGCCCGAGCGAGCGGCGAGCGACGGACGGCGAACGAAGCGAAGGGCAGCACCTTCCCCGCTATGCGAAGGGTGATTGTGCAGACGACCGACCGTTCCCCGGTCCCGCCACAGCATGCTTCGTTTGTCATGGGGTCCCATTGAATTGTCCCAGCTGGAGCATAGCGGGTTGGTGGGTCGAAGATGATTGCGAGGAGGACATTTGATGGTATAGAAGGGACGGTTCGTTCAGTTGGGACGCAGCAGCTTGCGCTTGCGCGTTCGTTTGTTTAGCTGCTGAGAGCAACAATCAATCAAGAGCATGCTGCAAATCAACCTTACCATCAAATGTCCTCCGCTGCTGAGCCAGTCATACCGCCGCTG
>JAQQAF010000008.1:57803952-57806452 GCA_029747655.1 Ensete ventricosum
AAGCGACGGGCGGCACCTTCCCTGCTATACGAAAGCCCCATCCACCCCTGTGCCACCCGGGGGGTTCCAGGGTGCTGAGATGGCTGACGTTTCGCACCGCTCGCTGCGGTCGCCGCGGCACGCGAAAACGGCCCAAAAACGGGCCAAAATTGGCCCGTTTTTGGCCACCCGAGCGAGCGGCGAGCGACGGACGGCGAACGAAGCGAAGGGCAGCACCTTCCCTGCTACACGAATGCCACGTCCAGACGACCGCTCACCGCGCCCACCGCAGCACACGAAAACGGCCCAAAAACAGGCCAAAACTGCCCGTTTTGGGCCGCCCGAGCGAGCGGCGAGCGGCGGAGAGCGAACGAAGCGACGGGCGGCACCTTCCCTGCTATACGAAAGCCCCATCCACCCCTGTGCCACCCGGGGGGTTCCAGGGTGCTGAGATGGCTGACGTTTCGCACCGCTCGCCACGATCGCCGCGGCACGCGAAAACGGCCCAAAAACAGGCCAAAACTGGCCGTTTTTGGCCACCCGAGCGAGCGGCGAGCGACGGACGGCGAACGAAGCGAAGGGCAGCACCTTCCCTTCTACACCAATGCCACGTCCAGACGACCGCTCACGCGCCCACCGCAGCACGCAAAAACGGCCCAAAAACAGGCCAAAACTGGCCGTTTTCGGCCGCCCGAGCGAGCGGCGAGCGGCGGAGAGCGAACGAAGCGACGGGCGGCACCTTCCCTGCTATACGAAAGCCCCATCCACCCCTGTGCCACCCGGGGGGTTCCAGGGTGCTGAGATGGCTGACGTTTCGCACCGCTCGCCACGGTCGCCGCGGCACGCGAAAACGGCCCAAAAACGGGCCAAAACTGGCCGTTTTTGGCCGCCCGAGCGAGCGGCGAGCGACGGACGGCGAACGAAGCGAAGGGCAGCACCTTCCCTGCTACACCAATGCCACGTCCAGACGACCGCTCACCGCGCCCACCGCAGCACACGAAAACGGCCCAAAAACAGGCCAAAACTGGCCGTTTTGGGCCGCCCGAGCGAGCGGCGAGCGGCGGAGAGCGAACGAAGCGACGGGCGGCACCTTCCCTGCTATACGAAAGCCCCATCCACCCCTGTGCCACCCGGGGGGTTCCAGGGTGCTGAGATGGCTGACGTTTCGCACCGCTCGCTGCGGTCGCCGCGGCACGCGAAAACGGCCCAAAAACGGGCCAAAACTGGCCGTTTTTGGCCGCTCGAGCGAGCGGCGAGCGACGGACGGCGAACGAAGCGAAGGGCAGCACCACCTTCCCTGCTACACGAATGCCACGTCCAGACGACCGCTCACCGCGCCCACCGCAGCACGCGAAAACGGCGCAAAAACAGGCCAAAACTGGCCATTTTGGGCCGCCCGAGCGAGCGGCGAGCGGCGGAGAGCGAACGAAGCGACGGGCGGCACCTTCCCTGCTATACGAAAGCCCCATCCACCCCTGTGCCACCCGGGGGGTTCCAGGGTGCTGAGATGGCTGACGTTTCGCACCGCTCGCTGCGGTCGCCGCGGCACGCGAAAACGGCCCAAAAACAGGCCAAAACTGGCCGTTTTTGGCCGCCCGAGCGAGCTGCGAGCGACGGACGGCGAACGAAGCGAAGGGCAGCACCTTCCCTGCTGCACGAATGCCACGTCCAGACGACCGCTCACCGCGCCCACCGCAGCACGCTAAAACGGCCCAAAAACAGGCCAAAACTGGCCGTTTTGGGCCGCCCGAGCGAGCGGCGAGCGGCGGAGAGCGAACGAAGCGACGGGCGGCACCTTCCCTGCTATACGAAAGCCCCATCCACCCCTGTGCCACCCGGGGGGTTCCAGGGTGCTGAGATGGCTGACGTTTCGCACCGCTCGCCACGATCGCCGCGGCACGCGAAAACGGCCCAAAAACAGGCCAAAACTGGCCGTTTTTGGCCACCCGAGCGAGCGGCGAGCGACGGACGGCGAACGAAGCGAAGGGCAGCACCTTCCCTGCTACACCAATGCCACGTCCAGACGACCGCTCACGCGCCCACCGCAGCACCGAAAACGGCCCAAAAACAGGCCAAAACTGGCCGTTTTGGGCCGCCCGAGCGAGCGGCGAGCGGCGGAGAGCGAACGAAGCGACGGGCGGCACCTTCCCTGCTATACGAAAGCCCCATCCACCCCTGTGCCACCCGGGGGGTTCCAGGGTGCTGAGATGGCTGACGTTTCGCACCGCTCGCAACGGTCGACGCGGCACGCGAAAACGGCCCAAAAACGGGCCAAAACTGGCCGTTTTTGGCCGCCCGAGCGAGCGGCGAGCGACGGACGGCGAACGAAGCGAAGGGCAGCACCTTCCCCGCTATGCGAAGGGTGATTGTGCAGACGACCGACCGTTCCCCGGTCCCGCCACAGCATGCTTCGTTTGTCATGGGGTCCCATTGAATTGTCCCAGCTGGAGCATAGCGGGTTGGTGGGTCGAAGATGATTGCGAGGAGGACATTTGATGGTATAGAAGGGACGGTTCGTTCA
>JAQQAF010000008.1:57826452-57831452 GCA_029747655.1 Ensete ventricosum
GCCATATTCAAATTACATCCGAGGACATCACAAACTCAGAGAGGTTGCACACAAAGGATAATGGTCCGTTACAGACCGGAGTCCCCCACAAGTGCTTATAAGACACACTTGTATTTACAAGCCAAAATTGGCCATAAAGCAAATCAGACTCGGGCTGCTAAGCCTACTGCAAGCCCGCTACTTGCTGTACAATGTATGTACACAAACCGAAGGACACGGACAAACTTGAGCATTTCATCAAACACCTTGTTTGCATTTTGACCGTGACATTCTCCCCCACTTATTCCTTCGACGTCCTCGTCGAAGCCGCTGTAGACGTTGCATCTCCTTGCATTTTGCTAAATCTTCAATCTTCTGCTTTAGCTGCAACACGCCCCTTTGGCTCCCAGCTGCTCTCTGCCGCTGTTGTTGAGTAGTCGAACTCTGATCCGCCATGCTGCTTCAACTCACCACTGACTGAATCTTGTGTGGGGTTGGCTGAGTTGTGCTGATCCTTGTTGGTTCTCGCGGATCCTGCTGATGAAGGAAAAGACCTGCCTTATTATGCGCCAGTATCGTAGTCTTCTCATGTTGCTTGAACTAGGTGGATGCTTGTTGGAGCTTTAACGAGCATCGCCTCGCAGACTTTGAAGTTTTTAAGGTCCTTCCTCCAAAATGTTCACCCATTGATCCTTCCTCCACGTTTAGTTGTCACTTCCAAGTAGGTTCGCATCACTTCCACTTTTGATTGACATTCAATTCAAAACTGAAGCGGACAATCTACTCTCAGTAGTGTCGATCACCAATGGTGAGGATTTGACAACTATTGTCTTCCGTAAGCTTTCTCTGAAGGGTCACTGAACTTATGCAGAGCTCCTCTGCTGGATAAGTAAGAGAACTGGGATACTTGACTTCACCCATTCTCTTAGTAGTTGAGAAGGCAAGGTTACTTGACTTCGCTCACCTCCTCGAGTTAAGAGGATTGGGGTACTCGGTTTCGCCCATTCTCTTGAGTTGAGAAGGCAAAGGTTACTCAATTTCGCCTGCCTCCTCGAGTTTGTACTTCATGCATTGAGCTGGTTACTAACATTCGCCCGCTCTTTGCTCACACTTCTGAAGCACCTGAAGTGTTTGCACTCCTTGCGTTGAGTCAGCTACTGTTATTCGCCTTCCCACTGCCATTGAACTTCTGGAATGCAAGAAGTTTCGCCCGAAAAGAGCAAAAAGTTTACCCCAACTTGGAATCCCCCAACTTGGAGTAAGTCTTTGATAGATTTGGTCGCCTCTGGGATTGTACCATCTTCTCCATCACCTTTGCCGCCTACTCCTCTGAGTAGAAAGGTACAGTACCGTGTACTGTCTACTTCGTTCCTTGGTCGAGCACTCCTGCGTCAACCCGAAGTCCCTCGCTTTCGGCTATCTTGATGAGAAGCCCTTCGACATCGGTCTTATGAAGTTTCTTGGCCTCTGCCCTTCTGCCCTGTCTTGGTACTTGGAGTTTGCCTTTGCATTCTCCACCTCCTTGGCCCCTTTTGCGACCAATGCTCTCCCTCCATGAGAGCAAGGGATCGATGACTCCACGGAAGTCCCGCCGCTGCGGTACCATGGCGCTGCCAAGCCCATAGCACTACTATCCGTTGACTTGCATCTGCATCCCTTTCTTCGCGATCGGTAGATCCGCCTCTGCGGCACTGTGGTGCTCCTCCGAGTCCACCTCCTTTCTAACCGACGCTTTGCTTTTGGGTAGCTGAGCCCCACTGGACTCGTCGTCGCTTCCTCGCCCTTTCCGACCACCTGCTTCGACACCATGGTGTCCTCCTAGCAGTTCTCCTTGGTCGATGGAAAGACAGACTGCAACTCTCATGCATGGCCTCCGCCATCTTGTTGCAGGGCTCACGCCGATTCTGTTCTCCTTAGCTTCCTTGGTAGCAACGTTCGCTTACTCGGCTTTGTCCTCTGACTTGCCGGGCTCCCTTAAGCGAATGTGAGCACTGAAGCAGTCCAACTCTCCAGCTGCTCCGATCATACCTTAGTATAATCAAGTCCCCTCCATGAGACTCACTGGTACTTGCAATCTGACTACTCCCTCGATGGTACACAGTCCCCATATACTGCCGACCAAGGCTTTCATCTGATGCAAGCTTCGATGCGCACACACGGAAGACCCGCCTCTGCGGTACTGTGGCATTCACTCCTTGAATCCACAGCCCTTCTTGCCGTTGCATTGTTCACCGAAGTAGAGCTCCCAGTAGCTCCTGATCATTCACATGATCACGTCCCCCTCCATGGGACTCACTGGTACTTGCACTTGGACTTCTTCCTCGATGGTACACAGCCCCCCCTATGCTGATGATCAAGGCTTTCATCCAATGCAAGCTCCTGATGCACACACGAAGACCCGCCTCTGCGGTACCATGGCATTCACTCCTTGAATCCATAGCACTTCTTCTTGTTGTGTCGTACACCAAAGTGGAGCTCCCAATAGCTCCTGATCATACCTCCGCATGATCTTGTCCCTCACGGGACACAATCGCTTGTGTTGCATTGCCACGAACTATTCCACCACGATCCGCTGCACCATGTCGCCTCCTGGTGACATCTCCATTGCATACAGATTCTCGTGTGATGAACTCGGACTACGACTTCTCCATGTGTGGCCTCTGCCAACACATCGTAGGGCCTCTGCCATCTCCGATCTTTAGTTCGCTCCCTTGGCAATTCACCTTCGTCCACCCACTCTTGGGCCGCAACTGGACGAAGTACAGCTCTAGGACAGTCCGTCGCCTAGTAGCTCATGAAGTCCTCCTGACTTCACTAGAATTGGTGCACCATTGTCTGGATCCTGGGCCTCTATTCCCTACCAGCACAATCTCTGCTATGCACCCGTTGTTCCTGACAACTCGAATGACAACACTATGGCATATTCTTCAAGAGTACCCGCCTCTGCGTCCTCTTGCCCCGTGCTAAGGTATCATGATCCCAACTTTGTCTCCGCAAGTTGAATCACCTTAGTTACTCTGTCAAATGCATCTCTGAGGTAGCATGCATGTGCCTCGAAGCTCCCTTCATCTTTGGCACCATGGAAGATAAGTCCGCCCCATCAGAATGAAGAACTCATGGAACGACATGATCTCACTCTTGCCTCTACAAGAGTTCATGCCCTTGACCTCCGTCCAAGGAAAGCTCTGTGCCTCCGCTCCATGTTCCATCTTCTATGTCGACTCCCTTCATGCGGCTTGGATACTTCACCAAGTTTCACCCAAGTCGTTCCGCTCCTCAATTTGCATTGAGTTGATAGTGGCCCTCACGTCCACCATTCCACGGGTCAGCCCTCCGTTGAGTTCGATTTCCACATCGACTCGAAGTGTGCCTTCATATGATGTTGCCTTGGATTACTCCCCCACTTGATCTCGAAATGCATCCACCAATGCATTACCTCATTCGAGATCATGCGACGACTCTTCGTCGCTCGCTCGGTCCGTTGAGCGTTTTGGAGATATCTCCTTGAGAAACTCTTCCTCAATACGTGCGATCTGTTGCACATGATTCTCCCTCTGGAGAACTAGGACTTATCCCTCCTGGATATCTGTCCTATTAGAGCAACTTTCCTCTTTACATTCTTCCCACTGGAAGTTTCGGAGACCACCATCCCCTTTGGACTACTCCGTCTTGCTGAACAACTTGTGCCTTGTTCTGCCCCCGCAAATGTACTTTGCTAGATTGCGACCCTTCGCCAATACAGTCTCCACTGCACCCTCCAGGGTCTAGCAACGTGCTGAACTTGTTGCACATTTCAGCTGTCTAGGACGTAGCCTTTCATGTCAAAGAGAAAGTTCTGATGCTCCATGGCAATGAGTTCTGATCGCACCTTAGGATGGCCACGAACACTCCGTCGTTCGTGTACAAGCCCTTGCATGAGTTCCGAATCCTTCGAGTTAGCAATTCCCCTCACCTCTGTGAGCTTTGCACAACTCTTTCGGTCGTTACGCAACACCTCCCACTTTGCACGGTCTCATCTACCACCAAACTCCCCGCTTGGACTTGAGCACCGTCAAGTTTGGTTGCCAACGTCAAGCCATAGCTCGAACTCCACCATCCCGATCTTTGTGTGCTACGCATTCTTCTTTGCATGTTTGTCCTCGTGGTGCCTCTCGCGCAAAGGGTTGGCCATTCCTCTGAATGCCAAACCTGGATGCCCGCTCCTCTGAGCGACTCCTTTCCCTACATCTCAATGTCCGTTTTCCCCCAAACGGTTGCGCGTGCTGGCTGTCCTCCACACAGCCCAACAAGGTCCCCCACGTTTGTATGGCAAGTGTCTCTGCGTGTGCTTGTCCCGCTCTGATACCACATTGTCACGGGCTTAGCTGATTTGCCTAAGCCGTGCGGCACCCTTGCGGCCCTCCCGAAGACTTAGCTGAAATTGCCTAAGTCGTGGAACGCCCAAAGCGTTATCTGTCCGCATAGGGTCAGCCTTCCCCGAGATCTCCTAGAGTCCCTTAGGCTCACAAAAGAGAAAACGGGCCAGAAGAAGCAATTCCCACGGGATCCACAAGCAACTGCTCAAGCAAACACTTCATAAGCCATATTCAAATTACATCCGAGGACATCACAAACTCAGAGAGGTTGCACACAAAGGATAATGGTCCGTTACAGACCGGAGTCCCCCACAAGTGCTTATAAGACACACTTGTATTTACAAGCCAAAATTGGCCATAAAGCAAATCAGACTCGGGCTGCTAAGCCTACTGCAAGCCCGCTACTTGCTGTACAATGTATGTACACAAACCGAAGGACACGGACAAACTTGAGCATTTCATCAAACACCTTGTTTGCATTTTGACCGTGACAACCCGGGGGGTTCCAGGGTGCTGAGATGGCTGACGTTTCGCACCGCTCGCTGCGGTCGCCGCGGCACGCGAAAACGGCCCAAAAACAGGCCAAAACTGGCCGTTTTTGGCCGCCCGAGCGAGCGGCGAGCGACGGACGGCGAACGAAGCGAAGGGCAGCACCTTCCCTGCTGC
>JAQQAF010000008.1:57861452-57863952 GCA_029747655.1 Ensete ventricosum
CCTGTGCCACCCGGGGGGTTCCAGGGTGCTGAGATGGCTGACGTTTCGCACCGCTCGCCACGGTCGCCGCGGCACGCGAAAACGGCCAAAAAACAGGCCAAAACTGGCCATTTTTGGCCGCCCGAGCGAGCGGCGAGCGACGGACGGCGAACGAAGCGAAGGGCAGCACCTTCCCTGCTACACCAATGCCACGTCCAGACGACCGCTCACACGCCCACCGCAGCACGCGAAAACGGCCCAAAAACAGGCCAAAACTGGCCGTTTTCGGCCGCCCGAGCGAGCGGCGAGCGGCGGAGAGCGAACGAAGCGACGGGCGGCACCTTCCCTGCTATACGAAAGCCCCATCCACCCCTGTGCCACCCGGGGGGTTCCCAGGGTGCTGAAATGGCTGACGTTTCGCACCGCTCGCAACGGTCGCCGCGGCACGCGAAAACGGCCCAAAAACGGGCCAAAACTGGCTGTTTTTGGCCGCCCGAGCGAGAGGCGAGCGACGGACGGCGAACGAAGCGAAGGGCAGCACCTTCCCTGCTACACGAATGCCACGTCCAGACGACCGCTCACCGCGCCCACCGCAGCACACGAAAACGGCCCAAAAACAGGCCAAAACTGGCCGTTTTGGGCCGCCCGAGCGAGCGGCGAGCGGCGGAGAGCGAACGAAGCGACGGGCGGCACCTTCCCTGCTATACGAAAGCCCCATCCACCCCTGTGCCACCCGGGGGGTTCCAGGGTGCTGAGATGGCTGACGTTTCGCACCGCTCGCTGCGGTCGCCGCGGCACGCGAAAACGGCCCAAAAAGAGGCCAAAACTGGCCGTTTTTGGCCGCCCGAGCGAGCGGCGAGCGACGGACGGCGAACGAAGCGAAGGGCAGCACCTTCCCTGCTACACGAATGCCACGTCCAGACGACCGCTCACCGCGCCCACCCCAGCACGCGAAAACGGCCCAAAAACAGGCCAAAACTGGCCGTTTTGGGCCGCCCGGGCGAGCGGCGAGCGGCGGAGAGCGAACGAAGCGACGGGCGGCACCTTCCCTGCTATACGAAAGCCCCATCCACCCCTGTGCCACCCGGGGGGTTCCAGGGTGCTGAGATGGCTGACGTTTCGCACCGCTCGCTGCGGTCGCCGCGGCACGCGAAAACGGCCCAAAAACAGGCCAAAACTGGCCGTTTTTGGCCGCCCGAGCGAGCGGCGAGCGACGGACGGCGAACGAAGCGAAGGGCAGCACCTTCCCTGCTGCACGAATGCCACGTCCAGACGACCGCTCACTGCGCCCACCGCAGCACGCTAAAACGGCCCAAAAACAGGCCAAAACTGGCCGTTTTGGGGCCGCCCGAGCGAGCGGCGAGCGGCGGAGAGCGAACGAAGCGACGGGCGGCACCTTCCCTGCTATACGAAAGCCCCATCCACCCCTGTGCCACCCGGGGGGTTCCAGGGTGCTGAGATGGCTGACGTTTCGCACCGCTCGCCACGATCGCCGCGGCACGCGAAAACGGCCCAAAAACAGGCCAAAACTGGCCGTTTTTGGCCGCCCGAGCGAGCGGCGAGCGACGGACGGCGAACGAAGCGAAGGGCAGCACCTTCCCTGCTACACCAATGCCACGTCCAGACGACCGCTCACGCGCCCACCGCAGCACCGAAAACGGCCCAAAAACAGGCCAAAACTGGCCGTTTTCGGCCGCCCGAGCGAGCGGCGAGCGGCGGAGAGCGAACGAAGCGACGGGCGGCACCTTCCCTGCTATACGAAAGCCCCATCCACCCCTGTGCCACCCGGGGGGTTCCAGGGTGCTGAGATGGCTGACGTTTCGCACCGCTCGCAACGGTCGCCGCGGCACGCGAAAACGGCCCAAAAACGGGCCAAAACTGGCCGTTTTTGGCCGCCCGAGCGAGCGGCGAGCGACGGACGGCGAACGAAGCGAAGGGCAGCACCTTCCCCGCTATGCGAAGGGTGATTGTGCAGACGACCGACCGTTCCCCGGTCCCGCCACAGCATGCTTCGTTTGTCATGGGGTCCCATTGAATTGTCCCAGCTGGAGCATAGCGGGTTGGTGGGTCGAAGATGATTGCGAGGAGGACATTTGATGGTATAGAAGGGACGGTTCGTTCAGTTGGGACGCAGCAGCTTGCGCTTGCGCGTTCGTTTGTTTAGCTGCCTGAGAGCAACAATCAATCAATCAATCAAGAGCATGCTGCTGAGAGCAACAATCAATCAATCAAGAGCATGCTGCTGAGCCAGTCATACCGCCGCTGCAGCAGCGCTCGTGGCTGAAATCTGCACTTGCCATTGCCATGCTGCTGAGCCAGTCATACCGCCGCTGCAGCAGCGCCTCGTGGCTGAAATCTGCACTTGGGGACGGGACGGCCACTCGCAATGCTGCCTGCTGCAGCAGCGCTCGCGGCTGAATTCTGCACATCTGCACTTGGGCATGGGGTTGGCACTCGCAATGCCTGCTGCAGCAGCGCTCGCATCTGCACTTGGCGACGGGACGGGACGGCCACTCGCAAT
>JAQQAF010000008.1:57871452-57873952 GCA_029747655.1 Ensete ventricosum
CGGCCCAAAAACGGGCCAAAACTGGCCGTTTTTGGCCACCCGAGCGAGCGGCGAGCGACGGACGGCGAACGAAGCGAAGGGCAGCACCTTCCCTGCTACACGAATGCCACGTCCGGACGACCGCTCACCGCGCCCACCGCAGCACACGAAAACGGCCCAAAAACGGGCCAAAACTGGCCGTTTTTGGCCACCCGAGCGAGCGGCGAGCGACGGACGGCGAACGAAGCGAAGGGCAGCACCTTCCCTGCTACACGAATGCCACGTCCGGACGACCGCTCACCGCGCCCACCGCAGCACACGAAAACGGCCCAAAAACAGGCCAAAACTGCCCGTTTTGGGCCACCCGAGAGAGCGGCGAGCGGCGGAGAGCGAACGAAGCGACGGGCGGCACCTTCCCTGCTATACGAAAGCCCCATCCACCCCTGTGCCACCCGGGGGGTTCCAGGGTGCTGAGATGGCTGACGTTTCGCACCGCTCGCCACGGTCGCCGCGGCACGCGAAAACGGCCAAAAAACGGGCCAAAACTGGCCGTTTTTGGCCGCCCGAGCGAGCGGCGAGCGACGGACGGCGAACGAAGCGAAGGGCAGCACCTTCCCTGCTACACCAATGCCACGTCCAGACGACCGCTCACACGCCCACCGCAGCACGCGAAAACGGCCCAAAAACAGGCCAAAACTGGCCGTTTTCGGCCGCCCGAGCGAGCGGCGAGCGGCGGAGAGCGAACGAAGCGACGGGCGGCACCTTCCCTGCTATACGAAAGCCCCATCCACCCCTGTGCCACCCGGGGGGTTCCAGGGTGCTGAAATGGCTGACGTTTCGCACCGCTCGCAACGGTCGCCGCGGCACGCGAAAACGGCCCAAAAACGGGCCAAAACTGGCCGTTTTTGGCCGCCCGAGCGAGAGGCGAGCGACGGACGGCGAACGAAGCGAAGGGCAGCACCTTCCCTGCTACACGAATGCCACGTCCAGACGACCGCTCACCGCGCCCACCGCAGCACACGAAAACGGCCCAAAAACAGGCCAAAACTGGCCGTTTTGGGCCGCCCGAGCGAGCGGCGAGCGGCGGAGAGCGAACGAAGCGACGGGCGGCACCTTCCCTGCTATACGAAAGCCCCATCCACCCCTGTGCCACCCGGGGGGTTCCAGGGTGCTGAGATGGCTGACGTTTCGCACCGCTCGCTGCGGTCGCCGCGGCACGCGAAAACGGCCCAAAAAGAGGCCAAAACTGGCCGTTTTTGGCCGCCCGAGCGAGCGGCGAGCGACGGACGGCGAACGAAGCGAAGGGCAGCACCTTCCCTGCTACACGAATGCCACGTCCAGACGACCGCTCACCGCGCCCACCCCAGCACGCGAAAACGGCCCAAAAACAGGCCAAAACTGGCCGTTTTGGGCCGCCCGGGCGAGCGGCGAGCGGCGGAGAGCGAACGAAGCGACGGGCGGCACCTTCCCTGCTATACGAAAGCCCCATCCACCCCTGTGCCACCCGGGGGGTTCCAGGGTGCTGAGATGGCTGACGTTTCGCACCGCTCGCTGCGGTCGCCGCGGCACGCGAAAACGGCCCAAAAACAGGCCAAAACTGGCCGTTTTTGGCCGCCCGAGCGAGCGGCGAGCGACGGACGGCGAACGAAGCGAAGGGCAGCACCTTCCCTGCTGCACGAATGCCACGTCCAGACGACCGCTCACTGCGCCCACCGCAGCACGCTAAAACGGCCCAAAAACAGGCCAAAACTGGCCGTTTTGGGCCGCCCGAGCGAGCGGCGAGCGGCGGAGAGCGAACGAAGCGACGGGCGGCACCTTCCCTGCTATACGAAAGCCCCATCCACCCCTGTGCCACCCGGGGGGTTCCAGGGTGCTGAGATGGCTGACGTTTCGCACCGCTCGCCACGATCGCCGCGGCACGCGAAAACGGCCCAAAAACAGGCCAAAACTGGCCGTTTTTGGCCGCCCGAGCGAGCGGCGAGCGACGGACGGCGAACGAAGCGAAGGGCAGCACCTTCCCTGCTACACCAATGCCACGTCCAGACGACCGCTCACGCGCCCACCGCAGCACCGAAAACGGCCCAAAAACAGGCCAAAACTGGCCGTTTTCGGCCGCCCGAGCGAGCGGCGAGCGGCGGAGAGCGAACGAAGCGACGGGCGGCACCTTCCCTGCTATACGAAAGCCCCATCCACCCCTGTGCCACCCGGGGGGTTCCAGGGTGCTGAGATGGCTGACGTTTCGCACCGCTCGCAACGGTCGCCGCGGCACGCGAAAACGGCCCAAAAACGGGCCAAAACTGGCCGTTTTTGGCCGCCCGAGCGAGCGGCGAGCGACGGACGGCGAACGAAGCGAAGGGCAGCACCTTCCCCGCTATGCGAAGGGTGATTGTGCAGACGACCGACCGTTCCCCGGTCCCGCCACAGCATGCTTCGTTTGTCATGGGGTCCCATTGAATTGTCCCAGCTGGAGCATAGCGGGTTGGTGGGTCGAAGATGATTGCGAGGAGGACATTTGATGGTA
>JAQQAF010000008.1:57903952-57908952 GCA_029747655.1 Ensete ventricosum
CGCCTTCCCACTGCCATTGAACTTCTGGAATGCAAGAAGTTTCGCCCGAAAAGAGCAAAAAGTTTACCCCAACTTGGAATCCCCCAACTTGGAGTAAGTCTTTGATAGATTTGGTCGCCTCTGGGATTGTACCATCTTCTCCATCACCTTTGCCGCCTACTCCTCTGAGTAGAAAGGTACAGTACCGTGTACTGTCTACTTCGTTCCTTGGTCGAGCACTCCTGCGTCAACCCGAAGTCCCTCGCTTTCGGCTATCTTGATGAGAAGCCCTTCGACATCGGTCTTATGAAGTTTCTTGGCCTCTGCCCTTCTGCCCTGTCTTGGTACTTGGAGTTTGCCTTTGCATTCTCCACCTCCTTGGCCCCTTTTGCGACCAATGCTCTCCCTCCATGAGAGCAAGGGATCGATGACTCCACGGAAGTCCCGCCGCTGCGGTACCATGGCGCTGCCAAGCCCATAGCACTACTATCCGTTGACTTGCATCTGCATCCCTTTCTTCGCGATCGGTAGATCCGCCTCTGCGGCACTGTGGTGCTCCTCCGAGTCCACCTCCTTTCTAACCGACGCTTTGCTTTTGGGTAGCTGAGCCCCACTGGACTCGTCGTCGCTTCCTCGCCCTTTCCGACCACCTGCTTCGACACCATGGTGTCCTCCTAGCAGTTCTCCTTGGTCGATGGAAAGACAGACTGCAACTCTCATGCATGGCCTCCGCCATCTTGTTGCAGGGCTCACGCCGATTCTGTTCTCCTTAGCTTCCTTGGTAGCAACGTTCGCTTACTCGGCTTTGTCCTCTGACTTGCCGGGCTCCCTTAAGCGAATGTGAGCACTGAAGCAGTCCAACTCTCCAGCTGCTCCGATCATACCTTAGTATAATCAAGTCCCCTCCATGAGACTCACTGGTACTTGCAATCTGACTACTCCCTCGATGGTACACAGTCCCCATATACTGCCGACCAAGGCTTTCATCTGATGCAAGCTTCGATGCGCACACACGGAAGACCCGCCTCTGCGGTACTGTGGCATTCACTCCTTGAATCCACAGCCCTTCTTGCCGTTGCATTGTTCACCGAAGTAGAGCTCCCAGTAGCTCCTGATCATTCACATGATCACGTCCCCCTCCATGGGACTCACTGGTACTTGCACTTGGACTTCTTCCTCGATGGTACACAGCCCCCCCTATGCTGATGATCAAGGCTTTCATCCAATGCAAGCTCCTGATGCACACACGAAGACCCGCCTCTGCGGTACCATGGCATTCACTCCTTGAATCCATAGCACTTCTTCTTGTTGTGTCGTACACCAAAGTGGAGCTCCCAATAGCTCCTGATCATACCTCCGCATGATCTTGTCCCTCACGGGACACGATCGCCAGTGTTGCATTGCCACGAACTATTCCACCACGATCCGCTGCACCATGTCGCCTCCTGGTGACATCTCCATTGCATACAGATTATTGTGTGATGAACTCGGACTACGATTTCTTCACGTGTGGCCTCTGCCAACACATCGTAGGGCCTCTGCCATCTCCGATTGTTAGTTCGCTCCCTTGGCAATTCACCTTCGTTCACCCACTCTTGGGTCACACCTGGACGAAGCATAGCTCTAGGACAGTCCGTCGCCTAGTAGCTCATGAAGTCCCCCTGACTTCACTAGAGTTGGTGCACCATTGTCTGGATCCTGGGCCTCTATCCCCTACCAGCACAATCTCTGCTATGCACCTCTTGTTCCAGACAACTCAAATGGCAACACTATGGCATATTCTTCAAGAGTACCCGCCTCTGCGTCCTCTTGCCCCGTGCTAAGGTATCATGATCCCAACTTTGCCTCCGCAAGTTGAATCACCTTAGTTACTCCGTCAAATGCATCTCTGAGGTAGCATGCATGTGCCTCGAAGCTCCCTTCATCTTTGGCACCATGGAAGATAAGTCCGCCCCATCAGAATGAAGAACTCATGGAACGACATGATCTCACTCTTGCCTCTACAAGAGTTCATGCCCTTGACCTCCGTCCAAGGAAAGCTCTGTGCCTCCGCTCCATGTTCCATCTTCTATGTCGACTCCCTTCATGCGGCTTGGATACTTCACCAAGTTTCACCCAAGTCGTTCCGCTCCTCGATTTGCATTGAGTTGATAGTGGCCCTCGCGTCCACCATTCCACGGGTCAGCCTTCCGTTGAGTTCGATCTCCACATCGACTCGAAGTGTGCCTTCATATGATGTTGCCTTGGATTACTCCCCCACTTGATCTCGAAATGCATCCACCAATGCATTACCTTATTCGAGATCATGCGACGACTCTTCGTCGCTCGCTCGATCCGTTGAGCGTTTTGGAGATATCTCCTTGAGAAACTCTTCCTCAATACGTGCGATCTGTTGCACATGATTCTCCCTCTGGAGAACTAGGACTTATCCCTCCTGGATATCTGTCCTATTAGAGCAACTTTCCTCTTTACACTCTTCCCACTGGAAGTTTCGGAGACCACCATCCCCTTTGGACTACTCCGTCTTGCTGAACAACTTGTGCCTTGTTTTGCCCCCGCAAATGTACTTTGCTAGATTGCGACCCTTCGCCAATACAGTCTCCACTGCACCCTCCAGGGTCTAGCAACGTGCTGAACTTGTTGCACATTTCAGCTATCTAGGACGTAGCCTTTTATGTCAAAGAGAAAGTTCTGATGCTCCATGGCACTGAGTTCTGATCGCACCTTAGGATGGCCACGAACACTCTGTCGTCCGTGTACAAGCCCTTGCATGAGTTTCGAATCCTTCGAGTTAGCAATTCCCCTCACCTCTGTGAGCTTTGCACAACTCTTTCGGTCGTTACGCAACACCTCCCACTTTGCACGGTCTCATCTATCACCAAACGCCCCGCTTGGCCTTGAGCACCGTCAAGTTTGGTTGCCAACGTCAAGCCATAGCTCGAACTCCACCATCCCGATCTTTGTGTGCTACGCATTCTTCTTTGCTTGTTTGTCCTCGTGGTGCCTCTCGCGCAAAGGGTTGGTCATTCCTCTGAATGCCAAATCTGGATGCCCGCTCCTCTGAGCGACTCCTTTCCCTACATATCAATGTCCGTTTTCCCCCAAACGGTTGCGCGTGCTGGCTGTCCTCCACACAGCCCAACTAGGTCCCCCACGTTTGTATGGCAAGTGTCTCTGCGTGTGCTTGTCCCGCTCTGATACCACACTGTCACGGGCTTAGCTGATTTGCCTAAGCCGTGCGGCACCCTTGCGGCCCTCCCGAAGACTTAGCTGGGATTGCCTAAGTCGTGGAACGCCCAAAGCGTTATCTGTCCGCACAGGGTCAGCCTTCCCCGAGATCTCCCAGAGTCCCTTAGGCTCACAAAAGAGAAAACGGGCCAGAAGAAGCAATTCCCACGGGATCCACAAGCAACTGCTCAAGCAAACACTTCATAAGCCATATGCAAATTATATCCGAGGACATCACAAACTCAGAGAGGTTGCACACAAAGGATAATGGTCCATTACAGACCGAAGTCCCCCACAAGTGCTTATAAGACACACTTGTATTTACAAGCCAAAATTGGCCATAAAGCAAATCAGACTCGGGCTGCTAAGCCTACTGCAAGCCCGCTACTTGCTGTACAATGTATGTACACAAACCGAAGGACACGGACAAACTTGAGCATTTCATCAAACACCTTGTTTGCATTTTGACCGTGGCAGGGCGGCACCTTCCCTGCTATACGAAAGCCCCATCCACCCCTGTGCCACCCGGGGGGTTCCAGGGTGCTGAGATGGCTGACGTTTCGCACCGCTCGCTGCGGTCGCAGCGGCACGCGAAAACGGCCCAAAAACGGGCCAAAACTGGCCGTTTTTGGCCACCCGAGCGAGCGGCGAGCGACGGACGGCGAACGAAGCGAAGGGCAGCACCTTCCCTGCTACACGAATGCCACGTCCGGACGACCGCTCACCGCGCCCACCGCAGCACACGAAAACGGCCCAAAAACGGGCCAAAACTGGCCGTTTTTGGCCACCCGAGCGAGCGGCGAGCGACGGACGGCGAACGAAGCGAAGGGCAGCACCTTCCCTGCTACACGAATGCCACGTCCGGACGACCGCTCACCGCGCCCACCGCAGCACACGAAAACGGCCCAAAAACAGGCCAAAACTGCCCGTTTTGGGCCACCCGAGAGAGCGGCGAGCGGCGGAGAGCGAACGAAGCGACGGGCGGCACCTTCCCTGCTATACGAAAGCCCCATCCACCCCTGTGCCACCCGGGGGGTTCCAGGGTGCTGAGATGGCTGACGTTTCGCACCGCTCGCCACGGTCGCCGCGGCACGCGAAAACGGCCAAAAAACAGGCCAAAACTGGCCGTTTTTGGCCGCCCGAGCGAGCGGCGAGCGACGGACGGCGAACGAAGCGAAGGGCAGCACCTTCCCTGCTACACCAATGCCACGTCCAGACGACCGCTCACACGCCCACCGCAGCACGCGAAAACGGCCCAAAAACAGGCCAAAACTGGCCGTTTTCGGCCGCCCGAGCGAGCGGCGAGCGGCGGAGAGCGAACGAAGCGACGGGCGGCACCTTCCCTGCTATACGAAAGCCCCATCCACCCCTGTGCCACCCGGGGGGTTCCAGGGTGCTGAAATGGCTGACGTTTCGCACCGCTCGCAACGGTCGCCGCGGCACGCGAAAACGGCCCAAAAAACGGGCCAAAACTGGCCGTTTTTGGCCGCCCGAGCGAGAGGCGAGCGACGGACGGCGAACGAAGCGAAGGGCAGCACCTTCCCTGCTACACGAATGCCACGTCCAGACGACCGCTCACCGCGCCCCACCGCAGCACACGAAAACGGCCCAAAAACAGGCCAAAACTGGCCGTTTTGGGCCGCCCGAGCGAGCGGCGAGCGGCGGAGAGCGAACGAAGCGACGGGCGGCACCTTCCCTGCTATACGAAAGCCCCATCCACCCCTGTGCCACCCGGGGGGTTCCAGGGTGCTGAGATGGCTGACGTTTCGCACCGCTCGCTGCGATCGCCGCGG
>JAQQAF010000008.1:57928952-57931452 GCA_029747655.1 Ensete ventricosum
AGCGACGGACGGCGAACGAAGCGAAGGGCAGCACCTTCCCTGCTACACGAATGCCACGTCCGGACGACCGCTCACCGCGCCCACCGCAGCACACGAAAACGGCCCAAAAACAGGCCAAAACTGCCCGTTTTGGGCCACCCGAGAGAGCGGCGAGCGGCGGAGAGCGAACGAAGCGACGGGCGGCACCTTCCCTGCTATACGAAAGCCCCATCCACCCCTGTGCCACCCGGGGGGTTCCAGGGTGCTGAGATGGCTGACGTTTCGCACCGCTCGCCACGGTCGCCGCGGCACGCGAAAACGGCCAAAAAACAGGCCAAAACTGGCCGTTTTTGGCCGCCCGAGCGAGCGGCGAGCGACGGACGGCGAACGAAGCGAAGGGCAGCACCTTCCCTGCTACACCAATGCCACGTCCAGACGACCGCTCACACGCCCACCGCAGCACGCGAAAACGGCCCAAAAACAGGCCAAAACTGGCCGTTTTCGGCCGCCCGAGCGAGCGGCGAGCGGCGGAGAGCGAACGAAGCGACGGGCGGCACCTTCCCTGCTATACGAAAGCCCCATCCACCCCTGTGCCACCCGGGGGGTTCCAGGGTGCTGAAATGGCTGACGTTTCGCACCGCTCGCAACGGTCGCCGCGGCACGCGAAAACGGCCCAAAAACGGGCCAAAACTGGCCGTTTTTGGCCGCCCGAGCGAGAGGCGAGCGACGGACGGCGAACGAAGCGAAGGGCAGCACCTTCCCTGCTACACGAATGCCACGTCCAGACGACCGCTCACCGCGCCCACCGCAGCACACGAAAACGGCCCAAAAACAGGCCAAAACTGGCCGTTTTGGGCCGCCCGAGCGAGCGGCGAGCGGCGGAGAGCGAACGAAGCGACGGGCGGCACCTTCCCTGCTATACGAAAGCCCCATCCACCCCTGTGCCACCCGGGGGGTTCCAGGGTGCTGAGATGGCTGACGTTTCGCACCGCTCGCTGCGGTCGCCGCGGCACGCGAAAACGGCCCAAAAAGAGGCCAAAACTGGCCGTTTTTGGCCGCCCGAGCGAGCGGCGAGCGACGGACGGCGAACGAAGCGAAGGGCAGCACCTTCCCTGCTACACGAATGCCACGTCCAGACGACCGCTCACCGCGCCCACCCCAGCACGCGAAAACGGCCCAAAAACAGGCCAAAACTGGCCGTTTTGGGCCGCCCGGGCGAGCGGCGAGCGGCGGAGAGCGAACGAAGCGACGGGCGGCACCTTCCCTGCTATACGAAAGCCCCATCCACCCCTGTGCCACCCGGGGGGTTCCAGGGTGCTGAGATGGCTGACGTTTCGCACCGCTCGCTGCGGTCGCCGCGGCACGCGAAAACGGCCCAAAAACAGGCCAAAACTGGCCGTTTTTGGCCGCCCGAGCGAGCGGCGAGCGACGGACGGCGAACGAAGCGAAGGGCAGCACCTTCCCTGCTGCACGAATGCCACGTCCAGACGACCGCTCACTGCGCCCACCGCAGCACGCTAAAACGGCCCAAAAACAGGCCAAAACTGGCCGTTTTGGGCCGCCCGAGCGAGCGGCGAGCGGCGGAGAGCGAACGAAGCGACGGGCGGCACCTTCCCTGCTATACGAAAGCCCCATCCACCCCTGTGCCACCCGGGGGGTTCCAGGGTGCTGAGATGGCTGACGTTTCGCACCGCTCGCCACGATCGCCGCGGCACGCGAAAACGGCCCAAAAACAGGCCAAAACTGGCCGTTTTTGGCCGCCCGAGCGAGCGGCGAGCGACGGACGGCGAACGAAGCGAAGGGCAGCACCTTCCCTGCTACACCAATGCCACGTCCAGACGACCGCTCACGCGCCCACCGCAGCACCGAAAACGGCCCAAAAACAGGCCAAAACTGGCCGTTTTCGGCCGCCCGAGCGAGCGGCGAGCGGCGGAGAGCGAACGAAGCGACGGGCGGCACCTTCCCTGCTATACGAAAGCCCCATCCACCCCTGTGCCACCCGGGGGGTTCCAGGGTGCTGAGATGGCTGACGTTTCGCACCGCTCGCAACGGTCGCCGCGGCACGCGAAAACGGCCCAAAAACGGGCCAAAACTGGCCGTTTTTGGCCGCCCGAGCGAGCGGCGAGCGACGGACGGCGAACGAAGCGAAGGGCAGCACCTTCCCCGCTATGCGAAGGGTGATTGTGCAGACGACCGACCGTTCCCCGGTCCCGCCACAGCATGCTTCGTTTGTCATGGGGTCCCATTGAATTGTCCCAGCTGGAGCATAGCGGGTTGGTGGGTCGAAGATGATTGCGAGGAGGACATTTGATGGTATAGAAGGGACGGTTCGTTCAGTTGGGACGCAGCAGCTTGCGCTTGCGCGTTCGTTTGTTTAGCTGCCTGAGAGCAACAATCAATCAATCAATCAAGAGCATGCTGCTGAGAGCAACAATCAATCAATCAAGAGCATGCTGCTGAGCCAGTCATACCGCCGCTGCAGCAGCGCTCGTGGCTGAAATCTGCACTTGCCATTGCCATG
>JAQQAF010000008.1:57991452-57996452 GCA_029747655.1 Ensete ventricosum
TTTGGCCACCCGAGCGAGCGGCGAGCGACGGACGGCGAACGAAGCGAAGGGCAGCACCTTCCCTGCTACACGAATGCCACGTCCGGACGACCGCTCACCGCGCCCACCGCAGCACACGAAAACGGCCCAAAAACAGGCCAAAACTGCCCGTTTTGGGCCACCCGAGAGAGCGGCGAGCGGCGGAGAGCGAACGAAGCGACGGGCGGCACCTTCCCTGCTATACGAAAGCCCCATCCACCCCTGTGCCACCCGGGGGGTTCCAGGGTGCTGAGATGGCTGACGTTTCGCACCGCTCGCCACGGTCGCCGCGGCACGCGAAAACGGCCAAAAAACAGGCCAAAACTGGCCGTTTTTGGCCGCCCGAGCGAGCGGCGAGCGACGGACGGCGAACGAAGCGAAGGGCAGCACCTTCCCTGCTACACCAATGCCACGTCCAGACGACCGCTCACACGCCCACCGCAGCACGCGAAAACGGCCCAAAAACAGGCCAAAACTGGCCGTTTTCGGCCGCCCGAGCGAGCGGCGAGCGGCGGAGAGCGAACGAAGCGACGGGCGGCACCTTCCCTGCTATACGAAAGCCCCATCCACCCCTGTGCCACCCGGGGGGTTCCAGGGTGCTGAAATGGCTGACGTTTCGCACCGCTCGCAACGGTCGCCGCGGCACGCGAAAACGGCCCAAAAACGGGCCAAAACTGGCCGTTTTTGGCCGCCCGAGCGAGAGGCGAGCGACGGACGGCGAACGAAGCGAAGGGCAGCACCTTCCCTGCTACACGAATGCCACGTCCAGACGACCGCTCACCGCGCCCACCGCAGCACACGAAAACGGCCCAAAAACAGGCCAAAACTGGCCGTTTTGGGCCGCCCGAGCGAGCGGCGAGCGGCGGAGAGCGAACGAAGCGACGGGCGGCACCTTCCCTGCTATACGAAAGCCCCATCCACCCCTGTGCCACCCGGGGGGTTCCAGGGTGCTGAGATGGCTGACGTTTCGCACCGCTCGCTGCGGTCGCCGCGGCACGCGAAAACGGCCCAAAAAGAGGCCAAAACTGGCCGTTTTTGGCCGCCCGAGCGAGCGGCGAGCGACGGACGGCGAACGAAGCGAAGGGCAGCACCTTCCCTGCTACACGAATGCCACGTCCAGACGACCGCTCACCGCGCCCACCCCAGCACGCGAAAACGGCCCAAAAACAGGCCAAAACTGGCCGTTTTGGGCCGCCCGGGCGAGCGGCGAGCGGCGGAGAGCGAACGAAGCGACGGGCGGCACCTTCCCTGCTATACGAAAGCCCCATCCACCCCTGTGCCACCCGGGGGGTTCCAGGGTGCTGAGATGGCTGACGTTTCGCACCGCTCGCTGCGGTCGCCGCGGCACGCGAAAACGGCCCAAAAACAGGCCAAAACTGGCCGTTTTTGGCCGCCCGAGCGAGCGGCGAGCGACGGACGGCGAACGAAGCGAAGGGCAGCACCTTCCCTGCTGCACGAATGCCACGTCCAGACGACCGCTCACTGCGCCCACCGCAGCACGCTAAAACGGCCCAAAAACAGGCCAAAACTGGCCGTTTTGGGCCGCCCGAGCGAGCGGCGAGCGGCGGAGAGCGAACGAAGCGACGGGCGGCACCTTCCCTGCTATACGAAAGCCCCATCCACCCCTGTGCCACCCGGGGGGTTCCAGGGTGCTGAGATGGCTGACGTTTCGCACCGCTCGCCACGATCGCCGCGGCACGCGAAAACGGCCCAAAAACAGGCCAAAACTGGCCGTTTTTGGCCGCCCGAGCGAGCGGCGAGCGACGGACTGTGGCATTCACTCCTTGAATCCATAGCACTTCTTCTTGTTGTGTCGTACACCAAAGTGGAGCTCCCAGTAGCTCCTGATCATACCTCCGCATGATCTTGTCCCTCACGGGACACGATCGCTTGTGTTGCATTGCCACGAACTATTCCACCACGATCCGCTGCACCATGTCGCCTCCTGGTGACATCTCCATTGCATACAGATTCTCGTGTGATGAACTCGGACTTCGACTTCTCCACGTGTGGCCTCTGCCAACACATCGTAGGGCCTCTGCCATCTCCAATTGTTTAGTTCGCTCTCTTGGCAATTCACCTTCGTCCACCCACTCTTGGGTCACACCTGGACGAAGCATAGCTCTAGGACAGTCCGTCGCCTAGTAGCTCATGAAGTCCCCCTGACTTCACTAGAGTTGGTGCACCATTGTCTGGATCCTGGGCCTCTATCCCCTACCAGCACAATCTCTGCTATGCACCTCTTATTCCTGACAACTCGAATGGCAACACTATGGCATATTCTTCAAGAGTACCCGCCTCTGCGTCCTCTTGCCCCGTGCTAAGGTATCATGATCCCAACTTTGTCTCCGCAAGTTGAATCACCTTAGTTACTCCGTCAAATGCATCTCTGAGGTAGCATGCATGTGCCTCGAAGCTCCCTTCATCTTTGGCACCATGGAAGATAAGTCCGCCCCATCAGAATGAAGAACTCATGGAACGACATGATCTCACTCTTGCCTCTACAAGAGTTCATGCCCTTGACCTCCGTCCAAGGAAAGCTCTGTGCCTCCGCTCCATGTTCCATCTTCTATGTCGGCTCCCTTCATGCGGCTTGGATACTTCACCAAGTTTCACCCAAGTCATTCCGCTCCTCGATTTGCATTGAGTTGATGGTGGCCCTCGCGTCCACCATTCCACGGGTCAGCCCTCCGTTGAGTACGATTTCCACATCGACTCAAAGTGTGCCTTCATATGATGTTGCCTTGGATTATTTCCCCACTTGATCTCGAAATGCATCCACCAATGCATTACCTCATTCGAGATCATGCGACGACTCTTCGTCGCTCGCTCGGTCCGTTGAGCGTTTTGGAGATATCACCTTGAGAAACTCTTCCTCAATACGTGCGATCTGTTGCACATGATTCTCCCTCTGGATAACTAGGACTTATCCCTCCTGGATATATGTCCTATTAGAGCAACTTTCCTCTTTACATTCTTCCCACTGGAAGTTTCGGAGACCACCATCCCCTTTGGACTACTCCGTCTTGCTGAACAACTTGTGCCTTGTTCTGCCCCCGCAAATGTACTTTGCTAGATTGCGACCCTTCGCCAATACAGTCTCCACTGCACCCTCCAGGGTCTAGCAACGTGCTGAACTTGCTGCACATTTCAGCTGTCTAGGACGTAGCCTTTTATGTCAAAGAGAAAGTTCTGATGCTCCATGGCATTGAGTTCTGATCACACCTTAGGATGGCCACGAACACTCCGTCGTCCGTGTACAAGCCCTTGCATGAGTTCCGAATCCTTCGAGTTAGCAATTCCCCTCACCTCTGTGAGCTTTGCACAACTCTTTCGGTCGTTACGCAACACCTCCCACTTTGCACGGTCTCATCTATCACCAAACTCCCCGCTTGGACTTGAGCACCGTCAAGTTTGGTTGCCAACGTCAAGCCATAGCTCGAACTCCACCATCCCGATCTTTGTGTGCTACGCATTCTTCTTTGCATGTTTGTCCTCGTGGTGCCTCTCGCGCAAAGGGTTGGCCATTCCTCTGAATGCCAAACCTGGATGCCCGCTCCTCTGAGCGACTCCTTTCCCTACATCTCAATGTCCGTTTTCCCCCAAACGGTTGCGCGTGTTGGCTGTCCTCCACACAGCCCAACTAGGTCCCCCACGTTTGTATGGCAAGTGTCTCTGCATGTGCTTGTCCCGCTCTGATACCACATTGTCACGGGCTTAGCTGATTTGCCTAAGCCGTGCGGCACCCTTGCGGCCCTCCCGAAGACTTAGCTGAAATTGCCTAAGTCGTGGAACGCCCAAAGCGTTATCTGTCCGCATAGGGTCAGCCTTCCCCGAGATCTCCTAGAGTCCCTTAGGCTCACAAAAGAGAAAACGGGCCAGAAGAAGCAATTCCCACGGGATCCACAAGCAACTGCTCAAGCAAACACTTCATAAGCCATATGCAAATTACATCCGAGGACATCACAAACTCAGAGAGGTTGCACACAAAGGATAATGGTCCATTACAGACCGAAGTCCCCCACAAGTGCTTATAAGACACACTTGTATTTACAAGCCAAAATTGGCCTTAAAGCAAATCAAACTCGGGCTGCTAAGCCTACTGCAAGCCCGCTACTTGCGGTACAATGTATGTACATAAACCGAAGGACACGGACAAACTTGAGCATTTCATCAAACACCTTGTTTGCATTTTGACCGTGACAGGACGGCGAACGAAGCGAAGGGCAGCACCTTCCCTGCTACACCAATGCCACGTCCAGACGACCGCTCACGCGCCCACCGCAGCACCGAAAACGGCCCAAAAACAGGCCAAAACTGGCCGTTTTCGGCCGCCCGAGCGAGCGGCGAGCGGCGGAGAGCGAACGAAGCGACGGGCGGCACCTTCCCTGCTATACGAAAGCCCCATCCACCCCTGTGCCACCCGGGGGGTTCCAGGGTGCTGAGATGGCTGACGTTTCGCACCGCTCGCAACGGTCGCCGCGGCACGCGAAAACGGCCCAAAAACGGGCCAAAACTGGCCGTTTTTGGCCGCCCGAGCGAGCGGCGAGCGACGGACGGCGAACGAAGCGAAGGGCAGCACCTTCCCCGCTATGCGAAGGGTGATTGTGCAGACGACCGACCGTTCCCCGGTCCCGCCACAGCATGCTTCGTTTGTCATGGGGTCCCATTGAATTGTCCCAGCTGGAGCATAGCGGGTTGGTGGGTCGAAGATGATTGCGAGGAGGACATTTGATGGTATAGAAGGGACGGTTCGTTCAGTTGGGACGCAGCAGCTTGCGCTTGCGCGTTCGTTTGTTTAGCTGCCTGAGAGCAACAATCAATCAATCAATCAAGAGCATGCTGCTGAGAGCAACAATCAATCAATCAAGAGCATGCTGCTGAGCCAGTCATACCGCCGCTGCAGCAGCGCTCGTGGCTGAAATCTGCACTTGCCATTGCCATGCTGCTGAGCCAGTCATACCGCCGCTGCAGCAGCGCCT
>JAQQAF010000008.1:58036452-58038952 GCA_029747655.1 Ensete ventricosum
CGAAGGGCAGCACCTTCCCTGCTACACCAATGCCACGTCCAGACGACCGCTCACACGCCCACCGCAGCACGCGAAAACGGCCCAAAAACAGGCCAAAACTGGCCGTTTTCGGCCGCCCGAGCGAGCGGCGAGCGGCGGAGAGCGAACGAAGCGACGGGCGGCACCTTCCCTGCTATACGAAAGCCCCATCCACCCCTGTGCCACCCGGGGGGTTCCAGGGTGCTGAAATGGCTGACGTTTCGCACCGCTCGCAACGGTCGCCGCGGCACGCGAAAACGGCCCAAAAACGGGCCAAAACTGGCCGTTTTTGGCCGCCCGAGCGAGAGGCGAGCGACGGACGGCGAACGAAGCGAAGGGCAGCACCTTCCCTGCTACACGAATGCCACGTCCAGACGACCGCTCACCGCGCCCACCGCAGCACACGAAAACGGCCCAAAAACAGGCCAAAACTGGCCGTTTTGGGCCGCCCGAGCGAGCGGCGAGCGGCGGAGAGCGAACGAAGCGACGGGCGGCACCTTCCCTGCTATACGAAAGCCCCATCCACCCCTGTGCCACCCGGGGGGTTCCAGGGTGCTGAGATGGCTGACGTTTCGCACCGCTCGCTGCGGTCGCCGCGGCACGCGAAAACGGCCCAAAAAGAGGCCAAAACTGGCCGTTTTTGGCCGCCCGAGCGAGCGGCGAGCGACGGACGGCGAACGAAGCGAAGGGCAGCACCTTCCCTGCTACACGAATGCCACGTCCAGACGACCGCTCACCGCGCCCACCCCAGCACGCGAAAACGGCCCAAAAACAGGCCAAAACTGGCCGTTTTGGGCCGCCCGGGCGAGCGGCGAGCGGCGGAGAGCGAACGAAGCGACGGGCGGCACCTTCCCTGCTATACGAAAGCCCCATCCACCCCTGTGCCACCCGGGGGGTTCCAGGGTGCTGAGATGGCTGACGTTTCGCACCGCTCGCTGCGGTCGCCGCGGCACGCGAAAACGGCCCAAAAACAGGCCAAAACTGGCCGTTTTTGGCCGCCCGAGCGAGCGGCGAGCGACGGACGGCGAACGAAGCGAAGGGCAGCACCTTCCCTGCTGCACGAATGCCACGTCCAGACGACCGCTCACTGCGCCCACCGCAGCACGCTAAAACGGCCCAAAAACAGGCCAAAACTGGCCGTTTTGGGCCGCCCGAGCGAGCGGCGAGCGGCGGAGAGCGAACGAAGCGACGGGCGGCACCTTCCCTGCTATACGAAAGCCCCATCCACCCCTGTGCCACCCGGGGGGTTCCAGGGTGCTGAGATGGCTGACGTTTCGCACCGCTCGCCACGATCGCCGCGGCACGCGAAAACGGCCCAAAAACAGGCCAAAACTGGCCGTTTTTGGCCGCCCGAGCGAGCGGCGAGCGACGGACGGCGAACGAAGCGAAGGGCAGCACCTTCCCTGCTACACCAATGCCACGTCCAGACGACCGCTCACGCGCCCACCGCAGCACCGAAAACGGCCCAAAAACAGGCCAAAACTGGCCGTTTTCGGCCGCCCGAGCGAGCGGCGAGCGGCGGAGAGCGAACGAAGCGACGGGCGGCACCTTCCCTGCTATACGAAAGCCCCATCCACCCCTGTGCCACCCGGGGGGTTCCAGGGTGCTGAGATGGCTGACGTTTCGCACCGCTCGCAACGGTCGCCGCGGCACGCGAAAACGGCCCAAAAACGGGCCAAAACTGGCCGTTTTTGGCCGCCCGAGCGAGCGGCGAGCGACGGACGGCGAACGAAGCGAAGGGCAGCACCTTCCCCGCTATGCGAAGGGTGATTGTGCAGACGACCCGACCGTTCCCCGGTCCCGCCACAGCATGCTTCGTTTGTCATGGGGTCCCATTGAATTGTCCCAGCTGGAGCATAGCGGGTTGGTGGGTCGAAGATGATTGCGAGGAGGACATTTGATGGTATAGAAGGGACGGTTCGTTCAGTTGGGACGCAGCAGCTTGCGCTTGCGCGTTCGTTTGTTTAGCTGCCTGAGAGCAACAATCAATCAATCAATCAAGAGCATGCTGCTGAGAGCGACAATCAATCAATCAAGAGCATGCTGCTGAGCCAGTCATACCGCCGCTGCAGCAGCGCTCGTGGCTGAAATCTGCACTTGCCATTGCCATGCTGCTGAGCCAGTCATACCGCCGCTGCAGCAGCGCCTCGTGGCTGAAATCTGCACTTGGGGACGGGACGGCCACTCGCAATGCTGCCTGCTGCAGCAGCGCTCGCGGCTGAATTCTGCACATCTGCACTTGGGCATGGGGTTGGCACTCGCAATGCCTGCTGCAGCAGCGCTCGCATCTGCACTTGGCGACGGGACGGGACGGCCACTCGCAATGCTGCCTGCTGCAGCAGCGCTCGCGGCTGAATTCTGCACATCTGCACTTGGGCATGGGGTTGGCACTCGCAATGCCTGCTGCAGCAGCGCTCGCATCTGCACTTGGCGACGGGACGGGACGGCCACTCGCAATGCCTGCTGCAGCTCGTGGCTGACA
>JAQQAF010000008.1:58046452-58051452 GCA_029747655.1 Ensete ventricosum
GGGCCAAAACTGGCCGTTTTTGGCCACCCGAGCGAGCGGCGAGCGACGGACGGCGAACGAAGCGAAGGGCAGCACCTTCCCTGCTACACGAATGCCACGTCCGGACGACCGCTCACCGCGCCCACCGCAGCACACGAAAACGGCCCAAAAACGGGCCAAAACTGGCCGTTTTTGGCCACCCGAGCGAGCGGCGAGCGACGGACGGCGAACGAAGCGAAGGGCAGCACCTTCCCTGCTACACGAATGCCACGTCCGGACGACCGCTCACCGCGCCCACCGCAGCACACGAAAACGGCCCAAAAACAGGCCAAAACTGCCCGTTTTGGGCCACCCGAGAGAGCGGCGAGCGGCGGAGAGCGAACGAAGCGACGGGCGGCACCTTCCCTGCTATACGAAAGCCCCATCCACCCCTGTGCCACCCGGGGGGTTCCAGGGTGCTGAGATGGCTGACGTTTCGCACCGCTCGCCACGGTCGCCGCGGCACGCGAAAACGGCCAAAAAACAGGCCAAAACTGGCCGTTTTTGGCCGCCCGAGCGAGCGGCGAGCGACGGACGGCGAACGAAGCGAAGGGCAGCACCTTCCCTGCTACACCAATGCCACGTCCAGACGACCGCTCACACGCCCACCGCAGCACGCGAAAACGGCCAAAAAACAGGCCAAAACTGGCCGTTTTCGGCCGCCCGAGCGAGCGGCGAGCGGCGGAGAGCGAACGAAGCGACGGGCGGCACCTTCCCTGCTATACGAAAGCCCCATCCACCCCTGTGCCACCCGGGGGGTTCCAGGGTGCTGAAATGGCTGACGTTTCGCACCGCTCGCAACGGTCGCCGCGGCACGCGAAAACGGCCCAAAAACGGGCCAAAACTGGCCGTTTTTGGCCGCCCGAGCGAGAGGCGAGCGACGGACGGCGAACGAAGCGAAGGGCAGCACCTTCCCTGCTACACGAATGCCACGTCCAGACGACCGCTCACCGCGCCCACCGCAGCACACGAAAACGGCCCAAAAACTGGCCGTTTTGGGCCGCCCGAGCGAGCGGCGAGCGGCGGAGAGCGAACGAAGCGACGGGCGGCACCTTCCCTGCTATACGAAAGCCCCATCCACCCCTGTGCCACCCGGGGGGTTCCAGGGTGCTGAGATGGCTGACGTTTCGCACCGCTCGCTGCGGTCGCCGCGGCACGCGAAAACGGCCCAAAAAGAGGCCAAAACTGGCCGTTTTTGGCCGCCCGAGCGAGCGGCGAGCGACGGACGGCGAACGAAGCGAAGGGCAGCACCTTCCCTGCTACACGAATGCCACGTCCAGACGACCGCTCACCGCGCCCACCCCAGCACGCGAAAACGGCCCAAAAACAGGCCAAAACTGGCCGTTTTGGGCCGCCCGGGCGAGCGGCGAGCGGCGGAGAGCGAACGAAGCGACGGGCGGCACCTTCCCTGCTATACGAAAGCCCCATCCACCCCTGTGCCACCCGGGGGGTTCCAGGGTGCTGAGATGGCTGACGTTTCGCACCGCTCGCTGCGGTCGCCGCGGCACGCGAAAACGGCCCAAAAACAGGCCAAAACTGGCCGTTTTTGGCCGCCCGAGCGAGCGGCGAGCGACGGACGGCGAACGAAGCGAAGGGCAGCACCTTCCCTGCTGCACGAATGCCACGTCCAGACGACCGCTCACTGCGCCCACCGCAGCACGCTAAAACGGCCCAAAAACAGGCCAAAACTGGCCGTTTTGGGCCGCCCGAGCGAGCGGCGAGCGGCGGAGAGCGAACGAAGCGACGGGCGGCACCTTCCCTGCTATACGAAAGCCCCATCCACCCCTGTGCCACCCGGGGGGTTCCAGGGTGCTGAGATGGCTGACGTTTCGCACCGCTCGCCACGATCGCCGCGGCACGCGAAAACGGCCCAAAAACAGGCCAAAACTGGCCGTTTTTGGCCGCCCGAGCGAGCGGCGAGCGACGGACGGCGAACGAAGCGAAGGGCAGCACCTTCCCTGCTACACCAATGCCACGTCCAGACGACCGCTCACGCGCCCACCGCAGCACCGAAAACGGCCCAAAAACAGGCCAAAACTGGCCGTTTTCGGCCCGCCCGAGCGAGCGGCGAGCGGCGGAGAGCGAACGAAGCGACGGGCGGCACCTTCCCTGCTATACGAAAGCCCCATCCACCCCTGTGCCACCCGGGGGGTTCCAGGGTGCTGAGATGGCTGACGTTTCGCACCGCTCGCCACGGTCGCCGCGGAACGCGAAAACGGCCAAAAAACAGGCCAAAACTGGCCGTTTTTGGCCGCCCGAGCGAGCGGCGAGCGACGGTCGGCGAACGAAGCGAAGGGCAGCAGCACCTTCCCAGCTACACCAATGCCACGTCCAGACGACCGCTCACCGCGCCCACCGCAGCACGCGAAAACGGCCCAAAAACAGGCCAAAACTGCCCGTTTTGGGCCACCCGAGCGAGCGGCGAGCGGCGGAGAGCGAACGAAGCGACGGGCGGCACCTTCCCTGCTATACGAAAGCCCCATCCACCCCTGTGCCACCCGGGGGGTTCCAGGGTGCTGAGATGGCTGACGTTTCGCACCGCTCGCCACGATCGCCGCGGCACGCGAAAACGGCCCAAAAACAGGCCAAAACTGGCCGTTTTTGGCCGCCCGAGCGAGCGGCGAGCGACGGACGGCGAACGAAGCGAAGGGCAGCACCTTCCCTGCTACACCAATGCCACGTCCAGACGACCGCTCACACGCCCACCGCAGCACGCGAAAACGGCCCAAAAACAGGCCAAAACTGGCCGTTTTCGGCCGCCCGAGCGAGCGGCGAGCGGCGGAGAGCGAACGAAGCGACGGGCGGCACCTTCCCTGCTATACGAAAGCCCCATCCACCCCTGTGCCACCCGGGGGGTTCCAGGGTGCTGAAATGGCTGACGTTTCGCACCGCTCGCAACGGTCGCCGCGGCACGCGAAAACGGCCCAAAAACGGGCCAAAACTGGCCGTTTTTGGCCGCCCGAGCGAGAGGCGAGCGACGGACGGCGAACGAAGCGAAGGGCAGCACCTTCCCTGCTACACGAATGCCACGTCCAGACGACCGCTCACCGCGCCCACCGCAGCACACGAAAACGGCCCAAAAACAGGCCAAAACTGGCCGTTTTGGGCCGCCCGAGCGAGCGGCGAGCGGCGGAGAGCGAACGAAGCGACGGGCGGCACCTTCCCTGCTATACGAAAGCCCCATCCACCCCTGTGCCACCCGGGGGGTTCCAGGGTGCTGAGATGGCTGACGTTTCGCACCGCTCGCTGCGGTCGCCGCGGCACGCGAAAACGGCCCAAAAAGAGGCCAAAACTGGCCGTTTTTGGCCGCCCGAGCGAGCGGCGAGCGACGGACGGCGAACGAAGCGAAGGGCAGCACCTTCCCTGCTACACGAATGCCACGTCCAGACGACCGCTCACCGCGCCCACCCCAGCACGCGAAAACGGCCCAAAAACAGGCCAAAACTGGCCGTTTTGGGCCGCCCGGGCGAGCGGCGAGCGGCGGAGAGCGAACGAAGCGACGGGCGGCACCTTCCCTGCTATACGAAAGCCCCATCCACCCCTGTGCCACCCGGGGGGGTTCCAGGGTGCTGAGATGGCTGACGTTTCGCACCGCTCGCTGCGGTCGCCGCGGCACGCGAAAACGGCCCAAAAACAGGCCAAAACTGGCCGTTTTTGGCCGCCCGAGCGAGCGGCGAGCGACGGACGGCGAACGAAGCGAAGGGCAGCACCTTCCCTGCTGCACGAATGCCACGTCCAGACGACCGCTCACTGCGCCCACCGCAGAACGCTAAAACGGCCCAAAAACAGGCCAAAACTGGCCGTTTTGGGCCGCCCGAGCGAGCGGCGAGCGGCGGAGAGCGAACGAAGCGACGGGCGGCACCTTCCCTGCTATACGAAAGCCCCATCCACCCCTGTGCCACCCGGGGGGTTCCAGGGTGCTGAGATGGCTGACGTTTCGCACCGCTCGCCACGATCGCCGCGGCACGCGAAAACGGCCCAAAAACAGGCCAAAACTGGCCGTTTTTGGCCGCCCGAGCGAGCGGCGAGCGACGGACGGCGAACGAAGCGAAGGGCAGCACCTTCCCTGCTACACCAATGCCACGTCCAGACGACCGCTCACGCGCCCACCGCAGCACCGAAAACGGCCCAAAAACAGGCCAAAACTGGCCGTTTTCGGCCGCCCGAGCGAGCGGCGAGCGGCGGAGAGCGAACGAAGCGACGGGCGGCACCTTCCCTGCTATACGAAAGCCCCATCCACCCCTGTGCCACCCGGGGGGTTCCAGGGTGCTGAGATGGCTGACGTTTCGCACCGCTCGCAACGGTCGCCGCGGCACGCGAAAACGGCCCAAAAACGGGCCAAAACTGGCCGTTTTTGGCCGCCCGAGCGAGCGGCGAGCGACGGACGGCGAACGAAGCGAAGGGCAGCACCTTCCCCGCTATGCGAAGGGTGATTGTGCAGACGACCGACCGTTCCCCGGTCCCGCCACAGCATGCTTCGTTTGTCATGGGGTCCCATTGAATTGTCCCAGCTGGAGCATAGCGGGTTGGTGGGTCGAAGATGATTGCGAGGAGGACATTTGATGGTATAGAAGGGACGGTTCGTTCAGTTGGGACGCAGCAGCTTGCGCTTGCGCGTTCGTTTGTTTAGCTGCCTGAGAGCAACAATCAATCAATCAATCAAGAGCATGCTGCTGAGAGCAACAATCAATCAATCAAGAGCATGCTGCTGAGCCAGTCATACCGCCGCTGCAGCAGCGCTCGTGGCTGAAATCTGCACTTGCCATTGCCATGCTGCTGAGCCAGTCATACCGCCGCTGCAGCAGCGCCTCGTGGCTGAAATCTGCACTTGGGGACGGGACGGCCACTCGCAATGCTGCCTGCTGCAGCAGCGCTCGCGGCTGAATTCTGCACATCTGCACTTGGGCATGGGGTTGGCACTCGCAATGCCTGCTGCAGCAGCGCTCGCATCTGCACTTGGCGACGGGACGGGACGGCCACTC
>JAQQAF010000008.1:58058952-58061452 GCA_029747655.1 Ensete ventricosum
AGCGGCGGAGAGCGAACCAAGCGACGGGCGGCACCTTCCCTGCTATACGAAAGCCCCATCCACCCCTGTGCCACCCGGGGGGTTCCAGGGTGCTGAGATGGCTGACGTTTCGCACCGCTCGCTGCGGTCGCAGCGGCACGCGAAAACGGCCCAAAAACGGGCCAAAACTGGCCGTTTTTGGCCACCCGAGCGAGCGGCGAGCGACGGACGGCGAACGAAGCGAAGGGCAGCACCTTCCCTGCTACACGAATGCCACGTCCGGACGACCGCTCACCGCGCCCACCGCAGCACACGAAAACGGCCCAAAAACAGGCCAAAACTGCCCGTTTTGGGCCACCCGAGAGAGCGGCGAGCGGCGGAGAGCGAACGAAGCGACGGGCGGCACCTTCCCTGCTATACGAAAGCCCCATCCACCCCTGTGCCACCCGGGGGGTTCCAGGGTGCTGAGATGGCTGACGTTTCGCACCGCTCGCCACGGTCGCCGCGGAACGCGAAAACGGCCAAAAAACAGGCCAAAACTGGCCGTTTTTGGCCGCCCGAGCGAGCGGCGAGCGACGGTCGGCGAACGAAGCGAAGGGCAGCAGCACCTTCCCAGCTACACCAATGCCACGTCCAGACGACCGCTCACCGCGCCCACCGCAGCACGCGAAAACGGCCCAAAAACAGGCCAAAACTGCCCGTTTTGGGCCACCCGAGCGAGCGGCGAGCGGCGGAGAGCGAACGAAGCGACGGGCGGCACCTTCCCTGCTATACGAAAGCCCCATCCACCCCTGTGCCACCCGGGGGGTTCCAGGGTGCTGAGATGGCTGACGTTTCGCACCGCTCGCCATGATCGCCGCGGCACGCGAAAACGGCCCAAAAACAGGCCAAAACTGGCCGTTTTTGGCCGCCCGAGCGAGCGGCGAGCGACGGACGGCGAACGAAGCGAAGGGCAGCACCTTCCCTGCTACACCAATGCCACGTCCAGACGACCGCTCACACGCCCACCGCAGCACGCGAAAACGGCCCAAAAACAGGCCAAAACTGGCCGTTTTCGGCCGCCCGAGCGAGCGGCGAGCGGCGGAGAGCGAACGAAGCGACGGGCGGCACCTTCCCTGCTATACGAAAGCCCCATCCACCCCTGTGCCACCCGGGGGGTTCCAGGGTGCTGAAATGGCTGACGTTTCGCACCGCTCGCAACGGTCGCCGCGGCACGCGAAAACGGCCCAAAAACGGGCCAAAACTGGCCGTTTTTGGCCGCCCGAGCGAGAGGCGAGCGACGGACGGCGAACGAAGCGAAGGGCAGCACCTTCCCTGCTACACGAATGCCACGTCCAGACGACCGCTCACCGCGCCCACCGCAGCACACGAAAACGGCCCAAAAACAGGCCAAAACTGGCCGTTTTGGGCCGCCCGAGCGAGCGGCGAGCGGCGGAGAGCGAACGAAGCGACGGGCGGCACCTTCCCTGCTATACGAAAGCCCCATCCACCCCTGTGCCACCCGGGGGGTTCCAGGGTGCTGAGATGGCTGACGTTTCGCACCGCTCGCTGCGGTCGCCGCGGCACGCGAAAACGGCCCAAAAAGAGGCCAAAACTGGCCGTTTTTGGCCGCCCGAGCGAGCGGCGAGCGACGGACGGCGAACGAAGCGAAGGGCAGCACCTTCCCTGCTACACGAATGCCACGTCCAGACGACCGCTCACCGCGCCCACCCCAGCACGCGAAAACGGCCCAAAAACAGGCCAAAACTGGCCGTTTTGGGCCGCCCGGGCGAGCGGCGAGCGGCGGAGAGCGAACGAAGCGACGGGCGGCACCTTCCCTGCTATACGAAAGCCCCATCCACCCCTGTGCCACCCGGGGGGTTCCAGGGTGCTGAGATGGCTGACGTTTCGCACCGCTCGCTGCGGTCGCCGCGGCACGCGAAAACGGCCCAAAAACAGGCCAAAACTGGCCGTTTTTGGCCGCCCGAGCGAGCGGCGAGCGACGGACGGCGAACAAAGCGAAGGGCAGCACCTTCCCTGCTGCACGAATGCCACGTCCAGACGACCGCTCACTGCGCCCACCGCAGCACGCTAAAACGGCCCAAAAACAGGCCAAAACTGGCCGTTTTGGGCCGCCCGAGCGAGCGGCGAGCGGCGGAGAGCGAACGAAGCGACGGGCGGCACCTTCCCTGCTATACGAAAGCCCCATCCACCCCTGTGCCACCCGGGGGGTTCCAGGGTGCTGAGATGGCTGACGTTTCGCACCGCTCGCCACGATCGCCGCGGCACGCGAAAACGGCCCAAAAACAGGCCAAAACTGGCCGTTTTTGGCCGCCCGAGCGAGCGGCGAGCGACGGACGGCGAACGAAGCGAAGGGCAGCACCTTCCCTGCTACACCAATGCCACGTCCAGACGACCGCTCACGCGCCCACCGCAGCACCGAAAACGGCCCAAAAACAGGCCAAAACTGGCCGTTTTCGGCCGCCCGAGCGAGCGGCGAGCGGCGGAGAGCGAACGAAGCGACGGGCGGCACCTTCCCTGC
>JAQQAF010000008.1:58088952-58091452 GCA_029747655.1 Ensete ventricosum
AACTGCCCGTTTTGGGCCACCCGAGCGAGCGGCGAGCGGCGGAGAGCGAACGAAGCGACGGGCGGCACCTTCCCTGCTATACGAAAGCCCCATCCACCCCTGTGCCACCCGGGGGGTTCCAGGGTGCTGAGATGGCTGACGTTTCGCACCGCTCGCCACGATCGCCGCGGCACGCGAAAACGGCCCAAAAACAGGCCAAAACTGGCCGTTTTTGGCCGCCCGAGCGAGCGGCGAGCGACGGACGGCGAACGAAGCGAAGGGCAGCACCTTCCCTGCTACACCAATGCCACGTCCAGACGACCGCTCACACGCCCACCGCAGCACGCGAAAACGGCCCAAAAACAGGCCAAAACTGGCCGTTTTCGGCCGCCCGAGGCGAGCGGCGAGCGGCGGAGAGCGAACGAAGCGACGGGCGGCACCTTCCCTGCTATACGAAAGCCCCATCCACCCCTGTGCCACCCGGGGGGTTCCAGGGTGCTGAAATGGCTGACGTTTCGCACCGCTCGCAACGGTCGCAGCGGCACGCGAAAACGGCCCAAAAACGGGCCAAAACTGGCCGTTTTTGGCCGCCCGAGCGAGAGGCGAGCGACGGACGGCGAACGAAGCGAAGGGCAGCACCTTCCCTGCTACACGAATGCCACGTCCAGACGACCGCTCACCGCGCCCACCGCAGCACACGAAAACGGCCCAAAAACAGGCCAAAACTGGCCGTTTTGGGCCGCCCGAGCGAGCGGCGAGCGGCGGAGAGCGAACGAAGCGACGGGCGGCACCTTCCCTGCTATACGAAAGCCCCATCCACCCCTGTGCCACCCGGGGGGTTCCATGGTGCTGAGATGGCTGACGTTTCGCACCGCTCGCTGCGGTCGCCGCGGCACGCGAAAACGGCCCAAAAAGAGGCCAAAACTGGCCGTTTTTGGCCGCCCGAGCGAGCGGCGAGCGACGGACGGCGAACGAAGCGAAGGGCAGCACCTTCCCTGCTACACGAATGCCACGTCCAGACGACCGCTCACCGCGCCCACCCCAGCACGCGAAAACGGCCCAAAAACAGGCCAAAACTGGCCGTTTTGGGCCGCCCGGGCGAGCGGCGAGCGGCGGAGAGCGAACGAAGCGACGGGCGGCACCTTCCCTGCTATACGAAAGCCCCATCCACCCCTGTGCCACCCGGGGGGTTCCAGGGTGCTGAGATGGCTGACGTTTCGCACCGCTCGCTGCGGTCGCCGCGGCACGCGAAAACGGCCCAAAAACAGGCCAAAACTGGCCGTTTTTGGCCGCCCGAGCGAGCGGCGAGCGACGGACGGCGAACGAAGCGAAGGGCAGCACCTTCCCTGCTGCACGAATGCCACGTCCAGACGACCGCTCACTGCGCCCACCGCAGCACGCTAAAACGGCCCAAAAACAGGCCAAAACTGGCCGTTTTGGGCCGCCCGAGCGAGCGGCGAGCGGCGGAGAGCGAACGAAGCGACGGGCGGCACCTTCCCTGCTATACGAAAGCCCCATCCACCCCTGTGCCACCCGGGGGGGTTCCAGGGTGCTGAGATGGCTGACGTTTCGCACCGCTCGCCACGATCGCCGCGGCACGCGAAAACGGCCCAAAAACAGGCCAAAACTGGCCGTTTTTGGCCGCCCGAGCGAGCGGCGAGCGACGGACGGCGAACGAAGCGAAGGGCAGCACCTTCCCTGCTACACCAATGCCACGTCCAGACGACCGCTCACGCGCCCACCGCAGCACCGAAAACGGCCCAAAAACAGGCCAAAACTGGCCGTTTTCGGCCGCCCGAGCGAGCGGCGAGCGGCGGAGAGCGAACGAAGCGACGGGCGGCACCTTCCCTGCTATACGAAAGCCCCATCCACCCCTGTGCCACCCCGGGGGGTTCCAGGGTGCTGAGATGGCTGACGTTTCGCACCGCTCGCAACGGTCGCCGCGGCACGCGAAAACGGCCCAAAAACGGGCCAAAACTGGCCGTTTTTGGCCGCCCGAGCGAGCGGCGAGCGACGGACGGCGAACGAAGCGAAGGGCAGCACCTTCCCCGCTATGCGAAGGGTGATTGTGCAGACGACCGACCGTTCCCCGGTCCCGCCACAGCATGCTTCGTTTGTCATGGGGTCCCATTGAATTGTCCCAGCTGGAGCATAGCGGGTTGGTGGGTCGAAGATGATTGCGAGGAGGACATTTGATGGTATAGAAGGGACGGTTCGTTCAGTTGGGACGCAGCAGCTTGCGCTTGCGCGTTCGTTTGTTTAGCTGCCTGAGAGCAACAATCAATCAATCAATCAAGAGCATGCTGCTGAGAGCAACAATCAATCAATCAAGAGCATGCTGCTGAGCCAGTCATACCGCCGCTGCAGCAGCGCTCGTGGCTGAAATCTGCACTTGCCATTGCCATGCTGCTGAGCCAGTCATACCGCCGCTGCAGCAGCGCCTCGTGGCTGAAATCTGCACTTGGGGACGGGACGGCCACTCGCAATGCTGCCTGCTGCAGCAGCGCTCGCGGCTGAATTC
>JAQQAF010000008.1:58098952-58102257 GCA_029747655.1 Ensete ventricosum
GCGGAGAGCGGCGGGAGAGCGAACCAAGCGACGGGCGGCACCTTCCCTGCTATACGAAAGGCCCCATCCACCCCTGTGCCACCCGGGGGGTTCCAGGGTGCTGAGATGGCTGACGTTTCGCACCGCTCGCTGCGGTCGCAGCGGCACGCGAAAAACGGCCCAAAAACGGGCCAAAACTGGCCGTTTTTGGCCACCCGAGCGAGCGGCGAGCGACGGACGGCGAACGAAGCGAAGGGCAGCACCTTCCCTGCTACACGAATGCCACGTCCGGACGACCGCTCACCGCGCCCACCGCAGCACACGAAAACGGCCCAAAAACAGGCCAAAACTGCCCGTTTTGGGCCACCCGAGAGAGCGGCGAGCGGCGTGAGAGCGAACGAAGCGACGGGCGGCACCTTCCCTGCTATACGAAAGCCCCATCCACCCCTGTGCCACCCGGGGGGTTCCAGGGTTGCTGAGATGGCTGACGTTTCGCACCGCTCGCCACGGTCGCCGCGGAACGCGAAAAACGGCCAAAAAACAGGCCAAAACTGGCCGTTTTTGGCCGCCCGAGCGAGCGGCGAGCGACGGTCGGCGAACGAAGCGAAGGGCAGCAGCACCTTCCCAGCTACACCAATGCCACGTCCAGACGACCGCTCACCGCGCCCACCGCAGCACGCGAAAACGGCCCAAAAACAGGCCAAAACTGCCCGTTTTGGGCCACCCGAGCGAGCGGCGAGCGGCGGAGAGCGAACGAAGCGACGGGCGGCACCTTCCTGCTATACGAAAGCCCCATCCACCCCTGTGCCACCCGGGGGGGTTCCAGGGTGCTGAGATGGCTGACGTTTCGCACCGCTCGCCACGATCGCCGCGGCACGCGAAAACGGCCCAAAAACAGGCCAAAACTGGCCGTTTTTGGCCGCCCGAGCGAGCGGCGAGCGACGGACGGCGAACGAAGCGAAGGGCAGCACCTTCCCTGCTACAACCAATGCCACGTCCAGACGACCGCTCACACGCCCCACCGCAGCACGCGAAAACGGCCCAAAAACAGGCCAAAACTGGCCGTTTTCGGCCGCCCCGAGCGAGCGGCGAGCGGCGGAGAGCGAACGAAGCGACGGGCGGCACCTTCCCTGCTATACGAAAGCCCCATCCACCCCTGTGCCACCCGGGGGGTTCCAGGGTGGCTGAAATGGCTGACGTTTCGCACCGCTCGCAACGGTCGCCGCGGCACGCGAAAACGGCCCCAAAAACGGGCCAAAACTGGCCGTTTTTGGCCGCCCGAGCGAGAGGTGCGAGCGACGGACGGCGAACGAAGCGAAGGGCAGCACCTTCCCTGCTACACGAATGCCACGTCCAGACGACCGCTCACCGCGCCCACCGCAGCACACGATCAAACGGCCCAAAAACAGGCCAAAACTGGCCGTTTTGGGCCGCCCGAGCGAGGCGGCGAGCGGCGGAGAGCGAACGAAGCGACGGGCGGCACCTTCCCTGCTATACGAAAGCCCCATCCACCCCTGTGCCACCCGGGGGGTTCCAGGGTGCTGAGATGGCTGACGTTTCGCACCGCTCGCTTGCGGTCGCCGCGGCACGCGAAAACGGCCCAAAAAGAGGCCAAAACTGGCCGTTTTTGGCCGCCCGAGCGAGCGGCGAGCGACGGACGGCGAACGAAGCGAAGGGCAGCACCTTCCCTGCTACAACGAATGCCACGTCCAGACGACCGCGTCACCGCGCCCACCCCAGCACCGCGAAAACGGCCCAAAAACAGGCCAAAACTGGCCGTTTTGGGCCGCCCGGGCGAGCGGCGAGCGACGGAGAGCGAACGAAGCGACGGGCGGGGCACCTTCCCTGCTATACGAAAGCCCCCATCCACCCCTGTGCCACCCGGGGGGTTCCAGGGTGCTGAGATGGCTGACGTTTCGCACCGCTCGCTGCGCGGTCGCCGCGGCACGCGGAAAACGGCCCAAAAACAGGCCAAAACTGGCCGTTTTTTGGCCGCCCGAGCGAGCGGCGAGCGAACGGACGGCGAACGAAGCGAAGGGCAGCACCTTCCCCTGCTGCACGAATGCCACGTCCAGACGACCCGCTCACTGCGCCCACCGCAGCACGCTAAAACGGCCCAAAAACAGGCCAAAACTGGCCGTTTTGGGCCGCCCCGAGCGAGCGAGCGGCGAGCGGCGGGAGAGCGAACGAAGCGACGGGCGGCACCTTCCCTGCTATACGAAAGCCCCATCCACCCCTGTGCCACCCGGGGGGGTTCCAGGGTGCTGAGATGGCTGACGTTTCGCACCGCTCGCCACGATCGCCGCGGCACGCGAAAACGGCCCAAAAACAGGCCAAAACTGGCCGTTTTTGGTCCGCCCGAGCGAGCGGCGAGCGACGGACGGCGAACGAAGCGAAGGGCAGCACCTTCCCTGCTACCACCAATGCCACGTCCAGACGACCGCTTCACTCGCGCCCCACCGCAGCACCGAAAACGGCCCAAAAACAGGCCAAAAACTGGCCGTTTTCGGCCGCCCGAGCGAGCGGGCGAGCGGCGGAGAGCGAACGAAGCGACGGGCGGCACCTTCCCTGCTATACGAAAGCCCCATCCACCCCTGTGCCACCCGGGGGGTTCCAGGGGTGCTGAGATGGCTGACGTTTCGCACCGCTCGCAACGGTCGCCGCGGCACGCGGAAAACGGCCCAAAAACGGGCCAAAACTGGCCGTTTTTGGCCCGCCCGAGCGAGCGGCGAGCGACGGACGGCGAACGAAGCGAAGGGGCAAGCACCTTCCCCCGCTATGCGAAGGGTGATTGTGCAGACGAGCCGACCGTTCCCCGGTCCCGCCACAGCATGCTTCGTTTGTCATGGGGTCCCATTGAATTGTCCCCAGCTGGAGCATAGCGGGTTGGTGGGTCGAAGATGATTGCGAGGAGGACATTTGATGGTATAGAAGGGACGGTTCGTTCAGTTGGGACGCAGCAGCTTGCGCTTGCGCGTTCGTTTGTTTAGCTGCCTGAGAGCAACAATCAATCAATCAATCAAGAGCATGCTGCTGAGAGCAACAATCAATCAATCAAGAGCATGCTGCTGAGCCAGTCATACCGCCGCTGCAGCAGCGCTCGTGGCTGAAATCTGCACTTGCCATTGCCATGCTGCTGAGCCAGTCATACCGCCGCTTGCAGCAAGCGCCTCGTGGCTGAAATCTGCACTTGGGGACGGGACGGCCACTCGCAATGCTGCCTGCTGCAGCAGCGCTCGCGGCTGAATTCTGCACAATTGCACTTGGGCATGGGGTTGGCACTCGCAATGCCTGCTGCAGCAGCGCTCGCATCTGCACTTGGCGAC
>JAQQAF010000009.1:0-5000 GCA_029747655.1 Ensete ventricosum
GTTTAGGGTTTAGGGTTTAGGGTTTAGGGTTTAGGGTTTAGGGTTTAGGGTTTAGGGTTTAGGGTTTAGGGTTTAGGGTTTAGGGTTTAGGGTTTAGGGTTTAGGGTTTAGGGTTTAGGGTTTAGGGTTTAGGGTTTAGGGTTTAGGGTTTAGGGTTTAGGGTTTAGGGTTTAGGGTTTAGGGTTTAGGGTTTAGGGTTTAGGGTTTAGGGTTTAGGGTTTAGGGTTTAGGGTTTAGGGTTTAGGGTTTAGGGTTTAGGGTTTAGGGTTTAGGGTTTAGGGTTTAGGGTTTAGGGTTTAGGGTTTAGGGTTTAGGGTTTAGGGTTTAGGGTTTAGGGTTTAGGGTTTAGGGTTTAGGGTTTAGGGTTTAGGGTTTAGGGTTTAGGGTTTAGGGTTTAGGGTTTAGGGTTTAGGGTTTAGGGTTTAGGGTTTAGGGTTTAGGGTTTAGGGTTTAGGGTTTAGGGTTTAGGGTTTAGGGTTTAGGGTTTAGGGTTTAGGGTTTAGGGTTTAGGGTTTAGGGTTTAGGGTTTAGGGTTTAGGGTTTAGGGTTTAGGGTTTAGGGTTTAGGGTTTAGGGTTTAGGGTTTAGGGTTTAGGGTTTAGGGTTTAGGGTTTAGGGTTTAGGGTTTAGGGTTTAGGGTTTAGGGTTTAGGGTTTAGGGTTTAGGGTTTAGGGTTTAGGGTTTAGGGTTTAGGGTTTAGGGTTTAGGGTTTAGGGTTTAGGGTTTAGGGTTTAGGGTTTAGGGTTTAGGGTTTAGGGTTTAGGGTTTAGGGTTTAGGGTTTAGGGTTTAGGGTTTAGGGTTTAGGGTTTAGGGTTTAGGGTTTAGGGTTTAGGGTTTAGGGTTTAGGGTTTAGGGTTTAGGGTTTAGGGTTTAGGGTTTAGGGTTTAGGGTTTAGGGTTTAGGGTTTAGGGTTTAGGGTTTAGGGTTTAGGGTTTAGGGTTTAGGGTTTAGGGTTTAGGGTTTAGGGTTTAGGGTTTAGGGTTTAGGGTTTAGGGTTTAGGGTTTAGGGTTTAGGGTTTAGGGTTTAGGGTTTAGGGTTTAGGGTTTAGGGTTTAGGGTTTAGGGTTTAGGGTTTAGGGTTTAGGGTTTAGGGTTTAGGGTTTAGGGTTTAGGGTTTAGGGTTTAGGGTTTAGGGTTTAGGGTTTAGGGTTTAGGGTTTAGGGTTTAGGGTTTAGGGTTTAGGGTTTAGGGTTTAGGGTTTAGGGTTTAGGGTTTAGGGTTTAGGGTTTAGGGTTTAGGGTTTAGGGTTTAGGGTTTAGGGTTTAGGGTTTAGGGTTTAGGGTTTAGGGTTTAGGGTTTAGGGTTTAGGGTTTAGGGTTTAGGGTTTAGGGTTTAGGGTTTAGGGTTTAGGGTTTAGGGTTTAGGGTTTAGGGTTTAGGGTTTAGGGTTTAGGGTTTAGGGTTTAGGGTTTAGGGTTTAGGGTTTAGGGTTTAGGGTTTAGGGTTTAGGGTTTAGGGTTTAGGGTTTAGGGTTTAGGGTTTAGGGTTTAGGGTTTAGGGTTTAGGGTTTAGGGTTTAGGGTTTAGGGTTTAGGGTTTAGGGTTTAGGGTTTAGGGTTTAGGGTTTAGGGTTTAGGGTTTAGGGTTTAGGGTTTAGGGTTTAGGGTTTAGGGTTTAGGGTTTAGGGTTTAGGGTTTAGGGTTTAGGGTTTAGGGTTTAGGGTTTAGGGTTTAGGGTTTAGGGTTTAGGGTTTAGGGTTTAGGGTTTAGGGTTTAGGGTTTAGGGTTTAGGGTTTAGGGTTTAGGGTTTAGGGTTTAGGGTTTAGGGTTTAGGGTTTAGGGTTTAGGGTTTAGGGTTTAGGGTTTAGGGTTTAGGGTTTAGGGTTTAGGGTTTAGGGTTTAGGGTTTAGGGTTTAGGGTTTAGGGTTTAGGGTTTAGGGTTTAGGGTTTAGGGTTTAGGGTTTAGGGTTTAGGGTTTAGGGTTTAGGGTTTAGGGTTTAGGGTTTAGGGTTTAGGGTTTAGGGTTTAGGGTTTAGGGTTTAGGGTTTAGGGTTTAGGGTTTAGGGTTTAGGGTTTAGGGTTTAGGGTTTAGGGTTTAGGGTTTAGGGTTTAGGGTTTAGGGTTTAGGGTTTAGGGTTTAGGGTTTAGGGTTTAGGGTTTAGGGTTTAGGGTTTAGGGTTTAGGGTTTAGGGTTTAGGGTTTAGGGTTTAGGGTTTAGGGTTTAGGGTTTAGGGTTTAGGGTTTAGGGTTTAGGGTTTAGGGTTTAGGGTTTAGGGTTTAGGGTTTAGGGTTTAGGGTTTAGGGTTTAGGGTTTAGGGTTTAGGGTTTAGGGTTTAGGGTTTAGGGTTTAGGGTTTAGGGTTTAGGGTTTAGGGTTTAGGGTTTAGGGTTTAGGGTTTAGGGTTTAGGGTTTAGGGTTTAGGGTTTAGGGTTTAGGGTTTAGGGTTTAGGGTTTAGGGTTTAGGGTTTAGGGTTTAGGGTTTAGGGTTTAGGGTTTAGGGTTTAGGGTTTAGGGTTTAGGGTTTAGGGTTTAGGGTTTAGGGTTTAGGGTTTAGGGTTTAGGGTTTAGGGTTTAGGGTTTAGGGTTTAGGGTTTAGGGTTTAGGGTTTAGGGTTTAGGGTTTAGGGTTTAGGGTTTAGGGTTTAGGGTTTAGGGTTTAGGGTTTAGGGTTTAGGGTTTAGGGTTTAGGGTTTAGGGTTTAGGGTTTAGGGTTTAGGGTTTAGGGTTTAGGGTTTAGGGTTTAGGGTTTAGGGTTTAGGGTTTAGGGTTTAGGGTTTAGGGTTTAGGGTTTAGGGTTTAGGGTTTAGGGTTTAGGGTTTAGGGTTTAGGGTTTAGGGTTTAGGGTTTAGGGTTTAGGGTTTAGGGTTTAGGGTTTAGGGTTTAGGGTTTAGGGTTTAGGGTTTAGGGTTTAGGGTTTAGGGTTTAGGGTTTAGGGTTTAGGGTTTAGGGTTTAGGGTTTAGGGTTTAGGGTTTAGGGTTTAGGGTTTAGGGTTTAGGGTTTAGGGTTTAGGGTTTAGGGTTTAGGGTTTAGGGTTTAGGGTTTAGGGTTTAGGGTTTAGGGTTTAGGGTTTAGGGTTTAGGGTTTAGGGTTTAGGGTTTAGGGTTTAGGGTTTAGGGTTTAGGGTTTAGGGTTTAGGGTTTAGGGTTTAGGGTTTAGGGTTTAGGGTTTAGGGTTTAGGGTTTAGGGTTTAGGGTTTAGGGTTTAGGGTTTAGGGTTTAGGGTTTAGGGTTTAGGGTTTAGGGTTTAGGGTTTAGGGTTTAGGGTTTAGGGTTTAGGGTTTAGGGTTTAGGGTTTAGGGTTTAGGGTTTAGGGTTTAGGGTTTAGGGTTTAGGGTTTAGGGTTTAGGGTTTAGGGTTTAGGGTTTAGGGTTTAGGGTTTAGGGTTTAGGGTTTAGGGTTTAGGGTTTAGGGTTTAGGGTTTAGGGTTTAGGGTTTAGGGTTTAGGGTTTAGGGTTTAGGGTTTAGGGTTTAGGGTTTAGGGTTTAGGGTTTAGGGTTTAGGGTTTAGGGTTTAGGGTTTAGGGTTTAGGGTTTAGGGTTTAGGGTTTAGGGTTTAGGGTTTAGGGTTTAGGGTTTAGGGTTTAGGGTTTAGGGTTTAGGGTTTAGGGTTTAGGGTTTAGGGTTTAGGGTTTAGGGTTTAGGGTTTAGGGTTTAGGGTTTAGGGTTTAGGGTTTAGGGTTTAGGGTTTAGGGTTTAGGGTTTAGGGTTTAGGGTTTAGGGTTTAGGGTTTAGGGTTTAGGGTTTAGGGTTTAGGGTTTAGGGTTTAGGGTTTAGGGTTTAGGGTTTAGGGTTTAGGGTTTAGGGTTTAGGGTTTAGGGTTTAGGGTTTAGGGTTTAGGGTTTAGGGTTTAGGGTTTAGGGTTTAGGGTTTAGGGTTTAGGGTTTAGGGTTTAGGGTTTAGGGTTTAGGGTTTAGGGTTTAGGGTTTAGGGTTTAGGGTTTAGGGTTTAGGGTTTAGGGTTTAGGGTTTAGGGTTTAGGGTTTAGGGTTTAGGGTTTAGGGTTTAGGGTTTAGGGTTTAGGGTTTAGGGTTTAGGGTTTAGGGTTTAGGGTTTAGGGTTTAGGGTTTAGGGTTTAGGGTTTAGGGTTTAGGGTTTAGGGTTTAGGGTTTAGGGTTTAGGGTTTAGGGTTTAGGGTTTAGGGTTTAGGGTTTAGGGTTTAGGGTTTAGGGTTTAGGGTTTAGGGTTTAGGGTTTAGGGTTTAGGGTTTAGGGTTTAGGGTTTAGGGTTTAGGGTTTAGGGTTTAGGGTTTAGGGTTTAGGGTTTAGGGTTTAGGGTTTAGGGTTTAGGGTTTAGGGTTTAGGGTTTAGGGTTTAGGGTTTAGGGTTTAGGGTTTAGGGTTTAGGGTTTAGGGTTTAGGGTTTAGGGTTTAGGGTTTAGGGTTTAGGGTTTAGGGTTTAGGGTTTAGGGTTTAGGGTTTAGGGTTTAGGGTTTAGGGTTTAGGGTTTAGGGTTTAGGGTTTAGGGTTTAGGGTTTAGGGTTTAGGGTTTAGGGTTTAGGGTTTAGGGTTTAGGGTTTAGGGTTTAGGGTTTAGGGTTTAGGGTTTAGGGTTTAGGGTTTAGGGTTTAGGGTTTAGGGTTTAGGGTTTAGGGTTTAGGGTTTAGGGTTTAGGGTTTAGGGTTTAGGGTTTAGGGTTTAGGGTTTAGGGTTTAGGGTTTAGGGTTTAGGGTTTAGGGTTTAGGGTTTAGGGTTTAGGGTTTAGGGTTTAGGGTTTAGGGTTTAGGGTTTAGGGTTTAGGGTTTAGGGTTTAGGGTTTAGGGTTTAGGGTTTAGGGTTTAGGGTTTAGGGTTTAGGGTTTAGGGTTTAGGGTTTAGGGTTTAGGGTTTAGGGTTTAGGGTTTAGGGTTTAGGGTTTAGGGTTTAGGGTTTAGGGTTTAGGGTTTAGGGTTTAGGGTTTAGGGTTTAGGGTTTAGGGTTTAGGGTTTAGGGTTTAGGGTTTAGGGTTTAGGGTTTAGGGTTTAGGGTTTAGGGTTTAGGGTTTAGGGTTTAGGGTTTAGGGTTTAGGGTTTAGGGTTTAGGGTTTAGGGTTTAGGGTTTAGGGTTTAGGGTTTAGGGTTTAGGGTTTAGGGT